>OY726519.1:129328235-129928235 GCA_963383655.1 Bathymodiolus septemdierum | reverse complement strand
TCGATTCTGTCTGTGGTCGTGTATGTGTTAGGGATATCGATTCTGTCTCTGGTGGTGTATGTGTTAGGGATATCGATTCTGTTAGGGATATCGATTCTATCTCTGTGTTCATGTATGTGTTACAGATATCGATTCTGTCTGTGGTCATGTATGTGTTAGGGATATCGATTCTGTCTCTGTGGTCATGTTTGTGTTAGGTTATCGATTCTGCCTCTGTGGTCATGTATGTGTTAGGGATATCGATGATGTCTCTGTGGTCATTTATGTGTTAGGGATATCGTTTCTGTCTCTGTGGTCATGTATGTGTTAAGGTATAGATTCTGTCTCTGTTGTCATGTATGTGTTAGGGATATCTATTCTGTCTCTGTGGTCATGTATGTGTTAGGGATATCGATGTTGTCTCTGTGGTCATGTAAGAGTTAGGGATATACATTCTGTCTCTGTGGTCATGTATGTGTTAGGGATATTGATTCTGTCTCTGTGGCCATGTATATATTAGTGATATCGATTCTATCTCTGAGGTCATGTATGTGTTAGGGATATCGATTCTCTCTCTGTGGTCAAGTGTGTGTTACGGATATCGATTCTGTCTCTGTGGTCATGTATGTGTTAGGAATATCGATTCTGTTTCTGTGGGTATGTATGTGTTAGGGATATCGATTGTGTCTCTGTGGTCATATATGTGTTAGGAATATCGATTCTGTTTCTGTGGGTATGTATGTGTTAGGGATATCGATTGTGTCTCTGTGGTCATGTATGTATTAGGGATTTCGATTCTGTCTCTTTAGTAATGTATGTGTTAGGGATATCGATTCTGTTTCTGTGGTCATGTATGTGTTAGGGATATCGATTCTGTGTCTGTGGTCATATACGTGTTAGGGATATCGATTCTGTTTCTGTGGGCATGTATGTGTTAGGGATATCGATTCTGTCTCTGTGGTCATGTATGTGTTAGGGATTTCGATTCTGTCTCTGTGGTCATGTATGTGTTAGGGATATCGATTATGTCTCCATGGTCATATATGTGTTACAGATATCGATTATGTCTCTGTGGTCATGTATATGTTACAGATATCGATTCTGTCTCAGTGGTCATGTATGTGTTACAGATATCGATTCTGTCTCTGTGGTCATGTATGTGTTAGGGATATTGATTCTGTCTCTGTGGGCATGTATATGTTAGGAATATCGATTCTGTCTCTGTGATCAGGTATGTGTTAGGGATATCAATTCTGTCTCTGTTGTCATGTATGTGTTAGGGATATCGATTATGTCTCTGTGGATATGTATGTTTTAGGGATATTGATTTTGTCTCTGTGGCCATGTATGTATTAGTGATATCGATTCTGTCTCTTTAGTAATGTATGTGTTAGGGATATCGATTCTGTTTCTGTGGTCATGTATGTGTTAGGGATATCGATTCTGTCTCTGTGGTCATGTGTGTGTTAGGGATATCGATTCTGTCTCTGTGGTCATGTATGTATTAGGGATTTCGATTCTGTCTCTTTAGTAATGTATGTGTTAGGGATATCGATTCTGTTTCTGTGGTCATGTATGTGTTAGGGATATCGATTCTGTCTCTGTGGTCATGTATGTATTAGGGATATCGATTCTGTCTCTTTAGTAATGTATGTGTTAGGGATATCGATTCTGTTTCTGTGGTCATATATGTGTTAGGGATATCGATTCTGTTTCTGTGAGCATGTATGTGTTAGGAATATCGATTCTGTCTCTGTGGTCATGTATGTGTTAGGGATTTCGATTCTGTGTCTTTAGTAATGTATGTGTTAGGGATATCGATTCTGTTTCCGTGGTCATGTATGTATTAGGGATATCTATTCTGTCTCTGTGGTCATGTATGTGTTAGGGATATCGATTTTGTCACCGTGGTCATATATGTGTTACAGATATCGATTATGTCTTTGTGGTCATGTATATGTTACAGATATCGATTCTGTCTCAGTGATCATGTATGTGTTACAGATATCGATTCTGTCTCTGTGGTCATGTATGTGTTAGGGATATTGATTCTGTCTCTCTGGTCATGTATATGTTAGGAATATCGATTCTGTCTCTGTGATCAGGTATGTGTTAGGAATATCGATTCTGTCTCTGTGGTCGTGTATGTGTTAGGGATATCGATTCTGTCTCTGTGGTCATGTATGTGTTAGGGATATCGATTCTGTCTCTGTTGTCATGTATGTGTTAGGGATATCGATTATGTCTCCGTGGTCATATATATGTTACAGATATCGATTATGTCTCTGTGGTCATGTATATGTTACAGATATCGATTCTGTCTCTGTGGTCATGTATATGTTACAGATATCGATTCTGTCTCTGTGGTCATGTATGTGTTAGGGATATTGATTCTGTCTCTGTGGTCATGTATATGTTAGGAATATCGATTATGTCTCTGTGGATATGTATGTTTTAGGGATATTGATTCTGTCTCTGTGGCCATGTATGTATTAGTGATATCGATTCTATCTCTGAGGTCATGTATGTGTTAGGGATATCGATTCTGTCTCTGGTCATGTGTGTGCTAGGGATATCGATTCTCTCTCTGTGGTCATGTATGTGTTAGGGATATCGATTCTGTCTCTGTGGTCATATATGTGTTAGGAATATCGATTCTGTCTCTGTTGTCATGTATGTGTTAGGGATATCGATTCTGTCTCTGTGGTCATGTATGTGTTAGGGATATCAATTCTGTCTCTGTTGTCATGTATGTGTTAGGGATATCGATTATGTCTCTGTGGATATGTATGTTTTAGGGATATTGATTCTGTCTCTGTGGCCATGTATGTATTAGTGATATCGATTCTATATCTAAGGTCATGTATGTGTAAGGGATATCGATTCTGTCTCTGTGGTAATGTGTGTGTTAGGGATATCGATTCTGTCTCTGTGGTCATGTATGTATTAGGGATTTCGATTCTGTCTCTTTAGTAATGTATGTGTTAGGGATATCGATTCTGTCTCTGTGGTCATATATGTGTTAGGGATATCGATTCTGTTTCTGTGGGCATGTATGTGTTAGGGATATCGATTCTGTCTCTGTGGTCATGTATGTGTTAGGGATTTCGATTCTGTGTCTTTAGTAATGTATGTGTTAGGGATATCGATTCTGTTTCTGTGGTCATGTATGTATTAGGGATATGTATTCTGTCTCTGTGGTCATGTATGTGTTAGGGATATCGATTATGTCTCCGTGGTCATATATGTGTTACAGATATCGATTATGTCTCTTTGGTCATGTATATGTTACAGATATCGATTCTGTCTCAGTGGTCATGTATGTGTTACAGATATCGATTCTGTCTCTGTGGTCATGTATGTGTTAGGGATATTGATTCTGTCTCTGTGGTCATGTATATGTTAGGAATATCGATTATGTCTCTGTGATCAGGTATGTGTTAGGAATATCGATTCTGTCTCTGTGGTCATGTATGTGTTAGGGATATCGATTCTGTCTCTGTTGTCATGTATGTGTTAGGGATATCGATTATGTCTCCGTGGTCATATATATGTTACAGATATCGATTATGTCTCTGTGGTCATGTATATGTTACGGATATCGATTCTGTCTCTGTGGTCATGTATATGTTACATATATCGATTCTGTCTCTGTGGTCATGTATGTGTTAGGGATATTGATTCTGTCTCTGTGGTCATGTATATGTTAGGAATATCGATTATGTCTCTGAGGATATGTATGTTTTAGGGATATTGATTCTGTCTCTGTGGCCATGTATGTATTAGTGATATCGATTCTATCTCTGAGGTCATGTATGTGTTAGGATATCGATTCTGTCTCTGTGGTCATGTGTGTGTTAGGGATATCGATTCTGTCTCTGTGGTCATATATGCGTTAGGGATATCGATTCTGTCTCTATGGTCGTGTATGTGTTAGGGATATCGATTCTGTCTCTGTGGTCATGTATGTGTTAGGGATATCGATTCTATCTCTGTGGTCTTGTATGTGCTAGGGATATCGATTCTGTCTCTGTGGTCATGTATGTGTTAGGGATATCGATTCTGTCTCTGTGGTCATGTATGTGTTAGAGATATCGATTCTGTCTCTGTGGTCATGTATGTGTTAGGGATATCGATTCAGTCTCTGGTGGTGTATGTGTTAGGGATATCGATTCTGTCTGTGGTCGTGTATGTGTTAGGGTTATCGATTCTGTCTCTGTGGTCGTGTATGTGTTAGGGATATCGATTCAGTCTCTGGTGGTGTATGTGTTAGGGATATCGATTCTGTCTGTGGTCGTGTATGTGTTAGGGATATCGATTCTGTCTCTGGTGGTGTATGTGTTAGGGATATCGATTCTGTTAGGGATATCGATTCTGTCTCTGTGTTCATGTATGTGTTACAGATATCGATTCTGTCTGTGGTCATGTATGTGTTAGGGATATCGATTCTGTCTCTGTGGTAATGTTTGTGTTAGGTTATCGATTCTGCCTCTGTGGTCATGTATGTGTTAGGGATATCGATTCTGTCTCTGTGGTCATGTATGTGTTAGGGATTTCGATTCTGTCTCTGTGGTCATGTATGTGTTAGGGATATCGATTATGTCTCCGTGGTCATATATGTGTTACAGATATCGATTATGTCTCTGTGGTCATGTATATGTTACAGATATCGATTCTGTCTCTGTGGTCATGTATGTGTTAGGGATATTGATTCTGTCTCTGTGGTCATGTATATGTTAGGAATATCGATTATGTCTCTGAGGATATGTATGTTTTAGGGATATTGATTCTGTCTCTGTGGCCATGTATGTATTAGTGATATCGATTCTATCTCTGAGGTCATGTATGTGTTAGGATATCGATTCTGTCTCTGTGGTCATGTGTGTGTTAGGGATATCGATTCTGTCTCTGTGGTCATATATGCGTTAGGGATATCGATTCTGTCTCTATGGTCGTGTATGTGTTAGGGATATCGATTCTGTCTCTGTGGTCATGTATGTGTTAGGGATATCGATTCTATCTCTGTGGTCTTGTATGTGCTAGGGATATCGATTCTGTCTCTGTGGTCATGTATGTGTTAGGGATATCGATTCTGTCTCTGTGGTCATGTATGTGTTAGAGATATCGATTCTGTCTCTGTGGTCATGTATGTGTTAGGGATATCGATTCAGTCTCTGGTGGTGTATGTGTTAGGGATATCGATTCTGTCTGTGGTCGTGTATGTGTTAGGGATATCGATTCTGTCTCTGTGGTCATGTATGTGTTAGGGATTTCGATTCTGTGTCTTTAGTAATGTATGTGTTAGGGATATCGATTCTGTTTCTGTGGTCATGTATGTATTAGGGATATGTATTCTGTCTCTGTGGTCATGTATGTGTTAGGGATATCGATTATGTCTCCGTGGTCATATATGTGTTACAGATATCGATTATGTCTCTTTGGTCATGTATATGTTACAGATATCGATTCTGTCTCAGTGGTCATGTATGTGTTACAGATATCGATTCTGTCTCTGTGGTCATGTATGTGTTAGGGATATTGATTCTGTCTCTGTGGTCATGTATATGTTAGGAATATCGATTATGTCTCTGTGATCAGGTATGTGTTAGGAATATCGATTCTGTCTCTGTGGTCATGTATGTGTTAGGGATATCGATTCTGTCTCTGTTGTCATGTATGTGTTAGGGATATCGATTATGTCTCCGTGGTCATATATATGTTACAGATATCGATTATGTCTCTGTGGTCATGTATATGTTACGGATATCGATTCTGTCTCTGTGGTCATGTATATGTTACATATATCGATTCTGTCTCTGTGGTCATGTATGTGTTAGGGATATTGATTCTGTCTCTGTGGTCATGTATATGTTAGGAATATCGATTATGTCTCTGAGGATATGTATGTTTTAGGGATATTGATTCTGTCTCTGTGGCCATGTATGTATTAGTGATATCGATTCTATCTCTGAGGTCATGTATGTGTTAGGATATCGATTCTGTCTCTGTGGTCATGTGTGTGTTAGGGATATCGATTCTGTCTCTGTGGTCATATATGCGTTAGGGATATCGATTCTGTCTCTATGGTCGTGTATGTGTTAGGGATATCGATTCTGTCTCTGTGGTCATGTATGTGTTAGGGATATCGATTCTATCTCTGTGGTCTTGTATGTGCTAGGGATATCGATTCTGTCTCTGTGGTCATGTATGTGTTAGGGATATCGATTCTGTCTCTGTGGTCATGTATGTGTTAGAGATATCGATTCTGTCTCTGTGGTCATGTATGTGTTAGGGATATCGATTCAGTCTCTGGTGGTGTATGTGTTAGGGATATCGATTCTGTCTGTGGTCGTGTATGTGTTAGGGTTATCGATTCTGTCTCTGTGGTCGTGTATGTGTTAGGGATATCGATTCAGTCTCTGGTGGTGTATGTGTTAGGGATATCGATTCTGTCTGTGGTCGTGTATGTGTTAGGGATATCGATTCTGTCTCTGGTGGTGTATGTGTTAGGGATATCGATTCTGTTAGGGATATCGATTCTGTCTCTGTGTTCATGTATGTGTTACAGATATCGATTCTGTCTGTGGTCATGTATGTGTTAGGGATATCGATTCTGTCTCTGTGGTAATGTTTGTGTTAGGTTATCGATTCTGCCTCTGTGGTCATGTATGTGTTAGGGATATCGATTCTGTCTCTGTGGTCATGTATGTGTTAGGGATTTCGATTCTGTCTCTGTGGTCATGTATGTGTTAGGGATATCGATTATGTCTCCGTGGTCATATATGTGTTACAGATATCGATTATGTCTCTGTGGTCATGTATATGTTACAGATATCGATTCTGTCTCTGTGGTCATGTATGTGTTAGGGATATTGATTCTGTCTCTGTGGTCATGTATATGTTAGGAATATCGATTATGTCTCTGAGGATATGTATGTTTTAGGGATATTGATTCTGTCTCTGTGGCCATGTATGTATTAGTGATATCGATTCTATCTCTGAGGTCATGTATGTGTTAGGATATCGATTCTGTCTCTGTGGTCATGTGTGTGTTAGGGATATCGATTCTGTCTCTGTGGTCATATATGCGTTAGGGATATCGATTCTGTCTCTATGGTCGTGTATGTGTTAGGGATATCGATTCTGTCTCTGTGGTCATGTATGTGTTAGGGATATCGATTCTATCTCTGTGGTCTTGTATGTGCTAGGGATATCGATTCTGTCTCTGTGGTCATGTATGTGTTAGGGATATCGATTCTGTCTCTGTGGTCATGTATGTGTTAGAGATATCGATTCTGTCTCTGTGGTCATGTATGTGTTAGGGATATCGATTCAGTCTCTGGTGGTGTATGTGTTAGGGATATCGATTCTGTCTGTGGTCGTGTATGTGTTAGGGTTATCGATTCTGTCTCTGTGGTCGTGTATGTGTTAGGGATATCGATTCAGTCTCTGGTGGTGTATGTGTTAGGGATATCGATTCTGTCTGTGGTCGTGTATGTGTTAGGGATATCGATTCTGTCTCTGGTGGTGTATGTGTTAGGGATATCGATTCTGTTAGGGATATCGATTCTGTCTCTGTGTTCATGTATGTGTTACAGATATCGATTCTGTCTGTGGTCATGTATGTGTTAGGGATATCGATTCTGTCTCTGTGGTAATGTTTGTGTTAGGTTATCGATTCTGCCTCTGTGGTCATGTATGTGTTAGGGATATCGATTCTGTCTCTGTGGTCATGTATGTGTTAGGGATTTCGATTCTGTCTCTGTGGTCATGTATGTGTTAGGGATATCGATTATGTCTCCGTGGTCATATATGTGTTACAGATATCGATTATGTCTCTGTGGTCATGTATATGTTACAGATATCGATTCTGTCTCTGTGGTCATGTATGTGTTAGGGATATTGATTCTGTCTCTGTGGGCATGTATATGTTAGGAATATCGATTCTGTCTCTGTGATCAGGTATGTGTTAGGAATATCGATTCTGTCTCTGTGGTCGTGTATGTGTTAGGGATATCGATTCTGTCTCTGTGGTCATGTATGCGTTAGAGATATCGATTCTGTCTCTGTTGTCATGTATGTGTTAGGGATATCGATTATGTCTCCGTGGTCACATATGTGTTACAGATATCGATTATGTCTCTGTGGTCATGTATATGTTACAGATATCGATTCTGTCTCTGTGGTCATGTATATGTTACAGATATCGATTCTGTGTCTGTGGTCATGTATGTGTTAGGGATATTGATTCTGTCTCTGTGGTTATGTATATGTTAGGAATATCGATTCTGTCTCTGTGGATATGTATGTTTTAGGGATATTGATTCTGTCTCTGTGGCCATGTATGTATTAGTGATATCGATTCTATCTCTGAGGTCATGTATGTGTTAAGGATATCGATTCTGTCTCTGTGGTCATGTGTGTGTTAGGGATATCGGTTCTGTCTCTGTGGTCATGTATGTGTTAGGGATATCGATTCTGTCTCTATGGTCGTGTATGTGTTAGGGATATCGATTCTGTCTCTGTGGTCATGTATGTGTTAGGGATATCGATTCTATCTCTGTGGTCATGTATGTGTAAGGTATATCGATTCTGTCTCTGTGGTCATGTATGTGTTAGGGATATCTATTCTGTCTCTGTGGTCATGTATGTGTTAGGGATATCGATTTTGTCTCTTTGGTCATGTATGAGTTAGGGATATACATTCTGTCTCTGTGGTCATGTATGTGTTAGGGATATTGATTCTGTCTCTGTGGCCATGTATGTATTAGTGATATCGATTCTATCTCTGAGGTCATGTATGTGTTAGGGATATCGATTCTGTTTCTGTGGGTATGTATGTGTTAGGGATATCGATTGTGTCTCTGTGGTCAAGTATGTATTAGGGATTTCGATTCTGTCTCTTTAGTAATGTATGTGTTAGGGATATCGATTCTGTTTCTGTGGTCATGTATGTGTTAGGGATATCGATTCTGTCTCTGTGGTCATATACGTGTTAGGGATATCGATTCTGTTTCTGTGGGCATGTATGTGTTAGGGATATCGATTCTGTCTCTGTGGTCATGTATGTGTTAGGGATTTCGATTCTGTCTCTGTGGTCATGTATGTGTTAGGGATACCGATTATGTCTCCGTGGTCATATATGTGTTACAGATATCGATTATGTCTCTGTGGTCATGTATATGTTACAGATATCGATTCTGTCTCAGTGGTCATGTATGTGTTACAGATATCGATTCTATCTCTGAGGTCATGTATGTGTTAGGGATATCGATTCTCTCTCTGTGGTCAAGTGTGTGTTAGGGATATCGATTCTGTCTCTGTGGTCATGTATGTGTTAGGGATATCTATTCTGTCTCTGTGGTCATATATGTGTTAGGAATATCGATTCTGTTTCTGTGGGTATGTATGTGTTAGGGATATCGATTGTGTCTCTGTGGTCATGTATGTATTAGGGATTTCGATTCTGTCTCTTTAGTAATGTATGTGTTAGGGATATCGATTCTGTTTCTGTGGTCATGTATGTGTTAGGGATATCGATTATGTCTCTGTGGTCATATACGTGTTAGGGATATCGATTCTGTTTCTGTGGGCATGTATGTGTTAGGGATATCGATTATGTCTCTGTGGTCATGTATATGTTACAGATATCGATTCTGTCTCTCTGGTCATGTATGTGTTAGGGATATTGATTCTGTCTCTGTGGGCATGTATATGTTAGGAATATCGATTCTGTCTCTGTGATCAGGTATGTGTTAGGAATATCGATTCTGTCTCTGTGGTCGTGTATGTGTTAGGGATATCGATTCTGTCTCTGTGGTCATGTATGCGTTAGGGATATCGATTCTGTCTCTGTTGTCATGTATGTGTTAGGGATATCGATTATGTCTCCGTGGTCACATATGTGTTACAGATATCGATTATGTCTCTGTGGTCATGTATATGTTACATATATCGATTCTGTCTCTGTGGTCATGTATATGTTACAGATATCGATTCTGTGTCTGTGGTCATGTATGTGATAGGGATATTGATTCTGTCTCTGTGGTTATGTATATGTTAGGAATATCGATTCTGTCTCTGTGGATATGTATGTTTTAGGGATATTGATTCTGTCTCTGTGGCCATGTATGTATTAGTGATATCGATTCTATCTCTGAGGTCATGTATGTGTTAAGGATATCGATTCTGTCTCTGTGGTCATGTGTGTGTTAGGGATATCGGTTCTGTCTCTGTGGTCATGTATGTGTTAGGGATATCGATTCTGTCTCTGTTGTCATGTATGTGTTAGGGATATCGATTCTGTCTCTGTGGTCATGTATGTGTTAGGGATATCGATTCTGTCTCTATGGTCGTGTATGTGTTAGGGATATCGATTCTATCTCTGTGGTCATGTATGTGTAAGGGATATCGATTCTGTCTCTGTGGTCATGTATGTGTTAGGGATATCTATTCTGTCTCTGTGGTCATGTATGTGTTAGGGATATCGATTTTGTCTCTTTGGTCATGTATGAGTTAGGGATATACATTCTGTCTCTGTGGTCATGTATGTGTTAGGGATATTGATTCTGTCTCTGTGGCCATGTATGTATTAGTGATATCGATTATATCTCTGAGGTCATGTATGTGTTAGGGATATCGATTCTCTCTCTGTGGTCAAGTGTGTGCTAGGGATATCGTTTCTGTCTCTGTGGTCATGTATGTGTTAGGGATATCGATTCTGTCTCTGTGGTCATATATGTGTTTGGAATATCGATTCTGTTTCTGTGGGTATGTATGTGTTAGGGATATCGATTGTGTCTCTGTGGTCATGTATGTATTAGGGATTTCGATTCTGTCTCTTTAGTAATGTATGTGTTAGGGATATCGATTCTGTTTCTGTGGTCATGTATGTGTTAGGGATATCGATTCTGTCTCTGTGGTCATATACGTGTTAGGGATATCGTTTCTGTTTCTGTGGGCATGTATGTGTTAGGGATATCGATTCTGTCTCTGTGGTCATGTATGTGTTAGGGATATCGATTATGTCTCCGTGGTCATATATGTGTTACAGATATCGATTATGTCTCTGTGGTCATGTATATGTTACAGATATCGATTCTGTCTCAGTGGTCATGTATGTGTTACAGATATCGATTCTGTCTCTGTGGTCATGTATGTGTTAGGGATATTGATTCTGTCTCTGTGGGCATGTATATGTTTGGAATATCGATTCTGTCTCTGTGATCAGGTATGTGTTAGGAATATCGATTCTGTCTCTGTGGTCGTGTATGTGTTAGGGATATCGATTCTGTCTCTGTGGTCATGTATGCGTTAGGGATATCGATTCTGTCTCTGTTGTCATGTATGTGTTAGGGATATCGATTATGTCTCCGTGGTCACATATGTGTTACAGATATCGATTATATCTCTGTGGTCATGTATATGTTACAGATATCGATTCTCTCTCTGTGGTCATGTATATGTTACAGATATCGATTCTGTGTCTGTGGTCATGTATGTGTTAGGGATATTGATTCTGTCTCTGTGGTTATGTATATGTTAGGAATATCGATTATGTCTCTGTGGATATGTATGTTTTAGGGATATTGATTCTGTCTCTGTGGCCATGTATGTATTAGTGATATCGATTCTATCTCTGAGGTCATGTATGTGTTAAGGATATCGATTCTGTCTCTGTGGTCATGTGTGTGCTAGGGATATCGGTTCTGTCTCTGTGGTCATGTATGTGTTAGGGATATCGATTCTGTCTCTGTTATCATGTATGTGTTAGGGATATCGATTCTGTCTCTGTGGTCATGTATGTGTTAGGGATATCGATTCTGTCTCTATGGTCGTGTATGTGTTAGGGATATCGATTCTATCTCTGTGGTCATGTATGTGTTAGGGATATCGATTCTATCTCTGTGGTCATGTATGTGTAAGGGATATCGATTCTGTCTCTGTGGTCATGTATGTGTTAGGATATCGATTCTGTCTCTGTGGTCATGTATGTGTTAGAGATATCGATTCTGTCTCTGTGGTCATGTATGTGTTAGGGATATCGATTCTGTCTGTGGTCATGTATGTATTAGGGATATCGATTCTGTCTCTGTGGTCTAGTGTGTGTTAGGGATATCGGTTCTGTCTCTGTGGTCATGTATGTGTTTGGGATATCGATTCTATCTCTGTGGTCATGTATGTGTTAGGGATATCGGTTCTGTCTCTGTGGTCATGTATGTGTTAGGGTATCGATTCTCTCTCGGTTGTCATGTATGTGTTAGGGATATCTATTCTGTCTCTGTTGTCATGTATGTGTTTGGGATATCGATTCTGTCTCTGTGGTCATGTATGTGTTAGGGATATCGATTTTGTCTCTGTGGTCATGTATGAGTTAGGGATATACATTCTGTCTCTGTGGTCATGTATGTGTTAGGGATATCGATTCTGTCTCTGTGTTCATGTATATGTTAGGGATATTATTTCTATCTCTGTGGTCTTGTATTTGCTAGGGATATCAATTCTGTCTCTGTTGTCATGTATGTGTTAGGGATTTCGATTATGTCTCTGTGGATATGTATGTTTTAGGGATATTGATTCTGTCTCTGTGGCCATGTATGTATTAGTGATATCGATTCTATCTCTGAGGTCATGTATGTGTTAGGGATATCGATTCTCTCTCTGTGGTCATGTGTGTGTTAGGGATATCGATTCTGTCTCTGTGGTCATGTATGTGTTAGGGATATCGAATCTGTCTCTGTGGTCATATATGTGTTAGGGATATCGATTCTGTTTCTGTGGTTATGTATGTGTTAGGGATATCGATTCTGTCTCTGTGGTCATGTATGTATAAGGGATTTCGATTCTGTCTCTTTAGTAATGTATATGTTAGGGATATCGATTCTGTTTCTGTGGTCATGTATGTGGTAGGGATATCGATTCTGTCTCTGTGGTCATATATGTGTTAGGGATATCGATTCTGTTTCTGTGGGCATGTATGTGTTAGGGATATCGATTCTGTCTCTGTGGTCATGTATGTGTTAGGGATTTCGATTCTGTCTCTTTAGTAATGTATGTGTTAGGGATATCGATTCTGTTTCTGTGGTCATGTATGTGTTATGGATATCGATTATGTCTCCGTTGTCATATATGTGTTACAGATATCGATTATGTCTCTGTGGTCATGTATGTGTTACATATATCGATTCTGTCTCTGTGGTCATGTATGTGTTACAGATATCGATTCTGTCTCTGTTGTCATGTATGTGTTAGGGATATTGATTCTGTCTCTGTGGTCATATATATGTTAGGAATATCGATTCTGTCTCTGTGGTCAGGTATGTGTTAGGAATATCGATTCTGTCTCAGTGGTCGTGTATGTGTTAGGGATATCGATTCTGTCTCTGTGGTCATGTATGTGTTAGGGATATCGATTCTGTCTCTGTTGTCATGTATGTGTTAGGGATATCGATTCTGTCTCTGTGGTAATGTATGTGTTAGGGATATCGATTCTGTCTCTATGGTCGTGTATGTGTTAGGGATATCGATTCTGTCTCTGTGGTCATGTATGTGTTAGGGATATCGATTTGATCTCTGTGGTCATGTATGTGTTAGGGATATCGATTCTGTCTCTGTGGTCATGTATGTGTTAGGGATATCGATTCTGTCTCTGAGGTCATGTATGTGTTAGAGATATCGATTCTGTTTCTGTGGTCAGGTATGTGTTAGGGATATCGATTCTGTCTGTGGTCATGTATGTATTAGCGATATCGATTCTGTCTTTGTGGTCATGTATGTGTTAGGGATATCGATCCTGTCTCTGTGGTCGTGTATGTGTTAGGGATATCGATTCTGTCTCTGTGGTCGTGTATGTGTTAAGGATATCGATTCTGTCTCTGGTGGTGTATGTGTTAGGGATATCAATTCTGTCTCTGTGGTCGTGTATGTGTTAGGGATATCGATTCTGTTAGGGATATCGATTCTTTCTCTGTGATCATGTATGTGTTAGGGATATCGATTCTGTCTCTGTGTTCATGTATGTGTTACAGATATCGATTCTGTCTGTGGTCATGTATTTGTTAGGGATATCGATTCTGTCTCTGTGGTCATGTTTGTGTTAGGATATCGATTCTGCCTCTGTGGTCATGTATGTGTTAGGGATATCGATGATGTCTCTGTGGTCATTTATGTGTTAGGGATATCGATTCTGTCTCTGTGGTCATATATGTGTTAGGGATATCGATTCTCTCTCGGTTGTCATGTATGTGTTAGGGATATCTATTCTGTCACTGTGGTCATGTATGTGTTAGGGATATCGATTCTGTCTCTGTGGTCATGTATGTGTTAGGGATATCGATTTTGTCTCTGTGGTCATGTATGAGTTAGGGATATACATTCTGTCTCTGTGGTCATGTATGTGTTAGGGATATCGATTTTATCTCTGTGGTCATGTATGTGTTAGGGATATCGGTTCTGTCTCTGTGGTCATGTATGTGTTAGGGTATCGATTCTCTCTCGGTTGTCATGTATGTGTTAGGGATATCTATTCTGTCTCTGTGGTCATGTATGTGTTTGGGATATCGATTCTGTCTCTGTGGTGATGTATGTGTTAGGGATATCGATTTTGTCTCTGTGGTCATGTATGAGTTAGGGATATACATTCTGTCTCTGTGGTCATGTATGTGTTAGGGATATCGATTCTGTCTCTGTGTTCGTGTATGTGTTAGGGATATTAATTCTGTCTCTGTGGTCTTGTATTTGTTAGGTATATCAATTCTGTCTCTGTTGTCATGTATGTGTTAGGGATTTCGATTATGTCTCTGTGGATATGTATGTTTTAGGGATATCGATTCTATCTCTGAGGTCATGTATGTGTTAGGGATATCGATTCTCTCTCTGTGGTCATGTGTGTGTTAGGGATATCGATTCTCTCTCTGTGGTCATGTATGTGTTAGGGATATCGATTCTGTCTCTGTTGTCATGTATGTGTTAGGGATATCGATTATGTCTCCGTGGTCATATATATGTTACAGATATCGATTATGTCTCTGTGGTCATGTATATGTTACGGATATCGATTCTGTCTCTGTGGTCATGTATATGTTACATATATCGATTCTGTCTCTGTGGTCATGTATGTGTTAGGGATATTGATTCTGTCTCTGTGGTCATGTATATGTTAGGAATATCGATTATGTCTCTGAGGATATGTATGTTTTAGGGATATTGATTCTGTCTCTGTGGCCATGTATGTATTAGTGATATCGATTCTATCTCTGAGGTCATGTATGTGTTAGGATATCGATTCTGTCTCTGTGGTCATGTGTGTGTTAGGGATATCGATTCTGTCTCTGTGGTCATATATGCGTTAGGGATATCGATTCTGTCTCTATGGTCGTGTATGTGTTAGGGATATCGATTCTGTCTCTGTGGTCATGTATGTGTTAGGGATATCGATTCTATCTCTGTGGTCTTGTATGTGCTAGGGATATCGATTCTGTCTCTGTGGTCATGTATGTGTTAGGGATATCGATTCTGTCTCTGTGGTCATGTATGTGTTAGAGATATCGATTCTGTCTCTGTGGTCATGTATGTGTTAGGGATATCGATTCAGTCTCTGGTGGTGTATGTGTTAGGGATATCGATTCTGTCTGTGGTCGTGTATGTGTTAGGGTTATCGATTCTGTCTCTGTGGTCGTGTATGTGTTAGGGATATCGATTCAGTCTCTGGTGGTGTATGTGTTAGGGATATCGATTCTGTCTGTGGTCGTGTATGTGTTAGGGATATCGATTCTGTCTCTGGTGGTGTATGTGTTAGGGATATCGATTCTGTTAGGGATATCGATTCTGTCTCTGTGTTCATGTATGTGTTACAGATATCGATTCTGTCTGTGGTCATGTATGTGTTAGGGATATCGATTCTGTCTCTGTGGTAATGTTTGTGTTAGGTTATCGATTCTGCCTCTGTGGTCATGTATGTGTTAGGGATATCGATTCTGTCTCTGTGGTCATGTATGTGTTAGGGATTTCGATTCTGTCTCTGTGGTCATGTATGTGTTAGGGATATCGATTATGTCTCCGTGGTCATATATGTGTTACAGATATCGATTATGTCTCTGTGGTCATGTATATGTTACAGATATCGATTCTGTCTCTGTGGTCATGTATGTGTTAGGGATATTGATTCTGTCTCTGTGGGCATGTATATGTTAGGAATATCGATTCTGTCTCTGTGATCAGGTATGTGTTAGGAATATCGATTCTGTCTCTGTGGTCGTGTATGTGTTAGGGATATCGATTCTGTCTCTGTGGTCATGTATGTATTAGTGATATCGATTCTATCTCTGAGGTCATGTATGTGTTAGGATATCGATTCTGTCTCTGTGGTCATGTGTGTGTTAGGGATATCGATTCTGTCTCTGTGGTCATATATGCGTTAGGGATATCGATTCTGTCTCTATGGTCGTGTATGTGTTAGGGATATCGATTCTGTCTCTGTGGTCATGTATGTGTTAGGGATATCGATTCTATCTCTGTGGTCTTGTATGTGCTAGGGATATCGATTCTGTCTCTGTGGTCATGTATGTGTTAGGGATATCGATTCTGTCTCTGTGGTCATGTATGTGTTAGAGATATCGATTCTGTCTCTGTGGTCATGTATGTGTTAGGGATATCGATTCAGTCTCTGGTGGTGTATGTGTTAGGGATATCGATTCTGTCTGTGGTCGTGTATGTGTTAGGGTTATCGATTCTGTCTCTGTGGTCGTGTATGTGTTAGGGATATCGATTCAGTCTCTGGTGGTGTATGTGTTAGGGATATCGATTCTGTCTGTGGTCGTGTATGTGTTAGGGATATCGATTCTGTCTCTGGTGGTGTATGTGTTAGGGATATCGATTCTGTTAGGGATATCGATTCTGTCTCTGTGTTCATGTATGTGTTACAGATATCGATTCTGTCTGTGGTCATGTATGTGTTAGGGATATCGATTCTGTCTCTGTGGTAATGTTTGTGTTAGGTTATCGATTCTGCCTCTGTGGTCATGTATGTGTTAGGGATATCGATTCTGTCTCTGTGGTC
This sequence comes from Bathymodiolus septemdierum, assembly GCA_963383655.1. Classification (NCBI taxonomy): domain Eukaryota; kingdom Metazoa; phylum Mollusca; class Bivalvia; order Mytilida; family Modiolidae; genus Bathymodiolus; species Bathymodiolus septemdierum. The sequence goes on along the minus strand of OY726519.1, from coordinate 129,911,200 downwards.
ATGTATGTGTTAGGGATTTCGATTCTGTCTCTGTGGTCATGTATGTGTTAGGGATATCGATTATGTCTCCGTGGTCATATATGTGTTACAGATATCGATTATGTCTCTGTGGTCATGTATATGTTACAGATATCGATTCTGTCTCTGTGGTCATGTATGTGTTAGGGATATTGATTCTGTCTCTGTGGGCATGTATATGTTAGGAATATCGATTCTGTCTCTGTGATCAGGTATGTGTTAGGAATATCGATTCTGTCTCTGTGGTCGTGTATGTGTTAGGGATATCGATTCTGTCTCTGTGGTCATGTATGCGTTAGGGATATCGATTCTGTCTCTGTTGTCATGTATGTGTTAGGGATATCGATTATGTCTCCGTGGTCACATATGTGTTACAGATATCGATTATGTCTCTGTGGTCATGTATATGTTACAGATATCGATTCTGTCTCTGTGGTCATGTATATGTTACAGATATCGATTCTGTGTCTGTGGTCATGTATGTGTTAGGGATATTGATTCTGTCTCTGTGGTTATGTATATGTTAGGAATATCGATTCTGTCTCTGTGGATATGTATGTTTTAGGGATATTGATTCTGTCTCTGTGGCCATGTATGTATTAGTGATATCGATTCTATCTCTGAGGTCATGTATGTGTTAAGGATATCGATTCTGTCTCTGTGGTCATGTGTGTGTTAGGGATATCGGTTCTGTCTCTGTGGTCATGTATGTGTTAGGGATATCGATTCTGTCTCTATGGTCGTGTATGTGTTAGGGATATCGATTCTGTCTCTGTGGTCATGTATGTGTTAGGGATATCGATTCTATCTCTGTGGTCATGTATGTGTAAGGTATATCGATTCTGTCTCTGTGGTCATGTATGTGTTAGGGATATCTATTCTGTCTCTGTGGTCATGTATGTGTTAGGGATATCGATTTTGTCTCTTTGGTCATGTATGAGTTAGGGATATACATTCTGTCTCTGTGGTCATGTATGTGTTAGGGATATTGATTCTGTCTCTGTGGCCATGTATGTATTAGTGATATCGATTCTATCTCTGAGGTCATGTATGTGTTAGGGATATCGATTCTGTTTCTGTGGGTATGTATGTGTTAGGGATATCGATTGTGTCTCTGTGGTCAAGTATGTATTAGGGATTTCGATTCTGTCTCTTTAGTAATGTATGTGTTAGGGATATCGATTCTGTTTCTGTGGTCATGTATGTGTTAGGGATATCGATTCTGTCTCTGTGGTCATATACGTGTTAGGGATATCGATTCTGTTTCTGTGGGCATGTATGTGTTAGGGATATCGATTCTGTCTCTGTGGTCATGTATGTGTTAGGGATTTCGATTCTGTCTCTGTGGTCATGTATGTGTTAGGGATACCGATTATGTCTCCGTGGTCATATATGTGTTACAGATATCGATTATGTCTCTGTGGTCATGTATATGTTACAGATATCGATTCTGTCTCAGTGGTCATGTATGTGTTACAGATATCGATTCTATCTCTGAGGTCATGTATGTGTTAGGGATATCGATTCTCTCTCTGTGGTCAAGTGTGTGTTAGGGATATCGATTCTGTCTCTGTGGTCATGTATGTGTTAGGGATATCTATTCTGTCTCTGTGGTCATATATGTGTTAGGAATATCGATTCTGTTTCTGTGGGTATGTATGTGTTAGGGATATCGATTGTGTCTCTGTGGTCATGTATGTATTAGGGATTTCGATTCTGTCTCTTTAGTAATGTATGTGTTAGGGATATCGATTCTGTTTCTGTGGTCATGTATGTGTTAGGGATATCGATTATGTCTCTGTGGTCATATACGTGTTAGGGATATCGATTCTGTTTCTGTGGGCATGTATGTGTTAGGGATATCGATTATGTCTCTGTGGTCATGTATATGTTACAGATATCGATTCTGTCTCTCTGGTCATGTATGTGTTAGGGATATTGATTCTGTCTCTGTGGGCATGTATATGTTAGGAATATCGATTCTGTCTCTGTGATCAGGTATGTGTTAGGAATATCGATTCTGTCTCTGTGGTCGTGTATGTGTTAGGGATATCGATTCTGTCTCTGTGGTCATGTATGCGTTAGGGATATCGATTCTGTCTCTGTTGTCATGTATGTGTTAGGGATATCGATTATGTCTCCGTGGTCACATATGTGTTACAGATATCGATTATGTCTCTGTGGTCATGTATATGTTACATATATCGATTCTGTCTCTGTGGTCATGTATATGTTACAGATATCGATTCTGTGTCTGTGGTCATGTATGTGATAGGGATATTGATTCTGTCTCTGTGGTTATGTATATGTTAGGAATATCGATTCTGTCTCTGTGGATATGTATGTTTTAGGGATATTGATTCTGTCTCTGTGGCCATGTATGTATTAGTGATATCGATTCTATCTCTGAGGTCATGTATGTGTTAAGGATATCGATTCTGTCTCTGTGGTCATGTGTGTGTTAGGGATATCGGTTCTGTCTCTGTGGTCATGTATGTGTTAGGGATATCGATTCTGTCTCTGTTGTCATGTATGTGTTAGGGATATCGATTCTGTCTCTGTGGTCATGTATGTGTTAGGGATATCGATTCTGTCTCTATGGTCGTGTATGTGTTAGGGATATCGATTCTATCTCTGTGGTCATGTATGTGTAAGGGATATCGATTCTGTCTCTGTGGTCATGTATGTGTTAGGGATATCTATTCTGTCTCTGTGGTCATGTATGTGTTAGGGATATCGATTTTGTCTCTTTGGTCATGTATCAGTTAGGGATATACATTCTGTCTCTGTGGTCATGTATGTGTTAGGGATATTGATTCTGTCTCTGTGGCCATGTATGTATTAGTGATATCGATTCTATCTCTGAGGTCATGTATGTGTTAGGGATATCGATTCTCTCTCTGTGGTCAAGTGTGTGCTAGGGATATCGTTTCTGTCTCTGTGGTCATGTATGTGTTAGGGATATCGATTCTGTCTCTGTGGTCATATATGTGTTTGGAATATCGATTCTGTTTCTGTGGGTATGTATGTGTTAGGGATATCGATTGTGTCTCTGTGGTCATGTATGTATTAGGGATTTCGATTCTGTCTCTTTAGTAATGTATGTGTTAGGGATATCGATTCTGTTTCTGTGGTCATGTATGTGTTAGGGATATCGATTCTGTCTCTGTGGTCATATACGTGTTAGGGATATCGTTTCTGTTTCTGTGGGCATGTATGTGTTAGGGATATCGATTCTGTCTCTGTGGTCATGTATGTGTTAGGGATATCGATTATGTCTCCGTGGTCATATATGTGTTACAGATATCGATTATGTCTCTGTGGTCATGTATATGTTACAGATATCGATTCTGTCTCAGTGGTCATGTATGTGTTACAGATATCGATTCTGTCTCTGTGGTCATGTATGTGTTAGGGATATTGATTCTGTCTCTGTGGGCATGTATATGTTTGGAATATCGATTCTGTCTCTGTGATCAGGTATGTGTTAGGAATATCGATTCTGTCTCTGTGGTCGTGTATGTGTTAGGGATATCGATTCTGTCTCTGTGGTCATGTATGCGTTAGGGATATCGATTCTGTCTCTGTTGTCATGTATGTGTTAGGGATATCGATTATGTCTCCGTGGTCACATATGTGTTACAGATATCGATTATATCTCTGTGGTCATGTATATGTTACAGATATCGATTCTCTCTCTGTGGTCATGTATATGTTACAGATATCGATTCTGTGTCTGTGGTCATGTATGTGTTAGGGATATTGATTCTGTCTCTGTGGTTATGTATATGTTAGGAATATCGATTATGTCTCTGTGGATATGTATGTTTTAGGGATATTGATTCTGTCTCTGTGGCCATGTATGTATTAGTGATATCGATTCTATCTCTGAGGTCATGTATGTGTTAAGGATATCGATTCTGTCTCTGTGGTCATGTGTGTGCTAGGGATATCGGTTCTGTCTCTGTGGTCATGTATGTGTTAGGGATATCGATTCTGTCTCTGTTGTCATGTATGTGTTAGGGATATCGATTCTGTCTCTGTGGTCATGTATGTGTTAGGGATATCGATTCTGTCTCTATGGTCGTGTATGTGTTAGGGATATCGATTCTATCTCTGTGGTCATGTATGTGTTAGGGATATCGATTCTATCTCTGTGGTCATGTATGTGTAAGGGATATCGATTCTGTCTCTGTGGTCATGTATGTGTTAGGATATCGATTCTGTCTCTGTGGTCATGTATGTGTTAGAGATATCGATTCTGTCTCTGTGGTCATGTATGTGTTAGGGATATCGATTCTGTCTGTGGTCATGTATGTATTAGGGATATCGATTCTGTCTCTGTGGTCTAGTGTGTGTTAGGGATATCGGTTCTGTCTCTGTGGTCATGTATGTGTTTGGGATATCGATTCTATCTCTGTGGTCATGTATGTGTTAGGGATATCGGTTCTGTCTCTGTGGTCATGTATGTGTTAGGGTATCGATTCTCTCTCGGTTGTCATGTATGTGTTAGGGATATCTATTCTGTCTCTGTTGTCATGTATGTGTTTGGGATATCGATTCTGTCTCTGTGGTCATGTATGTGTTAGGGATATCGATTTTGTCTCTGTGGTCATGTATGAGTTAGGGATATACATTCTGTCTCTGTGGTCATGTATGTGTTAGGGATATCGATTCTGTCTCTGTGTTCATGTATATGTTAGGGATATTATTTCTATCTCTGTGGTCTTGTATTTGCTAGGGATATCAATTCTGTCTCTGTTGTCATGTATGTGTTAGGGATTTCGATTATGTCTCTGTGGATATGTATGTTTTAGGGATATTGATTCTGTCTCTGTGGCCATGTATGTATTAGTGATATCGATTCTATCTCTGAGGTCATGTATGTGTTAGGGATATCGATTCTCTCTCTGTGGTCATGTGTGTGTTAGGGATATCGATTCTGTCTCTGTGGTCATGTATGTGTTAGGGATATCGAATCTGTCTCTGTGGTCATATATGTGTTAGGGATATCGATTCTGTTTCTGTGGTTATGTATGTGTTAGGGATATCGATTCTGTCTCTGTGGTCATGTATGTATAAGGGATTTCGATTCTGTCTCTTTAGTAATGTATATGTTAGGGATATCGATTCTGTTTCTGTGGTCATGTATGTGGTAGGGATATCGATTCTGTCTCTGTGGTCATATATGTGTTAGGGATATCGATTCTGTTTCTGTGGGCATGTATGTGTTAGGGATATCGATTCTGTCTCTGTGGTCATGTATGTGTTAGGGATTTCGATTCTGTCTCTTTAGTAATGTATGTGTTAGGGATATCGATTCTGTTTCTGTGGTCATGTATGTGTTATGGATATCGATTATGTCTCCGTTGTCATATATGTGTTACAGATATCGATTATGTCTCTGTGGTCATGTATGTGTTACATATATCGATTCTGTCTCTGTGGTCATGTATGTGTTACAGATATCGATTCTGTCTCTGTTGTCATGTATGTGTTAGGGATATTGATTCTGTCTCTGTGGTCATATATATGTTAGGAATATCGATTCTGTCTCTGTGGTCAGGTATGTGTTAGGAATATCGATTCTGTCTCAGTGGTCGTGTATGTGTTAGGGATATCGATTCTGTCTCTGTGGTCATGTATGTGTTAGGGATATCGATTCTGTCTCTGTTGTCATGTATGTGTTAGGGATATCGATTCTGTCTCTGTGGTAATGTATGTGTTAGGGATATCGATTCTGTCTCTATGGTCGTGTATGTGTTAGGGATATCGATTCTGTCTCTGTGGTCATGTATGTGTTAGGGATATCGATTTGATCTCTGTGGTCATGTATGTGTTAGGGATATCGATTCTGTCTCTGTGGTCATGTATGTGTTAGGGATATCGATTCTGTCTCTGAGGTCATGTATGTGTTAGAGATATCGATTCTGTTTCTGTGGTCAGGTATGTGTTAGGGATATCGATTCTGTCTGTGGTCATGTATGTATTAGCGATATCGATTCTGTCTTTGTGGTCATGTATGTGTTAGGGATATCGATCCTGTCTCTGTGGTCGTGTATGTGTTAGGGATATCGATTCTGTCTCTGTGGTCGTGTATGTGTTAAGGATATCGATTCTGTCTCTGGTGGTGTATGTGTTAGGGATATCAATTCTGTCTCTGTGGTCGTGTATGTGTTAGGGATATCGATTCTGTTAGGGATATCGATTCTTTCTCTGTGATCATGTATGTGTTAGGGATATCGATTCTGTCTCTGTGTTCATGTATGTGTTACAGATATCGATTCTGTCTGTGGTCATGTATTTGTTAGGGATATCGATTCTGTCTCTGTGGTCATGTTTGTGTTAGGATATCGATTCTGCCTCTGTGGTCATGTATGTGTTAGGGATATCGATGATGTCTCTGTGGTCATTTATGTGTTAGGGATATCGATTCTGTCTCTGTGGTCATATATGTGTTAGGGATATCGATTCTCTCTCGGTTGTCATGTATGTGTTAGGGATATCTATTCTGTCACTGTGGTCATGTATGTGTTAGGGATATCGATTCTGTCTCTGTGGTCATGTATGTGTTAGGGATATCGATTTTGTCTCTGTGGTCATGTATGAGTTAGGGATATACATTCTGTCTCTGTGGTCATGTATGTGTTAGGGATATCGATTTTATCTCTGTGGTCATGTATGTGTTAGGGATATCGGTTCTGTCTCTGTGGTCATGTATGTGTTAGGGTATCGATTCTCTCTCGGTTGTCATGTATGTGTTAGGGATATCTATTCTGTCTCTGTGGTCATGTATGTGTTTGGGATATCGATTCTGTCTCTGTGGTGATGTATGTGTTAGGGATATCGATTTTGTCTCTGTGGTCATGTATGAGTTAGGGATATACATTCTGTCTCTGTGGTCATGTATGTGTTAGGGATATCGATTCTGTCTCTGTGTTCGTGTATGTGTTAGGGATATTAATTCTGTCTCTGTGGTCTTGTATTTGTTAGGTATATCAATTCTGTCTCTGTTGTCATGTATGTGTTAGGGATTTCGATTATGTCTCTGTGGATATGTATGTTTTAGGGATATCGATTCTATCTCTGAGGTCATGTATGTGTTAGGGATATCGATTCTCTCTCTGTGGTCATGTGTGTGTTAGGGATATCGATTCTCTCTCTGTGGTCATGTATGTGTTAGGGATATCGATTCTGTCTCTGTGGTCATATATGTGTTAGGGATATCGATTTTGTTTCTGTGGTTATGTATGTGTTAGGGATATCGATTCTGTCTCTGTGGTCATGTATGTATTAGGGATTTCGATTCTGTCTCTTTAGTAATGTATATATTAGGGATATCGATTCTGTTTCTGTGGTCATGTATGTGTTAGGGATATCGATTCTGTCTCTGTGGTCATATATGTGTTAGGGATATCGATTCTGTTTCTGTGGGCATGTATGTGTTAGGGATATCGATTCTGTCTCTGTGGTCATGTATGTGTTAGGGATTTCGATTCTGTCTCTTTAGTAATGTATGTGTTAGGATATCGATTCTGTTTCTGTGGTCATGTATGTATTAGGGATATCGATTCTGTCGCTGTGGTCATGTATGTGTTAGGGATATCGATTATGTCTCCGTGGTCATATATGTGTTACAGATATCGATTATGTCTCTGTGGTCATGTATATGTTACAGATATCGATTCTGTCTCAGTGGTCATGTATGTGTTACAGATATCGATTCTGTCTCTGTGGTCATGTATGTGTTAGGGATATTGATTCTGTCTCTGTGGTCATGTATATGTTAGGAATATCGATTATGTCTCTGTGATCAGGTATGTGTTAGGAATATCGATTCTGTCTCTGTGGTCGTGTATGTGCTAGGGATATCGATTCTGTCTCTGTGATCATGTATGTGTTAGGGATATCGATTCTGTCTCTGTGGTCATGTATGTGTTAGGGATATCGATTATGTCTCCGTGGTCATATATATGTTACAGATATCGATTATGTCTATGTGGTCATGTATATGTTACATATATCGATTCTGTCTCTGTGGTCATGTATATGTTACAGATATCGATTCTGTCTCTGTGGTCATGTAGGTGATAGGGATATTGATTCTGTCTCTGTGGTCATGTATATGTTAGGAATATCGATTATGTCTCTGTGGATATGTATGTTTTAGGGATATTGATTCTGTCTCTGTGGCCATGTATGTATTAGTGATATCGATTCTATCTCTGAGGTCATGTATGTGTTAGGGATATCGATTCTGTCTCTGTGGTCATGTGTGTGTTAGGGATATCGATTCTGTCTCTGTGGTCATGTATGTGTTAGGGATATCGATTCTGTCTCTGTGGTCATATATGTGTTAGGAATATCGATTCTGTCTCTGTTGTCATGTATGTGTTAGGGATATCGATTCTGTCTCTGTGGTCATGTATGTGTTAGGGATATCGATTCTGTCTCTATGGTCGTGTATGTGTTAGGGATATCGATTCTGTCTCTGTGGTCATGTATGTGTTAGGGATATCGATTCTATCTCTGTGGTCATGTATGTGTTAGGGATATCGATTCTGTCTCTGTGGTCATGTATGTGTTAGGGATATCGATTCTGTCTCTGTGGTCATGTATGTGTTAGAGATATCGATTCTGTCTCTGTGGTCATGTATGTGTTAGGATATCGATTCTGTCTGTGGTCATGTATGTATTAGGGATATCGATTCTGTTTCTGTGGTCATGTATGTGTTAGGGATATCGATCCTGTCTCTGTGGTCGTGTATGTATTAGGGATATCGATTTTGTTTCTGTGGTCATGTATGTGTTAGGGATATCGATCCTGTCTCTGTGGTCGTGTATGTGTTAGGGATATCGATTCTGTCTCTGTGGTCGTGTATGTGTTAGGGATATCGATTCTCTCTCTGTGGTCATGTATGTGTTAGGGATATCGATTCTGTCTCTGTGGTCATATATGTGTTAGGGATATCGATTCTGTTTCTGTGGTTATGTATGTGTTAGGGATATCGATTCTGTCTCTGTGGTCATGTATGTATTAGGGATTTCGATTCTGTCTCTTTAGTAATGTATATATTAGGGATATCGATTCTGTTTCTGTGGTCATGTATGTGTTAGGGATATCGATTCTGTCTCTGTGGTCATATATGTGTTAGGGATATCGATTCTGTTTCTGTGGGCATGTATGTGTTAGGGATATCGATTCTGTCTCTGTGGTCATGTATGTGTTAGGGATTTCGATTCTGTCTCTTTACTAATGTATGTGTTAGGGATATCGATTCTGTTTCTGTGGTCATGTATGTATTAGGGATATCGATTCTGTCGCTGTGGTCATGTATGTGTTAGGGATATCGATTATGTCTCCGTGGTCATATATGTGTTACAGATATCGATTATGTCTCTGTGGTGATGTATATGTTACAGATATCGATTCTGTCTCAGTGGTCATGTATGTGTTACAGATATCGATTCTGTCTCTGTGGTCATGTATGTGTTAGGAATATTGATTCTGTCTCTGTGGTCATGTATATGTTAGGAATATCGATTCTGTCTCTGTGATCAGGTATGTGTTAGGAATATCGATTCTGTCTCTGTGGTCGTGTATGTGTTAGGGATATCGATTCTGTCTCTGTGATCATGTATGTGTTAGGGATATCGATTCTGTCTCTGTTGTCATGTATGTGCTAGGGATATCGATTCAGTCTCTGGTGGTGTATGTGTTAGGGATATCGATTCTGTCTCTGTGGTCGTGTATGTGTTAGGGATATCGATTCTGTTAGGATATCGATTCTTTCTCTGTGGTCATGTATGTGTTAGGGATATCGATTCTGTCTCTGTGTTCATGTATATGTTACAGATATCGATTCTGTCTGTAGTCATGTATGTGTTAGGGATATCGATTCTGTCTCTGTGGTCACGTTTGTGTTAGGATATCGATTCTGCCTCTGTGGTCATGTATGTGTTAGGGATATCGATGATGTCTCTGTGGTCATTTATGTGTTAGGGATATCGGTTCTGTCTCTGTGGTCATGTATGTGTTAGGATATCGATTCTGTCTCGGTTGTCATGTATGTGTTAGGAATATCTATTCTGTCTCTGTGGTCATGTATGTGTTAGGGATATCGATTTTGTCTCTGTGGTCATGTATGAGTTAGGGATATACATTCTGTCTCTGTGGTCATGTATGTGTTAGGGATATCGATTCTGTCTCTGTGTTCGTGTATGTGTTAGGGATATCAATTCTGTCTCTGTGGTCTTGTATTTGTTAGGGATATCAATTCTGTCTCTGTTGTCATGTATGTGTTAGGGATATCGATTATGTCTCTGTGGATATGTATGTTTTAGGGATATTGATTCTGTCTCTGTGGTCATGTATGTGTTAGGGATATCGATTCTGTTTCTGTGGGTATGTATGTGTTAGTGATATCGATTGTGTCTCAGTGGTCATGTATGTATTAGGGATTTCGATTCTGTCTCTTTAGTAATGTATGTGTTAGGATATCGATTCTGTTTCTGTGGTCATGTATGTGTTAGGGATATCGATTCTGTCTCTCTGGTCATATATGTGTTAGGGATATCGATCCTGTTTCTGTGGGCATGTATGTGTTAGGGATATCGATTCTGTCTCTGTGGTCATGTATGTGTTAGGGATTCCGATTCTGTCTCTTTAGTAATGCATGTGTTAGGGATATCGATTCTGTTTCTGTGGTCATGTATGTGTTAGGGATTTCGATTCTGTCTCTGTGGTCATGTATGTGTTAGGGATATCGATTATGTCTCTGTGGTCATATATGTGTTACAGATATCGATTCTGTCTCAGTGGTCATGTATGTGTTACAGATATCGATTCTGTCTCTGTGGTCATGTATGTGTTAGGGATATCGATTCTGTCTCTGTGGTCATGTATATGTTAGGAATATCGATTCTGTCTCTGTGATCAGGTATGTGTTAGGAATATCGATTCTGTCTCTGTGGTCGTGTATGTGTTAGGGATATCGATTCTGTCTCTGTGGTCATGTATGTGTTAGGGATATTGATTCTGTCTCTGTGGTCATGTATATGTTAGGAATATCGATTATGTCTCTGTGGATATGTATGTTTTAGGGATATTGATTCTGTCTCTGTGGCCATGTATGTATTAGTGATATCGATTCTATCTCTGAGGTCATGTATGTGTTAGGGATATCGATTCTGTCTCTGTGGTCATGTGTGTGTTAGGGATATCGATTCTGTCTCTGTGGTCATGTATGTGTTAGGGATGTCGATTCTGTCTCTGTTGTCATGTATGGGTTAGGGATATCGATTCTGTCTCTGTGGTCATGTATGTGTTAGGGATATCGATTCTGTCTATATGGTCGTGTATGTGTTAGGGATATCGATTCTGTCTCTGTGGTCATGTATGTGTTAGGGATATCGATTCTATCTCTGTGGTCATGTATGTGTTAGGGATATCGATTCTGTCTCTGTGGTCATGTATGTGTTAGAGATATCGATTCTGTCTCTGTGGTCATGTATTTGTTAGGATATCGATTCTGTCTGTGGTCATGTATGTATTAGGGATATCGATTCTGTCTCTGTGGTCATGTATGTGTTAGGGATATCGATCCTGTCTCTGTGGTCGTGTATGTCTTAGGGATATCGATTCTGTCTCTGTGGTCGTGTATCTGTTAGGGATATCGATTCTGTCTCTGGTGGTGTATGTGTTAGGGATATCGATTCTGTCTCTGTAGTCGTGTATGTGTTAGGGATATCGATTCTGTCTCTGGTGGTGTATGTGTTAGGGATATCGATTCTGTTAGGGATATCGATTCTTTCTCTGTGGTCATGTATGTGTTAGGGATATCGATTCTGCCTCTGTGTTCATATATGTGTTACATATATCGATTCTGTCTGTGGTCATATATATGTTAGGGATATCGATTCTGTCTCTGTGGTCATGTTTGTGCTAGGATATCGATTCTGCCTCTGTGGTCATGTATGTGTTAGCGATATCGATGATGTCTCTGTGGTCATTTATATGTTAGGGATATCGGTTCTGTCTCTGTGGTCATGTATGTGTTAGGGTATCGATTCTATCTCGGTTGTCATGTATGTGTTAGGGATATCTATTCTGTCTCTGTGGTCATGTATGTGTTAGGGATATCGATTCTGTCTCTGTGGTCATGTATGTGTTAGGGATATCGATTCTGTCTATATGGTCGTGTATGTGTTAGGGATATCGATTCTGTCTCTGTTGTCATGTATGTGTTAGGGATATCGATTCTATCTCTGTGGTCATGTATGTGTTAGGGATATCGATTCTGTCTCTGTGGTCATGTATGTGTTAGAGATATCGATTCTGTCTCTGTGGTCATGTATTTGTTAGGATATCGATTCTGTCTGTGGTCATGTATGTATTAGGGATATCGATTCTGTTTCTGTGGTCATGTATGTGTTAGGGATATCGATCCTGTCTCTGTGGTCGTGTATGTGTTAGGGATATCGATTCTGTCTCTGTGGTCGTGTATCTGTTAGGGATATCGATTCTGTCTCTGGTGGTGTATGTGTTAGGGATATCGATTCTGTCTCTGTGGTCGTGTATGTGTTAGGGATATCGATTCTGTCTCTGGTGGTGTATGTGTTAGGGATATCGATTCTGTTAGGGATATCGATTCTTTCTCTGTGGTCATGTATGTGTTAGGGATATCGATTCTGCCTCTGTGTTCATGTATGTGTTACATATATCGATTCTGTCTGTGGTCATATATATGTTAGGGATATCGATTCTGTCTCTGTGGTCATGTTTGTGCTAGGATATCGATTCTGCCTCTGTGGTCATGTATGTGTTAGCGATACCGATGATGTCTCTGTGGTCATTTATATGTTAGAGATATCGGTTCTGTCTCTGTGGTCATGTATGTGTTAGGGTATCGATTCTATCTCGGTTGTCATGTATGTGTTAGGGATATCTATTCTGTCTCTGTGGTCATGTATGTGTTAGGGATATCGATTCTGTCTCTGTGGTCATGTATGTGTTAGGGATATCGATTTTGTCTCTGTGGTCATGTATGAGTTAGGGATATACATTCTGTCTCTGTGGTCATGTATGTGTTAGGGATATCGATTCTATCTCTGTGGTCATGTATGTGTTAGGATATCGATTCTGTCTCTGTGGTCATGTATGTGTTAGGGATATCGGTTCTGTCTCTGTGGTCATGTATGTGTTAGAGATATCGATTCTGTCTCTGTGGTCATGTATGTGTTAGGGATATCGATCCTGTCTCTGTGGTTGGGTATGTGTTAGGGATATCGATTCTGTCTCTGTGGTCGTGTATGTGTTAGGGATATCGATTCAGTCTCTGGTGATGTATGTGTTAGGGATATCGATTCTGTCTCTGTGGTCGTGTATGTGTTAGGATATCGATTCTGTCTCTGGTGGTGTATGTGTTAGGGATATCGATTCTGTTAGGGATATCGATTCTTTCTCTGTGGTCATGTATGTGTTAGGGATATCGATTCTGTCTCTGTGTTCATGTATGTGTTACAGATATCGATTCTGTCTGTGGTCATGTATGTGTTAGGGATATCGATTCTGTCTCTGTGGTCATGTTTTTGTTAGGATATCGATTCTGCCTCTGTGGTCATATATGTGTTAGGGATATCGATGATGTCTCTATGGTCATTTATTTGTTAGGGATATCGGTTCTGTCTCTGTGGTCATGTATGTGTTAGGGTATCGATTCTGTCTCGGTTGTCATGTATGTGTTAGGGATATCTATTCTGTCTCTGTGGTCATGTATGTGTTAGGGATATCGATTCTGTGTCTGTGGCCATGTATGTATTAGTGATATCGATTCTATCTCTGAGGTCTTGTATGTGTTAGGGATATCGATTCTGTCTCTGTGGTCATGTGTGTGTTAGGGATATCGATTCTGTCTCTGTGGTCATGTATGTGTTAGGGATATCGATTCTGTCTCTGTGGTCATATATGTGTTAGGTATATCGATTCTGTCTCTGTTGTCATGTATGTGTTAGGGATATCGATTCTGTCTCTGTTGTCATGTATGTGTTAGGGATATCAATTCTGTCTCTGTTGTCATGTATGTGTTAGGGATATCGATTATGTCTCTGTGGATATGTATGTTTTAGGGATATTGATTCTGTCTCTGTGGCCATGTATGTATTAGTGATATCGATTCTATATCTAAGGTCATGTATGTGTAAGGGATATCGATTCTGTCTCTGTGGTCATGTGTGTGTTAGGGATATCGATTCTCTCTCTGTGGTCATGTATGTATTAGGGATTTTGATTCTGTCTCTTTAGTAATGTATGTGTTAGGGATATCGATTCTGTTTCTGTGGTCATATATGTGTTAGGATATCGATTCTGTTTCTGTGGGCATGTATGTGTTAGGGGTATCGATTCTGTCTCTGTGGTCATGTATGTGTTAGGGATTTCGATTCTGTCTCTTTAGTAATGTATGTGTTAGGGATATCGATTCCGTTTCTGTGGTCATGTATGTATTAGGGATATCGATTCTGTCTCTGTGGTCATGTATGTGTTAGGGATATCGATTATGTCTCCGTGGTCATATATGTGTTACAGATATCGATTATGTCTCTGTGGTCATGTATATGTTACAGATATCGATTCTGTCTCAGTGGTCATGTATGTGTTACAGATATCGATTCTGTCTCTGTGGTCATGTATGTGTTAGGGATATTGATTCTGTCTCTGTGGTCATGTATATGTTAGGAATATCGATTATGTCTCTGTGGTCGTGTATGTGTTAGGGATATCGATTCTGTCTCTGTGATCATGTATGTGTTAGGGATATCGATTCTGTCTCTGTTGTCATGTATGTGTTAGGGATATCGATTATGTCTCTGTGGTCATGTTTTTGTTAGGATATCGATTCTGCCTCTGTGGTCCTATATGTGTTAGGGATATCGATGATGTCTCTATGGTCATTTATTTGTTAGGGATATCGGTTCTGTCTCTGTGGTCATGTATGTGTTAGGGTATCGATTCTGTCTCGGTTGTCATGTATGTGTTAGGATATCTATTCTGTCTCTGTGGTCATGTATGTGTTAGGGATATCGATTCTGTCTCTGTGGCCATGTATGTATTAGTGATATCGATTCTATCTCTGAGGTCTTGTATGTGTTAGGGATATCGATTCTGTCTCTGTGGTCATGTGTGTGTTAGGGATATCGATTCTGTCTCTGTGGTCATGTATGTGTTAGGGATATCGATTCTGTCTCTGTGGTCATATATGTGTTAGGTATATCGATTCTGTCTCTGTTGTCATGTATGTGTTAGGGATATCGATTCTGTCTCTGTTGTCATGTATGTGTTAGGGATATCAATTCTGTCTCTGTTGTCATGTATGTGTTAGGGATATCGATTATGTCTCTGTGGATATGTATGTTTTAGGGATATTGATTCTGTCTCTGTGGCCATGTATGTATTAGTGATATCAATTCTATATCTAAGGTCATGTATGTGTAAGGGATATCGATTCTGTCTCTGTGGTCATGTGTGTGTTAGGGATATCGATTCTCTCTCTGTGGTCATGTATGTATTAGGGATTTTGATTCTGTCTCTTTAGTAATGTATGTGTTAGGGATATCGATTCTGTTTCTGTGGTCATATATGTGTTAGGATATCGATTCTGTTTCTGTGGGCATGTATGTGTTAGGGGTATCGATTCTGTCTCTGTGGTCATGTATGTGTTAGGGATTTCGATTCTGTCTCTTTAGTAATGTATGTGTTAGGGATATCGATTCTGTTTCTGTGGTCATGTATGTATTAGGGATATCGATTCTGTCTCTGTGGTCATGTATGTGTTAGGGATATCGATTATGTCTCCGTGGTCATATATGTGTTACAGATATCGATTATGTCTCTGTGGTCATGTATATGTTACAGATATCGATTCTGTCTCAGTGGTCATGTATGTGTTACAGATATCGATTCTGTCTCTGTGGTCATGTATGTGTTAGGGATATTGATTCTGTCTCTGTGGTCATGTATATGTTAGGAATATCGATTCTGTCTCTGTGGTCGTGTATGTGTTAGGGATATCGATTCTGTCTCTGTGATCATGTATGTGTTATGGATATCGATTCTGTCTCTGTTGTCATGTATGTGTTAGGGATATCGATTATGTCTCCGTGGTAATATATATGTTACAGATATCGATTATGTCTCTGTGGTCATGTATATGTTACAGATATCGATTCTGTCTCTGTGGTCATGTATATGTTACAAATATCGATTCTGTCTCTGTGGTCATGTATGTGTTACGGATTTTGATTTTGTCTCTTTAGTAATGTATGTGTTAGGGATATCGATTCTGTTTCTGTGGTCATGTATGTATTAGGGATATCGATTCTGTCTCTGTGGTCATGTATGTGTTAGGGATATCGATTATGTCTCTGTGGTCATATATGTGTTACAGATATCGATTATGTCTCTGTGGTCATGTATATGTTACAGATATCGATTCTGTCTCAGTGGTCATGTATGTGTTACAGATATCGATTCTGTCTCTGTGGTCATGTATGTGTTAGGGATATTGATTCTGTCTCTGTGGTCATGTATATGTTAGGAATATCGATTCTGTCTCTGTGATCAGGTATGTGTTAGGAATATCGATTCTGTCTCTGTGGTCGTGTATGTGTTAGGGATATCGATTCTGTCTCTGTGATCATGTATGTGTTAGGGATATCGATTCTGTCTCTGTTGTCATGTATGTGTTAGGGATATCGATTATGTCTCCGTGGTCATATATATGTTACAGATATCGATTATGTCTCTGTGGTCATGTATATGTTACAGATATCGATTCTGTCTCTGTGGTCATGTATATGTTACAGATATCGATTCTGTCTCTGTGGTCATGTATGTGTTAGGGATATTGATTCTGTCTCTGATGTCATGTATATGTTAGGAATATCGATTATGTCTCTGTGGATATGTATGTTTTAGGGATATTGATTCTGTCTCTGTGGCCATGTATGTATTAGTGATATCGATTCTATCTCTGAGGTCATGTATGTGTTAGGGATATCGATTATGTCTCTGTGGTCATGTGTTTGTTAGGGATATCGATTCTGTCTCTGTGGTCATGTATGTGTTAGGGATATCGATTCTGTCTCTGTTGTCATATGTGTGTTAGGAATATCGATTATGTCTCTGTTGTCATGTATGTGTTAGGGATATCGATTCTGTCTCTGTGGTCATGTTTGTGTTAGGGATATCAATTCTGTCTCTGTTGTCATGTATGTGTTAGGGATATTGATTCTGTCTCTGTGGATATGTATGTTTTAGGGATATTGATTCTGTCTCTGTGGCCATGTATGTATTAGTGATATCGATTCTATATCTAAGGTCATGTATGTGTAAGGGATATCGATTCTGTCTCTGTGGTCATATATGTGTTGGGGATATCGATTCTGTCTCTTTAGTAATGTATGTGTTAGGGATATCGATTCTGTTTCTTTGGTCATGTATGTGTTAGGGATATCGATTCTGTCTCTGTGGTCATATATGTGTTAGGGATATCGATTCTGTTTCTGTGGACATGTATGTGTTAGGGATATCGATTCTGTCTCTGTGGTCATGTATGTGTTAGGGATTTCGATTCTGTCTCTTTAGTAATGTATGTGTTAGGGATATCGATTCTGTTTCAGTGGTCATGTATGTATTAGGGATATCGATTCTGTCTCTGTTGTCATGTATGTGTTAGGGATATCGATTATGTCTCCGTGGTCATATATGTGTTACAGATATCGATTATGTCTCTGTGGTCATGTATATGCTACAGATATCGATTCTGTCTCAGTGGTCATGTATGTGTTACAGATATCGATTCTGTCTCTGTGGTCATGTATGTGTTAGGGATATTGATTCTGTCTCTGTGGTCATGTATATGTTAGGAATATCGATTCTGTCTCTGTGATCAGGTATGTGTTAGGAATATCGATTCTGTCTCTGTGGACGTGTATGTGTTAGGGATATCGATTCTGTCTCTGTGGTCATGTATGTATTAGGGATATCGATTCTGTGTCTGTTGTCATGTATGTGTTAGGGATATCGATTATGTCACCGTGGTCATATATATGTTACAGATATCGATTATGTCTCTGTGGTCATTTATATGTTACAGATATCTATTCTGTCTCTGTGGTCATGTATATGTTACAGATATCGATTCAGTCTCTGTGGTCATGTATGTGTTAGGGATATTGATTCTGTCTCTGTGGTCATGTATATGTTAGGAATATCGATTATGTCTCTGTGGATATGTATGTTTTAGGGATATTGATTCTGTCTCTGTGGCCATGTATGTATTAGTGATATCGATTCTATCTCTGAGGTCATGTATGTGTTAGGGATATCGATTCTGTCTCTGTGGTCATGTGTGTGTTAGGGATATCGATTATGTCTAAGTGGTCATATATATGTTACAGATATCGATTATGTCTCTGTGGTCATGTATATGTTACAGATATCGATTCTGTCTCAGTGGTCATGTATGCGTTACAGATATCGATTTTGTCTCTGTGGTCATGTATGTGTTAGGGATATTGATTCTGTCTCTGTGGTCATGTATATGTAAGGAATATCGATTCTGTCTCTGTGATCAGGTATATATTAGGAATATCGATTCTGTCTCTGTGGTCGTGTATGTGTTAGGATATCGATTCTGTCTCTGTGGTCATGTATGTGTTAGGGATATCGATTCTGTCTCTGTTGTCATGTATGTGTTAGGGATATCGATTATGTCTCCGTGGTCATATATATGTTACCGATATCGATTATGTTTCTGTGGTCATGTATATGTTACAGATATCGATTCTGTCTCTGTGGTCATGTATATGTTACAGATATCGATTCTGTCTCTGTGGTCATGTATGTGTTAGGGATATTGATTCTGTTTCTGTGGTCATGTATATGTTAGGAATATCGATTATGTCTCTGTGGATATGTATGTTTTAGGGATATTGATTCTGTCTCTGTGGCCATGTATGTATTAGTGATATCGATTCTATCTCTGAGGTCATGTATGTGTTAGGGATATCGATTCTGTCTCTGTGGTCATGTGTGTGTTAGGGATATCGATTCTGTCTCTGTGGTCATGTATGTGTTAGGGATATCGATTCTGTCTCTGTGGTCATATATGTGTTAGGAATATCGATTCTGTCTCTGTTGTCATGTATGTGTTAGTGATATCGATTCTGTCTCTGTGGTCATGTATGTGTTAGGGATATCAATTCTGTCTCTGTTGTCATGTATGTGTTAGGGATATCGATTATGTCTCTGTGGATATGTATGTTTTAGGGATATTAATTCTGTCTCTGTGGCCATGTATGTATTAGTGATATCGATTCTATATCTAAGGTCATGTATGTGTAAGGGATATCGATTCTGTCTCTGTGGTCATGTGTGTGTTAGGGATATCGATTCTGTCTCTATGGTCATGTATGTATTAGGGATATCGATTCTGTCTCTTTAGTAATGTATGTGTTAGGGATATCGATTCTGTTTCTTTGGTCATGTATGTGTTAGGGATATCGATTCTGTCTCTGTGGTCATATATGTGTTGGGGATATCGATTCTGTTTCTGTGGGCATGTATGTGTTAAGGATATCGATTATGTCTCTGTGGTCATGTATGTGTTAGGGATTTCGATTCTGTCTCTTTAGTAATGTATGTGTTAGGGATATCGATTCTGTTTCTGTGGTCATGTATGTATTAGGGATATCGATTCTGTCTCTGTGGTCATGTATGTGTTAGGGATATCGATTATGTCTCCGTGGTCATATATGTGTTACAGATATCGATTATGTCTCTGTGGTCATGTATATGTTACAGATATCGATTCTGTCTCAGTGGTCATGTATGTGTTACAGATATCGATTCTGTCTCTGTGGTCATGTATGTGTTAGGGATATTGATTCTGTCTCTGTGGTCATGTATATGTTAGGAATATCGATTCTGTCTCTGTGATCAGGTATGTGTTAGGAATATCGATTCTGTCTCTGTGGTCGTGTATGTGTTAGGGATATCGATTCTGTCTCTGTGGTCATGTATGTGTTAGGGATATCGATTCTGTCTCTGTTGTCATGTATGTGTTAGGGATATCGATTATGTCTCCGTGGTCATATATATGTTACAGATATCGATTATGTCTCTGTGGTCATGCATATGTTACAGATATCGATTCTGTCTCTGTGGTCATGTATATGTTACAGATATCGATTCTGTCTCTGTTGTCATGTATGTGTTAGGGATATCGATTCTGTCTCTGTGGTCATGTATGTGTTAGGGATATCAATTCTGTCTCTGTTGTCATGTATGTGTTAGGAATATCGATTATGTCTCTGTGGATATGTATGTTTTAGGGATATTGATTCTGTCTCTGTGGCCATGTATGCATTAGTGATATCGATTCTATATCTAAGGTCATGTGTGTGTAAGGGATATCGATTCTGTCTCTGTGGTCATGTGTGTGTTAGGGATATCGATTCTGTCTCTGTGGTCATGTATGTATTAGGGATTTCGATTCTGTCTCTTTAGTAATGTATGTGTTAGGGATATCGATTCTGTTTCTGTGGTCATGTATGTGTTAGTGATATCGATTCTGTCTCTGTGGTCATGTATGTGTTAGGGATATCAATTCTGTCTCTGTTGTCATGTATGTGTTAGGGATATCGATTATGTCTCTGTGGATATGTATGTTTTAGGGATATTAATTCTGTCTCTGTGGCCATGTATGTATTAGTGATATCGATTCTATATCTAAGGTCATGTATGTGTAAGGGATATCGATTCTGTCTCTGTGGTCATGTGTGTGTTAGGGATATCGATTCTGTCTCTATGGTCATGTATGTATTAGGGATATCGATTCTGTCTCTTTAGTAATGTATGTGTTAGGGATATCGATTCTGTTTCTTTGGTCATGTATGTGTTAGGGATATCGATTCTGTCTCTGTGGTCATATATGTGTTGGGGATATCGATTCTGTTTCTGTGGGCATGTATGTGTTAAGGATATCGATTATGTCTCTGTGGTCATGTATGTGTTAGGGATTTCGATTCTGTCTCTTTAGTAATGTATGTGTTAGGGATATCGATTCTGTTTCTGTGGTCATGTATGTATTAGGGATATCGATTCTGTCTCTGTGGTCATGTATGTGTTAGGGATATCGATTATGTCTCCGTGGTCATATATGTGTTACAGATATCGATTATGTCTCTGTGGTCATGTATATGTTACAGATATCGATTCTGTCTCAGTGGTCATGTATGTGTTACAGATATCGATTCTGTCTCTGTGGTCATGTATGTGTTAGGGATATTGATTCTGTCTCTGTGGTCATGTATATGTTAGGAATATCGATTCTGTCTCTGTGATCAGGTATGTGTTAGGAATATCGATTCTGTCTCTGTGGTCGTGTATGTGTTAGGGATATCGATTCTGTCTCTGTGGTCATGTATGTGTTAGGGATATCGATTCTGTCTCTGTTGTCATGTATGTGTTAGGGATATCGATTATGTCTCCGTGGTCATATATATGTTACAGATATCGATTATGTCTCTGTGGTCATGCATATGTTACAGATATCGATTCTGTCTCTGTGGTCATGTATATGTTACAGATATCGATTCTGTCTCTGTTGTCATGTATGTGTTAGGGATATCGATTCTGTCTCTGTGGTCATGTATGTGTTAGGGATATCAATTCTGTCTCTGTTGTCATGTATGTGTTAGGAATATCGATTATGTCTCTGTGGATATGTATGTTTTAGGGATATTGATTCTGTCTCTGTGGCCATGTATGCATTAGTGATATCGATTCTATATCTAAGGTCATGTGTGTGTAAGGGATATCGATTCTGTCTCTGTGGTCATGTGTGTGTTAGGGATATCGATTCTGTCTCTGTGGTCATGTATGTATTAGGGATTTCGATTCTGTCTCTTTAGTAATGTATGTGTTAGGGATATCGATTCTGTTTCTGTGGTCATGTATGTGTTAGGGATATCGATTCTGTCTCTGTGGTCATATATGTGTTAGGGATATCGATTCTGTCTCTTTTGTAATGTATGTATTAGTGATATCGATTCTGTTTCTGTGGTCATGTATGTATTAGGGATATCGATTCTGTCTCTGTGGTCATGTATGTGTTAGGGATATCGATTATGTCTCCGTGGTCATATATGTGCTACAGATATCGATTATGTCTCTGTGGTCATGTATATGTTACAGATATCGATTCTGTCTCAGTGGTCATGTATGTGTTACAGATATCGATTCTGTCTCTGTGGTCATGTATGTGTTAGGGATATTGATTCTGTCTCTGTGGTCATGTATATGTTAGGAATATCGATTCTGTCTCTGTGATCAGGTATGTGTTAGGAATATCGATTCTGTCTCTGTGGTCGTGTATGTGTTAGGGATATCGATTTTGTCTCTGCGGTCATGTATGTGTTAGGGATATCGATTCTGTCTCTGTTGTCATGTATGTGTTAGGGATATCGATTATGTCTCCGTGGTCATATATATGTGACAGATATCGATTATGTCTCTGTGGTCATGTATATGTTACAGATATCGATTCTGTCTCTGTGGTCATGTATATGTTACAGATATCGATTCTCTCTGTGTGGTCATGTATGTGTTAGGGATATTGATTCTGTCTCTGTGGTCATGTATATGTTAGGAATATCGATTATGTCTCTGTGGATATGTATGTTTTAGGGATATTGATTCTGTCTCTGTGGCCATGTATGTATTAGTGATATCGATTCTATCTCTGAGGTCATGTATGTGTTAGGGATATCGATTCTGTCTCTGTGGTCATGTGTGTGCTAGGGATATCGATTCTGTCTCTGTGGTCATGTATGTGTTAGGGATATCGATTCTGTCTCTGTGGTCATATATGTGTTAGGAATATCGATTCTGTCTCTGTTGTCATGTATGTGTTAGGGATATCGATTCTGTCTCTGTGGTCATGTATGTGTTAGGGATATCAATTCTGTCTCTGTTGTCATGTATGTGTTGGGGATATCGATTATGTCTCTGTGGATATGTATGTTTTAGGGATATTGATTCTGTCTCTGTGGCCATGTATGTATTAGTGATATCGATTCTATATCTAAGGTCATGTATGTGTAAGGGATATCGATTCTTTCTCTGTGGTCATGTGTGTGTTAGGGATATCGATTCTGTCTCTGTGGTCATGTATGTATTAGGGATTTTGATTTTGTCTCTTTTGTAATATATGTGTTAGGGATATCGATTCTGTTTCTGTGGTCATATATGTGTTAGGATATCGATTCTGTTTCTGTGGGCATGTATGTGTTAGGGGTATCGATTCTGTCTCTGTGGTCATGTATGTGTTAGGGATTTCGATTCTGTCTCTTTAGTAATGTATGTGTTAGGGATATCGATTCTGTTTCTGTGGTCATGTATGTGTTAGGGATATCGATTCTATCTCTGTTGTCATGTATGTGTTAGGATATCGATTATGTCTCCGTGGTCATATATATGTTACAGATATCAATTATGTCTCTGTGGTCATGTATATGTTACACATATCGATTCTGTCTCTGTGGTCATGTATATGTTACAGATATCGATTCTGTCTCAGCGGTCATGTATGTGTTAGGGATATCGATTCTGTCTCTGTTGTCATGTATGTGTTAGGATATCGATTATGTCTCCGTGGTCATATATATGTTACAGATATCGATTATGTCTCTGTGGTCATGTATATGTTACAGATATCGATTCTGTCTCTGTGGTCATGTATGTGTTAGGGATTTCGATTCTGTCTCTTTAGTAATGTATGTGTTAGGGATATCGATTCTGTTTCTGTGGTCATGTATGTATTAGGGATATCGATTCTGTCTCTGTGGTCATGTATGTGTTAGGGATATCGATTATGTCTCCGTGGTCATATATTTGTTACAGATATCGATTATGTCTCTGTGGTCATGTATATGTTACAGATATCGATTCTGTCTCAGTGGTCATGTATGTGTTACAGATATCGATTCTGTCTCTGTGGTCATGTATGTGTTAGGGATATTGATTCTGTCTCTGTGGTCATGTATATGTTAGGAATATCGATTCTGTCTCTGTGATCAGGTATCTGCTAGGAATATCGATTCTGTCTCTGTGGTCGTGTATGTGTTAGGGATATCGATTCTGTCTCTGTGATCATGTATGTGTTAGGGATATCGATTCTGTCTCTGTTGTCATGTATGTGCTAGGGATATCGATTATGTCTCCGTGGTCATATATATGTTACAGATATCGATTATGTCTCTGTGGTCATGTATATGTTACAGATATCGATTCTGTCTCTGTGGTCATGTATGTGTTAGGGATATTGATTCTGTCTCTGTGGTCATGTATATGTTAGGAATATCGATTATGTCTCTGTGGATATGTATGTTTTAGTAATATTGATTCTGTCTCTGTGGCCATGTATGTATTAATGATATCGATTCTATCTCTGAGGTCATGTATGTGTTAGGGATATTGATTCTGTCTCTGTGTTCATGTATATGTTAGGAATATCGATTCTGTCTCTGTGATCAGGTATGTGTTAGGAATATCGATTCTGTCTCTGTGGTCGTGTATGTGTTAGGGATATCTATTCTGTCTCTGTGGTCATGCATGTGTTAGGGATATCGATTCTGTCTTTGTTGTCATGTATGTCTTAGGGATATCGATTATGTCTTCGTGGTCATATATATGTTACAGATATCGATTATGTCTCTGTGGTCATGTATATGTTACAGATATCGATTCTGTCTCTGTGGTCATGTATATTTTACAGATATCGATTCTGTCTCTGTGGTCATGTATGTGTTAGGGATATTGATTCTGTCTCTGTGGTCATGTATATGTTAGGAATATCGATTATGTCTCTGTGGATATGTATGTTTTAGGGATATTGATTCTGTCTCTGGGGCCATGTATGTATTAGTGATATCGATTCTATCTCTGAGGTCATGTATGTGTTAGGGATGTCGATTCTGTCTCTGTGGTCATGTGTGTGTTAGGGATATCGATTCTCTCTCTGTGGTCATGTATGTGTTAGTGATATCGATTCTCTCTCTGTGGTCATATATGTGTTAGGAATATCGATTCTGTCTCTGTTGTCATGTATGTGTTAGGGATATCGATTCTGTCTCTGTGGTCATGTATGTGTTAGGGATATCAATTCTGTCTCTGTTGTCATGTATGTGTTAGGGATATCGATTATGTCTCTGTGGATATGTATGTTTTAGGGATATTGATTCTGTCTCTGTGACCATGTATGTATTAGTGATATCGATTCTATATCTAAGGTCATGTATGTGTAAGGGATATCGATTCTGTCTCTCTGGTCATGTGTGTGTTAGGGATATCGATTCTGTCTCTGTGGTCATGTATGTATTAGGGATTTCGATTCTGTCTCTTTAGTAATGTATGTGTTAGGGATATCGATTCTGTTTCTGTGGTCATGTATGTGTTAGGGATATCGATTCTGTCTCTGTGGTCATATATGTGTTAGGGATATCGATTCTGTTTCTGTGGGCATGTATGTGTTAGGGATATCGATTCTGTCTCTGTGGTCATGTATGTGTTAGGGATTTCGATTCTGT
The DNA here is from genome assembly GCA_963383655.1 of Bathymodiolus septemdierum. NCBI lineage: Eukaryota > Metazoa > Mollusca > Bivalvia > Mytilida > Modiolidae > Bathymodiolus > Bathymodiolus septemdierum. Next base: position 129,885,535 of record OY726519.1, on the reverse strand, counting down.
GTCTTTAGTAATGTATGTGTTAGGGATATCGATTCTGTTTCTGTGGTCATGTATGTATTAGGGATATCTATTCTGTCTCTGTGGTCATGTATGTGTTAGGGATATCGATTATGTCTCCGTGGTCATATATGTGTTACAGATATCGATTATGTCTCTGTGGTCATGTATATGTTACAGATATCGATTCTGTCTCAGTGGTCATGTATGTGTTACAGATATCGATTCTGTCTCTGTGGTCATGTATGTGTTAGGGATATTGATTCTGTCTCTCTGGTCATGTATATGTTAGGAATATCGATTCTGTCTCTGTGATCAGGTATGTGTTAGGAATATCGATTCTGTCTCTGTGGTCGTGTATGTGTTAGGGATATCGATTCTGTCTCTGTGGTCATGTATGTGTTAGGGATATCGATTCTGTCTCTGTTGTCATGTATGTGTTAGGGATATCGATTATGTCTCCGTGGTCATATATATGTTACAGATATCGATTATGTCTCTGTGGTCATGTATATGTTACAGATATCGATTCTGTCTCTGTGGTCATGTATATGTTACAGATATCGATTCTGTCTCTGTGGTCATGTATGTGTTAGGGATATTGATTCTGTCTCTGTGGTCATGTATATGTTAGGAATATCGATTATGTCTCTGTGGATATGTATGTTTTAGGGATATTGATTCTGTCTCTGTGGCCATGTATGTATTAGTGATATCGATTCTGTCTCTGAGGTCATGTATGTGTTAGGGATATCGATTCTGTCTCTGTGGTCATGTGTGTGCTAGGGATATCGATTCTGTCTCTGTGGTCATGTATGTGTTAGGGATATCGATTCTGTCTCTGTGGTCATATATGTGTTAGGAATATCGATTCTGTCTCTGTTGTCATGTATGTGTTAGGGATATCGATTCTGTCTCTGTGGTCATGTATGTGTTAGGGATATCAATTCTGTCTCTGTTGTCATGTATGTGTTAGGGATATCGATTATGTCTCTGTGGATATGTATGTTTTAGGGATATTGATTCTGTCTCTGTGGCCATGTATGTATTAGTGATATCGATTCTGTATCTAAGGTCATGTATGTGTAAGGGATATCGATTCTGTCTCTGTGGTCATGTGTGTGTTAGGGATATCGATTCTGTCTCTGTGGTCATGTATGTATTAGGGATTTCGATTCTGTCTCTTTAGTAATGTATGTGTTAGGGATATCGATTCTGTTTCTGTGGTCATGTATGTGTTAGGGATATCGATTCTGTCTCTGTGGTCATATATGTGTTAGGGATATCGATTCTGTTTCTGTGGGCATGTATGTGTTAGGGATATCGATTCTGTCTCTGTGGTCATGTAAGTGTTAGGGATTTCGATTCTGTGTCTTTAGTAATGTATGTGTTAGGGATATCGATTCTGTTTCTGTGGTCATATATGTATTAGGGATATGTATTCTGTCTCTGTGGTCATGTATGTGTTAGGGATATCGATTATGTCTCCGTGGTCATATATGTGTTACAGATATCGATTATGTCTCTTTGGTCATGTATATGTTACAGATATCGATTCTGTCTCAGTGGTCATGTATGTGTTACAGATATCGATTCTGTCTCTGTGGTCATGCATGTGTTAGGGATATCGATTCTGTCTTTGTTGTCATGTATGTCTTAGGGATATCGATTATGTCTTCGTGGTCATATATATGTTACAGATATCGATTATGTCTCTGTGGTCATGTATATGTTACAGATATCGATTCTGTCTCTGTGGTCATGTATATGTTACAGATATCGATTCTGTCTCTGTGGTCATGTATGTGTTAGGGATATTGATTCTGTCTCTGTGGTCATGTATATGTTAGGAATATCGATTATGTCTCTGTGGATATGTATGTTTTAGGGATATTGATTCTGTCTCTGTGGCCATGTATGTATTAGTGATATCGATTCTATCTCTGAGGTCATGTATGTGTTAGGGATGTCGATTCTGTCTCTGTGGTCATGTGTGTGTTAGGGATATCGATTCTGTCTCTGTGGTCATGTATGTGTTAGTGATATCGATTCTCTCTCTGTGGTCATATATGTGTTAGGAATATCGATTCTGTCTCTGTTGTCATGTATGTGTTAGGGATATCGATTCTGTCTCTGTGGTCATGTATGTGTTAGGGATATCAATTCTGTCTCTGTTGTCATGTATGTGTTAGGGATATCGATTATGTCTCTGTGGATATGTATGTTTTAGGGATATTGAATCTGTCTCTGTGGCCATGTATGTATTAGTGATATCGATTCTATATCTAAGGTCATGTATGTGTAAGGGATATCGATTCTGTCTCTCTGGTCATGTGTGTGTTAGGGATATCGATTCTGTCTCTGTGGTCATGTATGTATTAGGGATTTCGATTCTGTCTCTTTAGTAATGTATGTGTTAGGGATATCGATTCTGTTTCTGTGGTCATGTATGTGTTAGGGATATCGATTCTGTCTCTGTGGTCATATATGTGTTAGGGATATCGATTCTGTTTCTGTGGGCATGTATGTGTTAGGGATATCGATTCTGTCTCTGTGGTCATGTATGTGTTAGGGATTTCGATTCTGTGTCTTTAGTAATGTATGTGTTAGGGATATCGATTCTGTTTCTGTGGTCATGTATGTATTAGGGATATCTATTCTGTCTCTGTGGTCATGTATGTGTTAGGGATATCGATTATGTCTCCGTGGTCATATATGTGTTACAGATATCGATTATGTCTCTGTGGTCATGTATATGTTACAGATATCGATTCTGTCTCAGTGGTCATGTATGTGTTACAGATATCGATTCTGTCTCTGTGGTCATGTATGTGTTAGGGATATTGATTCTGTCTCTCTGGTCATGTATATGTTAGGAATATCGATTCTGTCTCTGTGATCAGGTATGTGTTAGGAATATCGATTCTGTCTCTGTGGTCGTGTATGTGTTAGGGATATCGATTCTGTCTCTGTGGTCATGCATGTGTTAGGGATATCGATTCTGTCTCTGTTGTCATGTATGTGTTAGGGATATCGATTATGTCTCCGTGGTCATATATATGTTACAGATATCGATTATGTCTCTGTGGTCATGTATATGTTCCAGATATCGATTCTGTCTCTGTGGTCATGTATATGTTACAGATATCGATTCTGTCTCTGTGGTCATGTATGTGTTAGGGATATTGATTCTGTCTCTGTGGTCATGTATATGTTAGGAATATCGATTATGTCTCTGTGGATATGTATGTTTTAGGGATATTGATTCTGTCTCTGTGGCCATGTATGTATTAGTGATATCGATTCTGTCTCTGAGGTCATGTATGTGTTAGGGATATCGATTCTGTCTCTGTGGTCATGTATGTGTTAGGGATATCGATTCTGTCTCTGTGGTCATATATGTGTTAGGAATATCGATTCTGTCTCTGTTGTCATGTATGTGTTAGGGATATCGATTCTGTCTCTGTGGTCATGTATGTGTTAGGGATATCAATTCTGTCTCTGTTGTCATGTATGTGTTAGGGATATCGATTATGTCTCTGTGGATATGTATGTTTTAGGGATATTGATTCTGTCTCTGTGGCCATGTATGTATTAGTGATATCGATTCTGTATCTAAGGTCATGTATGTGTAAGGGATATCGATTCTGTCTCTGTGGTCATGTATGTATTAGGGATTTCGATTCTGTCTCTTTAGTAATGTATGTGTTAGGGATATCGATTCTGTTTCTGTGGTCATGTATGTGTTAGGGATATCGATTCTGTCTCTGTGGTCATATATGTGTTAGGGATATCGATTCTGTTTCTGTGGGCATGTATGTGTTAGGGATATCGATTCTGTCTCTGTGGTCATGTAAGTGTTAGGGATTTCGATTCTGTGTCTTTAGTAATGTATGTGTTAGGGATATCGATTCTGTTTCTGTGGTCATATATGTATTAGGGATATGTATTCTGTCTCTGTGGTCATGTATGTGTTAGGGATATCGATTATGTCTCCGTGGTCATATATGTGTTACAGATATCGATTATGTCTCTTTGGTCATGTATATGTTACAGATATCGATTCTGTCTCAGTGGTCATGTATGTGTTACAGATATCGATTCTGTCTCTGTGGTCATGCATGTGTTAGGGATATCGATTCTGTCTTTGTTGTCATGTATGTCTTAGGGATATCGATTATGTCTTCGTGGTCATATATATGTTACAGATATCGATTATGTCTCTGTGGTCATGTATATGTTACAGATATCGATTCTGTCTCTGTGGTCATGTATATGTTACAGATATCGATTCTGTCTCTGTGGTCATGTATGTGTTAGGGATATTGATTCTGTCTCTGTGGTCATGTATATGTTAGGAATATCGATTATGTCTCTGTGGATATGTATGTTTTAGGGATATTGATTCTGTCTCTGTGGCCATGTATGTATTAGTGATATCGATTCTATCTCTGAGGTCATGTATGTGTTAGGGATGTCGATTCTGTCTCTGTGGTCATGTGTGTGTTAGGGATATCGATTCTGTCTCTGTGGTCATGTATGTGTTAGTGATATCGATTCTCTCTCTGTGGTCATATATGTGTTAGGAATATCGATTCTGTCTCTGTTGTCATGTATGTGTTAGGGATATCGATTCTGTCTCTGTGGTCATGTATGTGTTAGGGATATCAATTCTGTCTCTGTTGTCATGTATGTGTTAGGGATATCGATTATGTCTCTGTGGATATGTATGTTTTAGGGATATTGAATCTGTCTCTGTGGCCATGTATGTATTAGTGATATCGATTCTATATCTAAGGTCATGTATGTGTAAGGGATATCGATTCTGTCTCTCTGGTCATGTGTGTGTTAGGGATATCGATTCTGTCTCTGTGGTCATGTATGTATTAGGGATTTCGATTCTGTCTCTTTAGTAATGTATGTGTTAGGGATATCGATTCTGTTTCTGTGGTCATGTATGTGTTAGGGATATCGATTCTGTCTCTGTGGTCATATATGTGTTAGGGATATCGATTCTGTTTCTGTGGGCATGTATGTGTTAGGGATATCGATTCTGTCTCTGTGGTCATGTATGTGTTAGGGATTTCGATTCTGTGTCTTTAGTAATGTATGTGTTAGGGATATCGATTCTGTTTCTGTGGTCATGTATGTATTAGGGATATCTATTCTGTCTCTGTGGTCATGTATGTGTTAGGGATATCGATTATGTCTCCGTGGTCATATATGTGTTACAGATATCGATTATGTCTCTGTGGTCATGTATATGTTACAGATATCGATTCTGTCTCAGTGGTCATGTATGTGTTACAGATATCGATTCTGTCTCTGTGGTCATGTATGTGTTAGGGATATTGATTCTGTCTCTCTGGTCATGTATATGTTAGGAATATCGATTCTGTCTCTGTGATCAGGTATGTGTTAGGAATATCGATTCTGTCTCTGTGGTCGTGTATGTGTTAGGGATATCGATTCTGTCTCTGTGGTCATGCATGTGTTAGGGATATCGATTATGTCTCTGTTGTCATGTATGTGTTAGGGATATCGATTATGTCTCCGTGGTCATATATATGTTACAGATATCGATTATGTCTCTGTGGTCATGTATATGTTCCAGATATCGATTCTGTCTCTGTGGTCATGTATATGTTACAGATATCGATTCTGTCTCTGTGGTCATGTATGTGTTAGGGATATTGATTCTGTCTCTGTGGTCATGTATATGTTAGGAATATCGATTATGTCTCTGTGGATATGTATGTTTTAGGGATATTGATTCTGTCTCTGTGGCCATGTATGTATTAGTGATATCGATTCTGTCTCTGAGGTCATGTATGTGTTAGGGATATCGATTCTGTCTCTGTGGTCATGTGTGTGCTAGGGATATCGATTCTGTCTCTGTGGTCATGTATGTGTTAGGGATATCGATTCTGTCTCTGTGGTCATATATGTGTTAGGAATATCGATTCTGTCTCTGTTGTCATGTATGTGTTAGGGATATCGATTCTGTCTCTGTGGTCATGTATGTGTTAGGGATATCAATTCTGTCTCTGTTGTCATGTATGTGTTAGGGATATCGATTATGTCTCTGTGGATATGTATGTTTTAGGGATATTGATTCTGTCTCTGTGGCCATGTATGTATTAGTGATATCGATTCTGTATCTAAGGTCATGTATGTGTAAGGGATATCGATTCTGTCTCTGTGGTCATGTGTGTGTTAGGGATATCGATTCTGTCTCTGTGGTCATGTATGTATTAGGGATTTCGATTCTGTCTCTTTAGTAATGTATGTGTTAGGGATATCGATTCTGTTTCTGTGGTCATGTATGTGTTAGGGATATCGATTCTGTCTCTGTGGTCATATATGTGTTAGGGATATCGATTCTGTTTCTGTGGGCATGTATGTGTTAGGGATATCGATTCTGTCTCTGTGGTCATGTATGTGTTAGAGATTTCGATTCTGTGTCTTTAGTAATGTATGTGTTAGGGATATCGATTCTGTTTCTGTGGTCATATATGTATTAGGGATATGTATTCTGTCTCTGTGGTCATGTATGTGTTAGGGATATCGATTATGTCTCCGTGGTCATATATGTGTTACAGATATCGATTATGTCTCTTTGGTCATGTATATGTTACAGATATCGATTCTGTCTCAGTGGTCATGTATGTGTTACAGATATCGATTCTGTCTCTGTGGTCATGTATGTGTTAGGGATATTGATTCTGTCTCTGTGGTCATGTATATGTTAGGGATATCGATTATGTCTCCGTGGTCATATATATGTTACAGATATCGATTATGTCTCTGTGGTCATGTATATGTTACAGATATCGATTCTGTCTCTGTGGTCATGTATGTGTTAGGGATATTGATTCTGTCTCTGTGGTCATGTATATGTTAGGAATATCGATTATGTCTCTGTGGATATGTATGTTTTAGGGATATTGATTCTGTCTCTGTGGCCATGTATGTATTAGTGATATCGATTCTATCTCTGAGGTCATGTATGTGTTAGGGATATCGATTCTGTCTCTGTGGTCATGTGTGTGTTAGGGATATCGATTCTGTCTCTGTGGTCATGTATGTGTTAGAGATATCGATTCTGTCTCTGTGGTCAAGTATGTGTTAGGATATCAATTCTGTCTCTGTTGTCATGTATGTGTTAGGGATATCGATTATGTCTCTGTGGATATGTATGTTTTAGGGATATTGATTCTGTCTCTGTGGCCATGTATGTATTAGTGATATCGATTCTATATCTAAGGTCATGTATGTGTAAGGGATATCGATTCTGTCTCTCTGGTCATGTGTGTGTTAGGATATCGATTCTGTCTCTGTGGTCATGTATGTATTAGGGATTTCGATTCTGTCTCTTTAGTAATGTATGTGTTAGGGATATCGATTCTGTTTCTGTGGTCATGTATGTGTTAGGGATATCGATTCTGTCTCTGTGGTCATATATGTGTTAGGGATATCGATTCTGTTTCTGTGGGCATGTATGTGTTAGGGATATCGATTCTGTCTCTGTGGTCATGTATGTGTTAGGGATTTCGATTCTGTGTCTTTAGTAATGTATGTGTTAGGGATATCGATTCTGTTTCTGTGGTCATGTATGTATTAGGGATATCTATTCTGTCTCTGTGGTCGTGTATGTGTTAGGGATATCGAATCTGTCTCTGTGGTCATGTATGTGTTAGGGATATCGATTCTGTCTCTGTTGTCATGTATGTGTTAGGGATATCGATTATGTCTCCGTGGTCATATATATGTTACAGATATCGATTATGTCTCTGTGGTCATGTATATGTTACAGATATCGATTCTGTCTCTGTGGTCATGTATATGTTACAGATATCGATTCTGTCTCTGTGGTCATGTATGTGTTAGGGATATTGATTCTGTCTCTGTGGTCATGTATATGTTAGGAATATCGATTATGTCTCTGTGGATATGTATGTTTTAGGGATATTGATTCTGTCTCTGTGGCCATGTATGTATTAGTGATATCGATTCTGTCTCTGAGGTCATGTATGTGTTAGGGATATCGATTCTGTCTCTGTGGTCATGTGTGTGCTAGGGATATCGATTCTGTCTCTGTGGTCATGTATGTGTTAGGGATATCGATTCTGTCTCTGTGGTCATATATGTGTTAGGAATATCGATTCTGTCTCTGTTGTCATGTATGTGTTAGGGATATCGATTCTGTCTCTGTGGTCATGTATGTGTTAGGGATATCAATTCTGTCTCTGTTGTCATGTATGTGTTAGGGATATCGATTATGTCTCTGTGGATATGTATGTTTTAGGGATATTGATTCTGTCTCTGTGGCCATGTATGTATTAGTGATATCGATTCTATATCTAAGGTCATGTATGTGTAAGGGATATCGATTCTGTCTCTGTGGTCATGTGTGTGTTAGGGATATCGATTCTGTCTCTGTGGTCATGTATGTATTAGGGATTTCGATTCTGTCTCTTTAGTAATGTATGTGTTAGGGATATCGATTCTGTTTCTGTGGTCATGTATGTGTTAGGGATATCGATTCTGTCTCTGTGGTCATATATGTGTTAGGGATATCGATTCTGTTTCTGTGGGCAAGTATGTGTTAGGGATATCGATTCTGTCTCTGTGGTCATGTATGTGTTAGGGATTTCGATTCTGTGTCTTTTGTAATGTATGTGTTAGGGATATCGATTCTGTTTCTGTGGTCATGTATGTGTTAGGGATATCGATTCTGTCTCTGTGGTCATATATGTGTTAGGGATATCGATTCTGTTTCTGTGGGCATGTATGTGTTAGGATATCGATTCTGTCTCTGTGGTCATGTATGTCTTAGGGATATCGATTCTGTCTCTGTTGTCATGTATGTGTTAGGGATATCGATTATGTCTCTGTGGATATGTATGTTTTAGGGATATTGATTCTGTCTCTGTGGCCATGTATGTATTAGTGATATCGATTCTATATCTAAGGTCATGTATGTGTAAGGGATATCGATTCTGTCTCTCTGGTCATGTGTGTGTTAGGGATATCGATTCTGTCTCTGTGGTCATGTATGTATTAGGGATTTCGATTCTGTCTCTTTAGTAATGTATGTGTTAGGGATATCGATTCTGTTTCTGTGGTCATGTATGTGTTAGGGATATCGATTCTGTCTCTGTGGTCATATATGTGTTAGGGATATCGATTCTGTTTCTGTGGGCATGTATGTGTTAGGGATATCGATTCTGTCTCTGTGGTCATGTATGTGTTAGGGATTTCGATTCTGTGTCTTTAGTAATGTATGTGTTAGGGATATCGATTCTGTTTCTGTGGTCATGTATGTATTAGGGATATCTATTCTGTCTCTGTGGTCATGTATGTGTTAGGGATATCGATTATGTCTCCGTGGTCATATATGTGTTACAGATATCGATTATGTCTCTGTGGTCATGTATATGTTACAGATATCGATTCTGTCTCAGTGGTCATGTATGTGTTACAGATATCGATTCTGTCTCTGTGGTCATGTATGTGTTAGGGATATTGATTCTGTCTCTCTGGTCATGTATATGTTAGGAATATCGATTCTGTCTCTGTGATCAGGTATGTGTTAGGAATATCGATTCTGTCTCTGTGGTCGTGTATGTGTTAGGGATATCGAATCTGTCTCTGTGGTCATGTATGTGTTAGGGATATCGATTCTGTCTCTGTTGTCATGTATGTTTTAGGGATATCGATTATGTCTCCGTGGTCATATATATGTTACAGATATCGATTCTGTCTCTGTGGTCATGTATATGTTACAGATATCGATTCTGTCTCTGTGGTCATGTATGTGTTAGGGATATTGATTCTGTCTCTGTGGTCATGTATATGTTAGGAATATCGATTATGTCTCTGTGGATATGTATGTTTTAGGGATATTGATTCTGTCTCTGTGGCCATGTATGTATTAGTGATATCGATTCTGTCTCTGAGGTCATGTATGTGTTAGGGATATCGATTCTGTCTCTGTGGTCATGTGTGTGCTAGGGATATCGATTCTGTCTCTGTGGTCATGTATGTGTTAGGGATATCGATTCTGTCTCTGTGGTCATATATGTGTTAGGAATATCGATTCTGTCTCTGTTGTCATGTATGTGTTAGGGATATCGATTCTGTCTCTGTGGTCATGTATGTGTTAGGGATATCAATTCTGTCTCTGTTGTCATGTATGTGTTAGGGATATCGATTATGTCTCTGTGGATATGTATGTTTTAGGGATATTGATTCTGTCTCTGTGGCCATGTATGTATTAGTGATATCGATTCTATATCTAAGGTCATGTATGTGTAAGGGATATCGATTCTGTCTCTGTGGTCATGTGTGTGTTAGGGATATCGATTCTGTCTCTGTGGTCATGTATGTATTAGGGATTTCGATTCTGTCTCTTTAGTAATGTATGTGTTAGGGATATCGATTCTGTTTCTGTGGTCATGTATGTGTTAGGGATATCGATTCTGTCTCTGTGGTCATATATGTGTTAGGGATATCGATTCTGTTTCTGTGGGCAAGTATGTGTTAGGGATATCGATTCTGTCTCTGTGGTCATGTATGTGTTAGGGATTTCGATTCTGTGTCTTTTGTAATGTATGTGTTAGGGATATCGATTCTGTTTCTGTGGTCATGTATGTGTTAGGGATATCGATTCTGTCTCTGTGGTCATATATGTGTTAGGGATATCGATTCTGTTTCTGTGGGCATGTATGTGTTAGGGATATCGATTCTGTCTCTGTGGTCATGTATGTCTTAGGGATATCGATTCTGTCTCTGTTGTCATGTATGTGTTAGGGATATCGATTATGTCTCTGTGGATATGTATGTTTTAGGGATATTGATTCTGTCTCTGTGGCCATGTATGTATTAGTGATATCGATTCTATATCTAAGGTCATGTATGTGTAAGGGATATCGATTCTGTCTCTCTGGTCATGTGTGTGTTAGGGATATCGATTCTGTCTCTGTGGTCATGTATGTATTAGGTATTTCGATTCTGTCTCTTTAGTAATGTATGTGTTAGGGATATCGATTCTGTTTCTGTGGTCATGTATGTGTTAGGGATATCGATTCTGTCTCTGTGGTCATATATGTGTTAGGGATATCGATTCTGTTTCTGTGGGCATGTATGTGTTAGGGATATCGATTCTGTCTCTGTGGTCATGTATGTGTTAGGGATTTCGATTCTGTGTCTTTAGTAATGTATGTGTTAGGGATATCGATTCTGTTTCTGTGGTCATGTATGTATTAGGGATATCTATTCTGTCTCTGTGGTCATGTATGTGTTAGGGATATAGATTATGTCTCCGTGGTCATATATGTGTTACAGATATCGATTATGTCTCTGTGGTCATGTATATGTTACAGATATCGATTCTGTCTCAGTGGTCATGTATGTGTTACAGATATCGATTCTGTCTCTGTGGTCATGTATGTGTTAGGGATATTGATTCTGTCTCTCTGGTCATGTATATGTTAGGAATATCGATTCTGTCTCTGTGATCAGGTATGTGTTAGGAATATCGATTCTGTCTCTGTGGTCGTGTATGTGTTAGGGATATCGAATCTGTCTCTGTGGTCATGTATGTGTTAGGGATATCGATTCTGTCTCTGTTGTCATGTATGTTTTAGGGATATCGATTATGTCTCCGTGGTCATATATATGTTACAGATATCGATTCTGTCTCTGTGGTCATGTATATGTTACAGATATCGATTCTGTCTCTGTGGTCATGTATGTGTTAGGGATATTGATTCTGTCTCTGTGGTCATGTATATGTTAGGAATATCGATTATGTCTCTGTGGATATGTATGTTTTAGGGATATTGATTCTGTCTCTGTGGCCATGTATGTATTAGTGATATCGATTCTGTCTCTGAGGTCATGTATGTGTTAGGGATATCGATTCTGTCTCTGTGGTCATGTGTGTGCTAGGGATATCGATTCTGTCTCTGTGGTCATGTATGTGTTAGGGATATCGATTCTGTCTCTGTGGTCATATATGTGTTAGGAATATCGATTCTGTCTCTGTTGTCATGTATGTGTTAGGGATATCGATTCTGTCTCTGTGGTCATGTATGTGTTAGGGATATCAATTCTGTCTCTGTTGTCATGTATGTGTTAGGGATATCGATTATGTCTCTGTGGATATGTATGTTTTAGGGATATTGATTCTGTCTCTGTGGCCATGTATGTATTAGTGATATCGATTCTATATCTAAGGTCATGTATGTGTTAGGGATATCGATTCTGTCTCTGTGGTCATGTGTGTGCTAGGGATATCGATTCTGTCTCTGTGGTCATGTATGTGTTAGGGATATCGATTCTGTCTCTGTGGTCATGTGTGTGTTAGGGATATCGATTCTGTCTCTGTGGTCATGTATGTATTAGGGATTTCGATTCTGTCTCTTTAGTAATGTATGTGTTAGGGATATCGATTCTGTTTCTGTGGTCATGTATGTGTTAGGGATATCGATTCTGTCTCTGTGGTCATATATGTGTTAGGGATATCGATTCTGTTTCTGTGGGCATGTATGTGTTAGGGATATCGATTCTGTCTCTGTGGTCATGTATGTGTTAGGGATTTCGATTCTGTGTCTTTAGTAATGTATGTGTTAGGGATATCGATTCTGTTTCTGTGGTCATGTATGTGTTAGGGATATCGATTCTGTCTCTGTGGTCATATATGTGTTAGGGATATCGATTCTGTTTCTGTGGGCATGTATGTGTTAGGGATATCGATTCTGTCTCTGTGGTCATGTATGTGTTAGGGATATCGATTCTGTCTCTGTTGTCATGTATGTGTTAGGGATATCGATTATGTCTCCGTGGTCATATATATGTTATAGATATCGATTATGTCTCTGTGGTCATGTATATGTTACAGATATCGATTCTGTCTCTGTGGTCATGTATATGTTACAGATATCGATTCTGTCTCTGTGGTCATGTATGTGTTAGGGATATTGATTCTGTCTCTGTGGTCATATATATGTTAGGAATATCGATTATGTCTCTGAGGATCTGTATGTTTTAGGGATATTGATTCTGTCTCTGTGGCCATGTATGTATTAGTGATATCGATTCTATCTCTGAGATCATGTATGTGTTAGGGATATCGATTCTGACTCTGTGGTCATGTGTGTGCTAGGGATATCGATTCTGTATCTGTGGTCATATATGCGTTAGGGATATCGATTCTGTCTCTATGGTCGTGTATGTGTTAGGGATATCGATTCTGTCTCTGTTGTCATGTATGTGTTAGGGATATCGATTCTGTCTCTGTGGTCTTGTATGTGTTAGGGATATCGATTCTGTCTCTGTGGTCATGTATGTGTTAGGGATATCGATTCTGTCTCTGTGGTCATGTATGTGTTAGAGATATCGATTCTGTCTCTGTGGTCATGTATGTGTTAGGGATATCGATTCAGTCTCTGGTGGTGTATGTGTTAGGGATATCGATTCTGTCTGTGGTCATGTATGTGTTAGGGATATCGATTCTGTCTCTGTGGTCGCGTATGTGTTAGGGATATCGATTCAGTCTCTGGTGTTGTATGTGTTAGGGATATCGATTCTGTCTGTGGTCGTGTATGTGTTAGGGATATCGATTCTGTCTCTGGTGGTGTATGTGTTAGGGATATCGATTCTGTTAGGGATATCGATTCTATCTCTGTGTTCATGTATGTGTTACAGATATCGATTCTGTCTGTGGTCATGTATGTGTTAGGGATATCGATTCTGTCTCTGTGGTCATGTTTGTGTTAGGTTATCGATTCAGCCTCTGTGGTCATGTATGTGTTAGGATATCGATGATGTCTCTGTGGTCATGTATGTGTTAGGGTATAGATTCTGTCTCTGTTGTCATGTATGTGTTAGGGATATCTATTCTGTCTCTGTGGTCATGTATGTGTTAGGGATATCGATGTTGTCTCTGTGGTCATGTAAGAGTTAGGGATATACATTCTGTCTCTGTGGTCATGTATGTGTTAGGGATATTGATTCTGTCTCTGTGGCCATGTATGTATTAGTGATATCGATTCTATCTCTGAGGTCATGTATGTGTTAGGGATATCGATTCTCTCTCTGTGGTCAAGTGTGTGTTAGGGATATCGATTCTGTCTCTGTGGTCATGTATGTGTTAGGGATATCGATTCTGTCTCTGTGGTCATATATGTGTTAGGAATATCGATTCTGTTTCTGTGGGTATGTATGTGTTAGGGATATCGATTGTTTCTCTGTGGTCATGTATGTATTAGGGATTTCGATTCTGTCTCTTTAGTAATGTATGTGTTAGGGATATCGATTCTGTTTCTGTGGTCATGTATGTGTTAGGGATATCGATTCTGTGTCTGTGGTCATATACGTGTTAGGGATATCGATTCTGTTTCTGTGGGCATGTATGTGTTAGGGATATCGATTCTGTCTCTGTGGTCATGTATGTGTTAGGGATTTCGATTCTGTCTCTGTGGTCATGTATGTGTTAGGGATATCGATTATGTCTCCGTGGTCATATATGTGTTACAGATATCGATTATGTCTCTGTGGTCATGTATATGTTACAGATATCGATTCTGTCTCAGTGGTCATGTATGTGTTACAGATATCGATTCTGTCTCTGTGGTCATGTATGTGTTAGGGATATTGATTCTGTCTCTGTGGGCATGTATATGTTAGGAATATCGATTCTGTCTCTGTGATCAGGTATGCGTTAGGGATATCAATTCTGTCTCTGTTGTCATGTATGTGTTAGGGATATCGATTATGTCTCTGTGGATATGTATGTTTTAGGGATATTGATTCTGTCACTGTGGCCATGTATGTATTAGTGATATCGATTCTGTCTCTTTAGTAATGTATGTGTTAGGGATATCGATTCTGTTTCTGTGGTCATGTATGTGTTAGGGATATCGATTCTGTCTCTGTGGTCATGTGTGTGTTAGGGATATCGATTCTGTCTCTGTGGTCATGTATGTATTAGGGATTTCGATTCTGTCTCTTTAGTAATGTATGTGTTAGGGATATCGATTCTGTTTCTGTGGTTATGTATGTGTTAGGGATATCGATTCTGTCTCTGTGGTCATGTATGTATTAGGGATATCGATTCTGTCTCTTTAGTAATGTATGTGTTAGGGATATCGATTCTGTTTCTGTGGTCATGTATGTGTTAGGGATATCGATTCTGTCTCTGTGGTCATATATGTGTTAGGGATATCGATTCTGTTTCTGTGAGCATGTATGTGTTAGGAATATCGATTCTGTCTCTGTGGTCATGTATGTGTTAGGGATTTCGATTCTGTGTCTTTAGTAATGTATGTGTTAGGGATATCGATTCTGTTTCCGTGGTCATGTATGTATTAGGGATATCTATTCTGTCTCTGTGGTCATGTATGTGTTAGGGATATCGATTTTGTCTCCGTGGTCATATATGTGTTACAGATATCGATTATGTCTCTGTGGTCATGTATATGTTACAGATATCGATTCTGTCTCAGTGATCATGTATGTGTTACAGATATCGATTCTGTCTCTGTGGTCATGTATGTGTTAGGGATATTGATTCTGTCTCTCTGGTCATGTATATGTTAGGAATATCGATTCTGTCTCTGTGATCAGGTATGTGTTAGGAATATCGATTCTGTCTCTGTGGTCGTGTATGTGTTAGGGATATCGATTCTGTCTCTGTGGTCATGTATGTGTTAGGGATATCGATTCTGTCTCTGTTGTCATGTATGTGTTAGGGATATCGATTATGTCTCTGTGGTCATGTATATGTTACAGATATCGATTCTGTCTCTGTGGTCATGTATATGTTACAGATATCGATTCTGTCTCTGTGGTCATGTATGTGTTAGGGATATTGATTCTGTCTCTGTGGTCATATATATGTTAGGAATATCGATTATGTCTCTGAGGATCTGTATGTTTTAGGGATATTGATTCTGTCTCTGTGGCCATGTATGTATTAGTGATATCGATTCTATCTCTGAGATCATGTATGTGTTAGGGATATCGATTCTGACTCTGTGGTCATGTGTGTGCTAGGGATATCGATTCTGTATCTGTGGTCATATATGCGTTAGGGATATCGATTCTGTCTCTATGGTCGTGTATGTGTTAGGGATATCGATTCTGTCTCTGTTGTCATGTATGTGTTAGGGATATCGATTCTATCTCTGTGGTCTTGTATGTGTTAGGGATATCGATTCTGTCTCTGTGGTCATGTATGTGTTAGGGATATCGATTCTGTCTCTGTGGTCATGTATGTGTTAGAGATATCGATTCTGTCTCTGTGGTCATGTATGTGTTAGGGATATCGATTCAGTCTCTGGTGGTGTATGTGTTAGGGATATCGATTCTGTCTGTGGTCATGTATGTGTTAGGGATATCGATTCTGTCTCTGTGGTCGTGTATGTGTTAGGGATATCGACTCAGTCTCTGGTGGTGTATGTGTTAGGGATATCGATTCTGTCTGTGGTCGTGTATGTGTTAGGGATATCGATTCTGTCTCTGGTGGTGTATGTGTTAGGGATATCGATTCTGTTAGGGATATCGATTCTATCTCTGTGTTCATGTATGTGTTACAGATATCGATTCTGTCTGTGGTCATGTATGTGTTAGGGATATCGATTCTGTCTCTGTGGTCATGTTTGTGTTAGGTTATCGATTCTGCCTCTGTGGTCATGTATGTGTTAGGGATATCGATGATGTCTCTGTGGTCATTTATGTGTTAGGGATATCGTTTCTGTCTCTGTGGTCATGTATGTGTTAGGGTATAGATTCTGTCTCTGTTGTCATGTATGTGTTAGGGATATCTATTCTGTCTCTGTGGTCATGTATGTGTTAGGGATATCGATGTTGTCTCTGTGGTCATGTAAGAGTTAGGGATATACATTCTGTCTCTGTGGTCATGTATGTGTTAGGGATATTGATTCTGTCTCTGTGACCATGTATGTATTAGTGATATCGATTCTATCTCTGAGGTCATGTATGTGTTAGGGATATCGATTCTCTCTCTGTGGTCAAGTGTGTGTTAGGGATATCGATTCTGTCTCTGTGGTCATGTATGTGTTAGGGATATCGATTCTGTCTCTGTGGTCATATATGTGTTAGGAATATCGATTCTGTTTCTGTGGGTATGTATGTGTTAGGGATATCGATTGTGTCTCTGTGGTCATGTATGTATTAGGGATTTCGATTCTGTCTCTTTAGTAATGTATGTGTTAGGGATATCGATTCTGTTTCTGTGGTCATGTATGTGTTAGGGATATCGATTCTGTGTCTGTGGTCATATACGTGTTAGGGATATCGATTCTGTTTCTGTGGGCATGTATGTGTTAGGGATATCGATTCTGTCTCTGTGGTCATGTATGTGTTAGGGATTTCGATTCTGTCTCTGTGGTCATGTATGTGTTAGGGATATCGATTATGTCTCCGTGGTCATATATGTGTTACAGATATCGATTATGTCTCTGTGGTCATGTATATGTTACAGATATCGATTCTGTCTCAGTGGTCATGTATGTGTTACAGATATCGATTCTGTCTCTGTGGTCATGTATGTGTTAGGGATATTGATTCTGTCTCTGTGGGCATGTATATGTTAGGAATATCGATTCTGTCTCTGTGATCAGGTATGTGTTAGGGATATCAATTCTGTCTCTGTTGTCATGTATGTGTTAGGGATATCGATTATGTCTCTGTGGATATGTATGTTTTAGGGATATTGATTCTGTCTCTGTGGCCATGTATGTATTAGTGATATCGATTCTGTCTCTTTAGTAATGTATGTGTTAGGGATATCGATTCTGTTTCTGTGGTCATGTATGTGTTAGGGATATCGAGTCTGTCTCTGTGGTCATGTGTGTGTTAGGGATATCGATTCTGTCTCTGTGGTCATGTATGTATTAGGGATTTCGATTCTGTCTCTTTAGTAATGTATGTGTTAGGGATATCGATTCTGTTTCTGTGGTCATGTATGTGTTAGGGATATCGATTCTGTCTCTGTGGTCATGTATGTATTAGGGATATCGATTCTGTCTCTTTAGTAATGTATATGTTAGGGATATCGATTCTGTTTCTGTGGTCATGTATGTGTTAGGGATATCGATTCTGTCTCTGTGGTCATATATGTGTTAGGGATATCGATTCTGTTTCTGTGAGCATGTATGTGTTAGGAATATCGATTCTGTCTCTGTGGTCATGTATGTGTTAGGGATTTCGATTCTGTGTCTTTAGTAATGTATGTGTTAGGGATATCGATTCTGTTTCCGTGGTCATGTATGTATTAGGGATATCTATTCTGTCTCTGTGGTCATGTATGTGTTAGGGATATCGATTTTGTCTCCGTGGTCATATATGTGTTACAGATATCGATTATGTCTCTGTGGTCATGTATATGTTACAGATATCGATTCTGTCTCAGTGATCATGTATGTGTTACAGATATCGATTCTGTCTCTGTGGTCATGTATGTGTTAGGATATTGATTCTGTCTCTCTGGTCATGTATATGTTAGGAATATCGATTCTGTCTCTGTGATCAGGTATGTGTTAGGAATATCGATTCTGTCTCTGTGGTCGTGTATGTGTTAGGGATATCGATTCTGTCTCTGTGGTCATGTATGTGTTAGGGATATCGATTCTGTCTCTGTTGTCATGTATGTGTTAGGGATATCGATTATGTCTCTGTGGTCATGTATATGTTACAGATATCGATTCTGTCTCTGTGGTCATGTATATGTTACAGATATCGATTCTGTCTCTGTGGTCATGTATGTGTTAGGGATATTGATTCTGTCTCTGTGGTCATATATATGTTAGGAATATCGATTATGTCTCTGAGGATCTGTATGTTTTAGGGATATTGATTCTGTCTCTGTGGCCATGTATGTATTAGTGATATCGATTCTATCTCTGAGATCATGTATGTGTTTGGGATATCGATTCTGACTCTGTGGTCATGTGTGTGCTAGGGATATCGATTCTGTATCTGTGGTCATATATGCGTTAGGGATATCGATTCTGTCTCTATGGTCGTGTATGTGTTAGGGATATCGATTCTGTCTCTGTTGTCATGTATGTGTTAGGGATATCGATTCTATCTCTGTGGTCTTGTATGTGTTAGGGATATCGATTCTGTCTCTGTGGTCATGTATGTGTTAGGGATATCGATTCTGTCTCTGTGGTCATGTATGTGTTAGAGATATCGATTCTGTCTCTGTGGTCATGTATGTGTTAGGGATATCGATTCAGTCTCTGGTGGTGTATGTGTTAGGGATATCGATTCTGTCTGTGGTCATGTATGTGTTAGGGATATCGATTCTGTCTCTGTGGTCGTGTATGTGTTAGGGATATCGACTCAGTCTCTGGTGGTGTATGTGTTAGGGATATCGATTCTGTCTGTGGTCGTGTATGTGTTAGGGATATCGATTCTGTCTGTGGTGGTGTATGTGTTAGGGATATCGATTCTGTTAGGGATATCGATTCTATCTCTGTGTTCATGTATGTGTTACAGATATCGATTCTGTCTGTGGTCATGTATGTGTTAGGGATATCGATTCTGTCTCTGTGGTCATGTTTGTGTTAGGTTATCGATTCTGCCTCTGTGGTCATGTATGTGTTAGGGATATCGATGATGTCTCTGTGGTCATTTATGTGTTAGGGATATCGTTTCTGTCTCTGTGGTCATGTATGTGTTAGGGTATAGATTCTGTCTCTGTTGTCATGTATGTGTTAGGGATATCTATTCTGTCTCTGTGGTCATGTATGTGTTAGGGATATTGATGTTGTCTCTGTGGTCATGTAAGAGTTAGGGATATACATTCTGTCTCTGTGGTCATGTATGTGTTAGGGATATTGATTCTGTCTCTGTGGCCATGTATGTATTAGTGATATCGATTCTATCTCTGAGGTCATGTATGTGTTAGGGATATCGATTCTCTCTCTGTGGTCAAGTGTGTGTTAGGGATATCGATTCTGTCTCTGTGGTCATGTATGTGTTAGGGATATCGATTCTGTCTCTGTGGTCATATATGTGTTAGGAATATCGATTCTGTTTCTGTGGGTATGTATGTGTTAGGGATATCGATTGTGTCTCTGTGGTCATGTATGTATTAGGGATTTCGATTCTGTCTCTTTAGTAATGTATGTGTTAGGGATATCGATTCAGTTTCTGTGGTCATGTATGTGTTAGGGATATCGATTCTGTGTCTGTGGTCATATACGTGTTAGGGATATCGATTCTGTTTCTGTGGGCATGTATGTGTTAGGGATATCGATTCTGTCTCTGTGGTCATGTATGTGTTAGGGATTTCGATTCTGTCTCTGTGGTCATGTATGTGTTAGGGATATCGATTATGTCTCCGTGGTCATATATGTGTTACAGATATCGATTATGTCTCTGTGGTCATGTATATGTTACAGATATCGATTCTGTCTCAGTGGTCATGTATGTGTTACAGATATCGATTCTGTCTCTGTGGTCATGTATGTGTTAGGGATATTGATTCTGTCTCTGTGGGCATGTATATGTTAGGAATATCGATTCTGTCTCTGTGATCAGGTATGTGTTAGGGATATCAATTCTGTCTCTGTTGTCATGTATGTGTTAGGGATATCGATTATGTCTCTGTGGATATGTATGTTTTAGGGATATTGATTCTGTCTCTGTGGCCATGTATGTATTAGTGATATCGATTCTGTCTCTTTAGTAATGTATGTGTTAGGGATATCGATTCTGTTTCTGTGGTCATGTATGTGTTAGGGATATCGATTCTGTCTCTGTGGTCATGTGTGTGTTAGGGATATCGATTCTGTCTCTGTGGTCATGTATGTATTAGGGATTTCGATTCTGTCTCTTTAGTAATGTATGTGTTAGGGATATCGATTCTGTTTCTGTGGTCATGTATGTGTTAGGGATATCGATTCTGTCTCTGTGGTCATGTATGTATTAGGGATATCGATTCTGTCTCTTTAGTAATGTATGTGTTAGGGATATCGGTTCTGTTTCTGTGGTCATGTATGTGTTAGGGATATCGATTCTGTCTCTGTGGTCATATATGTGTTAGGGATATCGATTCTGTTTCTGTGAGCATGTATGTGTTAGGAATATCGATTCTGTCTCTGTGGTCATGTATGTGTTAGGGATTTCGATTCTGTGTCTATAGTAATGTATGTGTTAGGGATATCGATTCTGTTTCCGTGGTCATGTATGTATTAGGGATATCTATTCTGTCTCTGTGGTCATGTATGTGTTAGGGATATCGATTTTGTCTCCGTGGTCATATATGTGTTACAGATATCGATTATGTCTCTGTGGTCATGTATATGTTACAGATATCGATTCTGTCTCAGTGATCATGTATGTGTTACAGATATCGATTCTGTCTCTGTGGTCATGTATGTGTTAGGGATATTGATTCTGTCTCTCTGGTCATGTATATGTTAGGAATATCGATTCTGTCTCTGTGATCAGGTATGTGTTAGGAATATCGATTCTGTCTCTGTGGTCGTGTATGTGTTAGGGATATCGATTCTGTCTCTGTGGTCATGTATGTGTTAGGGATATTGATTCTGTCTCTGTTGTCATGTATGTGTTAGGGATATCGATTATGTCTCTGTGGTCATGTATATGTTACAGATATCGATTCTGTCTCTGTGGTCATGTATATGTTACAGATATCGATTCTGTCTCTGTGGTCATGTATGTGTTAGGGATATTGATTCTGTCTCTGTGGTCATATATATGTTAGGAATATCGATTATGTCTCTGAGGATCTGTATGTTTTAGGGATATTGATTCTGTCTCTGTGGCCATGTATGTATTAGTGATATCGATTCTATCTCTGAGATCATGTATGTGTTAGGGATATCGATTCTGACTCTGTGGTCATGTGTGTGCTAGGGATATCGATTCTGTATCTGTGGTCATATATGCGTTAGGGATATCGATTCTGTCTCTATGGTCGTGTATGTGTTAGGGATATCGATTCTGTCTCTGTTGTCATGTATGTGTTAGGGATATCGATTCTATCTCTGTGGTCTTGTATGTGTTAGGGATATCGATTCTGTCTCTGTGGTCATGTATGTGTTAGGGATATCGATTCTGTCTCTGTGGTCATGTATGTGTTAGAGATATCGATTCTGTCTCTGTGGTCATGTATGTGTTAGGGATATCGATTCAGTCTCTGGTGGTGTATGTGTTAGGGATATCGATTCTGTCTGTGGTCATGTATGTGTTAGGGATATCGATTCTGTCTCTGTGGTCGTGTATGTGTTAGGGATATCGACTCAGTCTCTGGTGGTGTATGTGTTAGGGATATCGATTCTGTCTGTGGTCGTGTATGTGTTAGGGATATCGATTCTGTCTCTGGTGGTGTATGTGTTAGGGATATCGATTCTGTTAGGGATATCGATTCTATCTCTGTGTTCATGTATGTGTTACAGATATCGATTCTGTCTGTGGTCATGTATGTGTTAGGGATATCGATTCTGTCTCTGTGGTCATGTTTGTGTTAGGTTATCGATTCTGCCTCTGTGGTCATGTATGTGTTAGGGATATCGATGATGTCTCTGTGGTCATTTATGTGTTAGGGATATCGTTTCTGTCTCTGTGGTCATGTATGTGTTAGGGTATAGATTTTGTCTCTGTTGTCATGTATGTGTTAGGGATATCTATTCTGTCTCTGTGGTCATGTATGTGTTAGGGATATCGATGTTGTCTCTGTGGTCATGTAAGAGTTAGGGATATACATTCTGTCTCTGTGGTCATGTATGTGTTAGGGATATTGATTCTGTCTCTGTGGCCATGTATGTATTAGTGATATCGATTCTATCTCTGAGGTCATGTATGTGTTAGGGATATCGATTCTCTCTCTGTGGTCAAGTGTGTGTTAGGGATATCGATTCTGTCTCTGTGGTCATGTATGTGTTAGGAATATCGATTCTGTTTCTGTGGGTATGTATGTGTTAGGGATATCGATTGTGTCTCTGTGGTCATATATGTGTTAGGAATATCGATTCTGTTTCTGTGGGTATGTATGTGTTAGGGATATCGATTGTGTCTCTGTGGTCATGTATGTATTAGGGATTTCGATTCTGTCTCTTTAGTAATGTATGTGTTAGGGATATCGATTCTGTTTCTGTGGTCAGGTATGTGTTAGGGATATCGATTCTGTGTCTGTGGTCATATACGTGTTAGGGATATCGATTCTGTTTCTGTGGGCATGTATGTGTTAGGGATATCGATTCTGTCTCTGTGGTCATGTATGTGTTAGGGATTTCGATTCTGTCTCTGTGGTCATGTATGTGTTAGGGATATCGATTATGTCTCCGTGGTCATATATGTGTTACAGATATCGATTATGTCTCTGTGGTCATGTATATGTTACAGATATCGACTCTGTCTCAGTGGTCATGTATGTGTTACAGATATCGATTCTGTCTCTGTGGTCATGTATGTGTTAGGGATATTGATTATGTCTCTGTGGGCATGTATATGCTAGGAATATCGATTCTGTCTCTGTGATCAGGTATGTGTTAGGGATATCAATTCTGTCTCTGTTGTCATGTATGTGTTAGGGATATCGATTATGTCTCTGTGGATATGTATGTTTTAGGGATATTGATTCTGTCTCTGTGGCCATGTATGTATTAGTGATATCGATTCTGTCTCTTTAGTAATGTATGTGTTAGGGATATCGATTCTGTTTCTGTGGTCATGTATGTGTTAGGGATATCGATTCTGTCTCTGTGGTCATGTGTGTGTTAGGGATATCGATTCTGTCTCTGTGGTCATGTATGTATTAGGGATTTCGATTCTGTCTCTTTAGTAATGTATGTGTTAGGGATATCGATTCTGTTTCTGTGGTCATGTATGTGTTAGGGATATCGATTCTGTCTCTGTGGTCATGTATGTATTAGGGATATCGATTCTGTCTCTTTAGTAATGTATGTGTTAGGGATATCGATTCTGTTTCTGTGGTCATGTATGTGTTAGGGATATCGATTCTGTCTCTGTGGTCATATATGTGTTAGGGATATCGATTCTGTTTCTGTGAGCATGTATGTGTTAGGAATATCGATTCTGTCTCTGTGGTCATGTATGTGTTAGGGATTTCGATTATGTGTCTTTAGTAATGTATGTGTTAGGGATATCGATTCTGTTTCCGTGGTCATGTATGTATTAGGGATATCTATTCTGTCTCTGTGGTCATGTATGTGTTAGGGATATCGATTTTGTCTCCGTGGTCATATATGTGTTACAGATATCGATTATGTCTCTGTGGTCATGTATATGTTACAGATATCGATTCTCTCTCAGTGATCATGTATGTGTTACAGATATCGATTCTGTCTCTGTGGTCATGTATGTGTTAAGGATATTGATTCTGTCTCTCTGGTCATGTATATGTTAGGAATATCGATTCTGTCTCTGTGATCAGGTATGTGTTAGGAATATCGATTCTGTCTCTGTGGTCGTGTATGTGTTAGGGATATCGATTCTGTCTCTGTGGTCATGTATGTGTTAGGGATATCGATTCTGTCTCTGTTGTCATGTATGTGTTAGGGATATCGATTATGTCTCTGTGGTCATGTATATGTTACAGATATCGATTCTGTCTCTGTGGTCATGTATATGTTACAGATATCGATTCTGTCTCTGTGGTCATGTATGTGTTAGGGATATTGATTCTGTCTCTGTGGTCATATATATGTTAGGAATATCGATTATGTCTCTGAGGATCTGTATGTTTTAGGGATATTGATTCTGTCTCTGTGGCCATGTATGTATTAGTGATATCGATTCTATCTCTGAGATCATGTATGTGTTAGGGATATCGATTCTGACTCTGTGGTCATGTGTGTGCTAGGGATATCGATTCTGTATCTGTGGTCATATATGCGTTAGGAATATCGATTCTGTCTCTATGGTCGTGTATGTGTTAGGGATATCGATTCTGTCTCTGTTGTCATGTATGTGTTAGGGATATCGATTCTATCTCTGTGGTCTTGTATGTGTTAGGGATATCGATTCTGTCTCTGTGGTCATGTATGTGTTAGGGATATCGATTCTGTCTCTGTGGTCATGTATGTGTTAGAGATATCGATTCTGTCTCTGTGGTCATGTATGTGTTAGGGATATCGATTCAGTCTCTGGTGGTGTATGTGTTAGGGATATCGATTCTGTCTGTGGTCATGTATGTGTTAGGGATATCGATTCTGTCTCTGTGGTCGTGTATGTGTTAGGGATATCGACTCAGTCTCTGGTGGTGTATGTGTTAGGGATATCGATTCTGTCTGTGGTCGTGTATGTGTTAGGGATATCGATTCTGTCTCTGGTGGTATATGTGTTAGGGATATCGATTCTGTTAGGGATATCGATTCTATCTCTGTGTTCATGTATGTGTTACAGATATCGATTCTGTCTGTGGTCATGTATGTGTTAGGGATATCGATTCTGTCTCTGTGGTCATGTTTGTGTTAGGTTATCGATTCTGCCTCTGTGGTCATGTATGTGTTAGGGATATCGATGATGTCTCTGTGGTCATTTATGTGTTAGGGATATCGTTTCTGTCTCTGTGGTCATGTATGTGTTAGGGTATAGATTCTGTCTCTGTTGTCATGTATGTGTTAGGGATATCTATTCTGTCTCTGTGGTCATGTATGTGTTAGGGATATCGATGTTGTCTCTGTGGTCATGTAAGAGTTAGGGATATACATTCTGTCTCTGTGGTCATGTATGTGTTAGGGATATTGATTCTGTCTCTGTGGCCATGTATGTATTAGTGATATCGATTCTATCTCTGAGGTCATGTATGTGTTAGGGATATCGATTCTCTCTCTGTGGTCAAGTGTGTGTTAGGGATATCGATTCTGTCTCTGTGGTCATGTATGTGTTAGGAATATCGATTCTGTTTCTGTGGGTATGTATGTGTTAGGGATATCGATTGTGTCTCTGTGGTCATATATGTGTTAGGAATATCGATTCTGTTTCTGTGGGTATGTATGTGTTAGGGATATCGATTGTGTCTCTGTGGTCATGTATGTATTAGGGATTTCGATTCTGTCTCTTTAGTAATGTATGTGTTAGGGATATCGATTCTGTTTCTGTGGTCATGTATGTGTTAGGGATATCGATTCTGTGTCTGTGGTCATATACGTGTTAGGGATATCGATTCTGTTTCTGTGGGCATGTATGTGTTAGGGATATCGATTCTGTCTCTGTGGTCATGTATGTGTTAGGGATTTCGATTCTGTCTCTGTGGTCATGTATGTGTTAGGGATATCGATTATGTCTCCGTGGTCATATATGTGTTACAGATATCGATTATGTCTCTGTGGTCATGTATATGTTACAGATATCGATTCTGTCTCAGTGGTCATGTATGTGTTACAGATATCGATTCTGTCTCTGTGGTCATGTATGTGTTAGGGATATTGATTCTGTCTCTGTGGGCATGTATATGTTAGGAATATCGATTCTGTCTCTGTGATCAGGTATGTGTTAGGGATATCAATTCTGTCTCTGTTGTCATGTATGTGTTAGGGATATCGATTATGTCTCTGTGGATATGTATGTTTTAGGGATATTGATTCTGTCTCTGTGGCCATGTATGTATTAGTGATATCGATTCTGTCTCTTTAGTAATGTATGTGTTAGGGATATCGATTCTGTTTCTGTGGTCATGTATGTGTTAGGGATATCGATTCTGTCTCTGTGGTCATGTGTGTGTTAGGGATATCGATTCTGTCTCTGTGGTCATGTATGTATTAGGGATTTCGATTCTGTCTCTTTAGTAATGTATGTGTTAGGGATATCGATTCTGTTTCTGTGGTCATGTATGTATTAGGGATATCGATTCTGTCTCTTTAGTAATGTATGTGTTAGGGATATCGATTCTGTTTCTGTGGTCATGTATGTGTTAGGGATATCGATTCTGTCTCTGTGGTCATATATGTGTTAGGGATATCGATTCTGTTTCTGTGAGCATGTATGTGTTAGGAATATCGATTCTGTCTCTGTGGTCATGTATGTGTTAGGGATTTCGATTCTGTGTCTTTAGTAATGTATGTGTTAGGGATATCGATTCTGTTTCCGTGGTCATGTATGTATTAGGGATATCTATTCTGTCTCTGTGGTCATGTATGTGTTAGGGATATCGATTTTGTCTCCGTGGTCATATATGTGTTACAGATATCGATTATGTCTCTGTGGTCATGTATATGTTACAGATATCGATTCTGTCTCAGTGATCATGTATGTGTTACAGATATCGATTCTGTCTCTGTGGTCATGTATGTGTTAGGGATATTGATTCTGTCTCTCTGGTCATGTATATGTTAGGAATATCGATTCTGTCTCTGTGATCAGGTATGTGTTAGGAATATCGATTCTGTCTCTGTGGTCGTGTATGTGTTAGGGATATCGATTCTGTCTCTGTGGTCATGTATGTGTTAGGGATATCGATTCTGTCTCTGTTGTCATGTATGTGTTAGGGATATCGATTATGTCTCCGTGGTCATATATATGTTACAGATATCGATTATGTCTCTGTGGTCATGTATATGTTACAGATATCGATTCTGTCTCTGTGGTCATGTATATGTTACAGATATCGATTCTGTCTCTGTGGTCATGTATGTGTTAGGGATATTGATTCTGTCTCTGTGGTCATGTATATGTTAGGAATATCGATTATGTCTCTGTGGATATGTATGTTTTAGGGATATTGATTCTGTCTCTGTGGCCATGTATGTATTAGTGATATCGATTCTATCTCTGAGGTCATGTATGTGTTAGGGATATCGATTCTGTCTCTGGTCATGTGTGTGCTAGGGATATTGATTCTCTCTCTGTGGTCATCTATGTGTTAGGGATATCGATTCTGTCTCTGTGGTCATATATGTGTTAGGAATATCGATTCTGTCTCTGTTGTCATGTATGTGTTAGGGATATCGATTCTGTCTCTGTGGTCATGTATGTGTTAGGGATATCAATTCTGTCTCTGTTGTCATGTATGTGTTAGGGATATCGATTATGTCTCTGTGGATATGTATGTTTTAGGGATATTGATTCTGTCTCTGTGGCCATGTATGTATTAGTGATATCGATTCTATATCTAAGGTCATGTATGTGTAAGGGATATCGATTCTGTCTCTGTGGTAATGTGTGTGTTAGGGATATCGATTCTGTCTCTGTGGTCATGTATGTATTAGGGATTTCGATTCTGTCTCTTTAGTAATGTATGTGTTAGGGATATCGATTCTGTCTCTGTGGTCATATATGTGTTAGGGATATCGATTCTGTTTCTGTGGGCATGTATGTGTTAGGGATATCGATTCTGTCTCTGTGGTCATGTATGTGTTAGGGATTTCGATTCTGTGTCTTTAGTAATGTATGTGTTAGGGATATCGATTCTGTTTCTGTGGTCATGTATGTATTAGGGATATGTATTCTGTCTCTGTGGTCATGTATGTGTTAGGGATATCGATTATGTCTCCGTGGTCATATATGTGTTACAGATATCGATTATGTCTCTTTGGTCATGTATATGTTACAGATATCGATTCTGTCTCAGTGGTCATGTATGTGTTACAGATATCGATTCTGTCTCTGTGGTCATGTATGTGTTAGGGATATTGATTCTGTCTCTGTGGTCATGTATATGTTAGGAATATCGATTATGTCTCTGTGATCAGGTATGTGTTAGGAATATCGATTCTGTCTCTGTGGTCGTGTATGTGTTAGGGATATGGATTCTGTCTCTGTGGTCATGTATGTGTTAGGGATATCGATTCTGTCTCTGTTGTCATGTATGTGTTAGGGATATCGATTATGTCTCCGTGGTCATATATATGTTACAGATATCGATTATGTCTCTGTGGTCATGTATATGTTACGGATATCGATTCTGTCTCTGTGGTCATGTATATGTTACATATATCGATTCTGTCTCTGTGGTCATGTATGTGTTAGGGATATTGATTCTGTCTCTGTGGTCATGTATATGCTAGGAATATCGATTATGTCTCTGAGGATATGTATGTTTTAGGGATATTGATTCTGTCTCTGTGGCCATGCATGTATTAGTGATATCGATTCTATCTCTGAGGTCATGTATGTGTTAGGATATCGATTCTGTCTCTGTGGTCATGTGTGTGTTAGGGATATCGATTCTGTCTCTGTGGTCATATATGCGTTAGGGATATCGATTCTGTCTCTATGGTCGTGTATGTGTTAGGGATATCGATTCTGTCTCTGTGGTCATGTATGTGTTAGGGATATCGATTCTATCTCTGTGGTCTTGTATGTGCTAGGATATCGATTCTGTCTCTGTGGTCATGTATGTGTTAGGGATATCGATTCTGTCTCTGAGATCATGTATGTGTTAGAGATATCGATTCTGTCTCTGTGGTCATGTATGTGTTAGGGATATCGATTCAGTCTCTGGTGGTGTATGTGTTAGGGATATCGATTCTGTCTGTGGTCGTGTATGTGTTAGGGTTATCGATTCTGTCTCTGTGGTCGTGTATGTGTTAGGGATATCGATTCAGTCTCTGGTGGTGTATGTGTTAGGGATATCGATTCTGTCTGTGGTCGTGTATGTGTTAGGGATATCGATTCTGTCTCTGGTGGTGTATGTGTTAGGGATATCGATTCTGTTAGGGATATCGATTCTGTCTCTGTGTTCATGTATGTGTTACAGATATCGATTCTGTCTGTGGTCATGTATGTGTTAGGGATATCGATTCTGTCTCTGTGGTAATGTTTGTGTTAGGTTATCGATTCTGCCTCTGTGGTCATGTATGTGTTAGGGATATCGATTCTTTCTCTGTGGTCATGTATGTGTTAGGGATTTCGATTCTGTCTCTGTGGTCATGTATGTGTTAGGGATATCGATTATGTCTCCGTGGTCATATATGTGTTACAGATATCGATTATGTCTCTGTGGTCATGTATATGTTACAGATATCGATTCTGTCTCTGTGGTCATGTATGTGTTAGGGATATTGATTCTGTCTCTGTGGGCATGTATATGTTAGGAATATCGATTCTGTCTCTGTGGTCGTGTATGTGCTAGGGATATCGATTCTGTCTCTGTGGTCATGTATGCATTAGGGATATCGATTCTGTCTCTGTTGTCATGTATGTGTTAGGGATATCGATTATGTCTCCGTGGTCACATATGTGTTACAGATATCGATTATGTCTCTGTGGTCATGTATATGTTACAGATATCGATTCTGTCTCTGTGATCATGTATATGTTACAGATATCGATTCTGTGTCTGTGGTCATGTATGTGTTAGGGATATTGATTCTGTCTCTGTGGTTATGTATATGTTAGGAATATCGATTCTGTCTCTGTGGATATGTATGTTTTAGGGATATTGATTCTGTCTCTGTGGCCATGTATGTATTAGTGATATCGATTCTATCTCTGAGGTCATGTATGTGTTAAGGATATCGATTCTGTCTCTGTGGTCATGTGTGTGTTAGGGATATCGGTTCTGTCTCTGTGGTCATGTATGTGTTAGGGATATCGATTCTGTCTCTGCTGTCATGTATGTGTTAGGGATATCGATTCTGTCTCTGTGGTCATGTATGTGTTAGGGATATCGATTCTGTCTCTATGGTCGTGTATGTGTTAGGGATATCGATTCTGTCTCTGTGGTCATGTATGTGTTAGGGATATCGATTCTATCTCTGTGGTCATGTATGTGTAAGGTATATCGATTCTGTCTCTGTGGTCATGTATGTGTTAGGGATATCTATTCTGTCTCTGTGGTCATGTATGTGTTAGGGATATCGATTTTGTCTCTTTGGTCATGTATGAGTTAGGGATATACATTCTGTCTCTGTGGTCATGTATGTGTTAGGGATATTGATTCTCTCTCTATGGCCATGTATGTATTAGTGATATCGATTCTATCTCTGAGGTCATGTATGTGTTAGGGATATCGATTCTCTCTCTGTGGTCAAGTGTGTGTTAGGGATATCGATTCTGTCTCTGTGGTCATGTATGTGTTAGGGATATCGATTCTGTCTCTGTGGTCATATATGTGTTAGGAATATCGATTCTGTTTCTGTGGGTATGTATGTGTTAGGGATATCGATTGTGTCTCTGTGGTCAAGTATGTATTAGGGATTTCGATTCTGTCTCTTTAGTAATGTATGTGTTAGGGATATCGATTCTGTTTCTGTGGTCATGTATGTGTTAGGGATATCGATTCTGTCTCTGTGGTCATATACGTGTTAGGGATATCGATTCTGTTTCTGTGGGCATGTATGTGTTAGGGATATCGATTCTGTCTCTGTGGTCATGTATGTGTTAGGGATTTCGATTCTGTCTCTGTGGTCATGTATGTGTTAGGGATACCGATTATGTCTCCGTGGTCATATATGTGTTACAGATATCGATTATGTCTCTGTGGTCATGTATATGTTACAGATATCGATTCTGTCTCAGTGGTCATGTATGTGTTACAGATATCGATTCTATCTCTGAGGTCATGTATGTGTTAGGGATATCGATTCTCTCTCTGTGGTCAAGTGTGTGTTAGGGATATCGATTCTGTCTCTGTGGTCATGTATGTGTTATGGATATCGATTCTGTCTCTGTGGTCATATATGTGTTAGGAATATCGATTCTGTTTCTGTGGGTATGTATGTGTTAGGGATATCGATTGTGTCTCTGTGGTCATGTATGTATTAGGGATTTCGATTCTGTCTCTTTAGTAATGTATGTGTTAGGGATATCGATTCTGTTTCTGTGGTCATGTATGTGTTAGGGATATCGATTATGTCTCTGTGGTCATATACGTGTTAGGGATATCGATTCTGTTTCTGTGGGCATGTATGTGTTAGGGATATCGATTATGTCTCTGTGGTCATGTATATGTTACAGATATCGATTCTGTCTCTCTGGTCATGTATGTGTTAGGGATATTGATTCTGTCTCTGTGGGCATGTATATGTTAGGAATATCGATTCTGTCTCTGTGATCAGGTATGTGTTAGGAATATCGATTCTGTCTCTGTGGTCGTGTATGTGTTAGGGATATCGATTCTGTCTCTGTGGTCATGTATGCGTTAGGGGTATCGATTCTGTCTCTGTTGTCATGTATGTGTTAGGGATATCGATTCTGTCTCTGAGATCATGTATGTGTTAGAGATATCGATTCTGTCTCTGTGGTCATGTATGTGTTAGGGATATCGATTCAGTCTCTGGTGGTGTATGTGTTAGGGATATCGATTCTGTCTCTGTGGTCATGTATGTGTTAGGGATATCGATTCAGTCTCTGGTGGTGTATGTGTTAGGGATATCGATTCTGTCTGTGGTCGTGTATGTGTTAGGGTTATCGATTCTGTCTCTGTGGTCGTGTATGTGTTAGGGATATCGATTCAGTCTCTGGTGGTGTATGTGTTAGGGATATCGATTCTGTCTGTGGTCGTGTATGTGTTAGGGATATCGATTCTGTCTCTGGTGGTGTATGTGTTAGGGATATCGATTCTGTTAGGGATATCGATTCTGTCTCTGTGTTCATGTATGTGTTACAGATATCGATTCTGTCTGTGGTCATGTATGTGTTAGGGATATCGATTCTGTCTCTGTGGTAATGTTTGTGTTAGGTTATCGATTCTGCCTCTGTGGTCATGTATGTGTTAGGGATATCGATTCTTTCTCTGTGGTCATGTATGTGTTAGGGATTTCGATTCTGTCTCTGTGGTCATGTATGTGTTAGGGATATCGATTATGTCTCCGTGGTCATATATGTGTTACAGATATCGATTATGTCTCTGTGGTCATGTATATGTTACAGATATCGATTCTGTCTCTGTGGTCATGTATGTGTTAGGGATATTGATTCTGTCTCTGTGGGCATGTATATGTTAGGAATATCGATTCTGTCTCTGTGGTCGTGTATGTGCTAGGGATATCGATTCTGTCTCTGTGGTCATGTATGCATTAGGGATATCGATTCTGTCTCTGTTGTCATGTATGTGTTAGGGATATCGATTATGTCTCCGTGGTCACATATGTGTTACAGATATCGATTATGTCTCTGTGGTCATGTATATGTTACAGATATCGATTCTGTCTCTGTGATCATGTATATGTTACAGATATCGATTCTGTGTCTGTGGTCATGTATGTGTTAGGGATATTGATTCTGTCTCTGTGGTTATGTATATGTTAGGAATATCGATTCTGTCTCTGTGGATATGTATGTTTTAGGGATATTGATTCTGTCTCTGTGGCCATGTATGTATTAGTGATATCGATTCTATCTCTGAGGTCATGTATGTGTTAAGGATATCGATTCTGTCTCTGTGGTCATGTGTGTGTTAGGGATATCGGTTCTGTCTCTGTGGTCATGTATGTGTTAGGGATATCGATTCTGTCTCTGCTGTCATGTATGTGTTAGGGATATCGATTCTGTCTCTGTGGTCATGTATGTGTTAGGGATATCGATTCTGTCTCTATGGTCGTGTATGTGTTAGGGATATCGATTCTGTCTCTGTGGTCATGTATGTGTTAGGGATATCGATTCTATCTCTGTGGTCATGTATGTGTAAGGTATATCGATTCTGTCTCTGTGGTCATGTATGTGTTAGGGGTATCTATTCTGTCTCTGTGGTCATGTATGTGTTAGGGATATCGATTTTGTCTCTTTGGTCATGTATGAGTTAGGGATATACATTCTGTCTCTGTGGTCATGTATGTGTTAGGGATATTGATTCTCTCTCTATGGCCATGTATGTATTAGTGATATCGATTCTATCTCTGAGGTCATGTATGTGTTAGGGATATCGATTCTCTCTCTGTGGTCAAGTGTGTGTTAGGGATATCGATTCTGTCTCTGTGGTCATGTATGTGTTAGGGATATCGATTCTGTCTCTGTGGTCATATATGTGTTAGGAATATCGATTCTGTTTCTGTGGGTATGTATGTGTTAGGGATATCGATTGTGTCTCTGTGGTCAAGTATGTATTAGGGATTTCGATTCTGTCTCTTTAGTAATGTATGTGTTAGGGATATCGATTCTGTTTCTGTGGTCATGTATGTGTTAGGGATATCGATTCTGTCTCTGTGGTCATATACGTGTTAGGGATATCGATTCTGTTTCTGTGGGCATGTATGTGTTAGGGATATCGATTCTGTCTCTGTGGTCATGTATGTGTTAGGGATTTCGATTCTGTCTCTGTGGTCATGTATGTGTTAGGGATACCGATTATGTCTCCGTGGTCATATATGTGTTACAGATATCGATTATGTCTCTGTGGTCATGTATATGTTACAGATATCGATTCTGTCTCAGTGGTCATGTATGTGTTACAGATATCGATTCTATCTCTGAGGTCATGTATGTGTTAGGGATATCGATTCTCTCTCTGTGGTCAAGTGTGTGTTAGGGATATCGATTCTGTCTCTGTGGTCATGTATGTGTTAGGGATATCGATTCTGTCTCTGTGGTCATATATGTGTTAGGAATATCGATTCTGTTTCTGTGGGTATGTATGTGTTAGGGATATCGATTGTGTCTCTGTGGTCATGTATGTATTAGGGATTTCGATTCTGTCTCTTTAGTAATGTATGTGTTAGGGATATCGATTCTGTTTCTGTGGTCATGTATGTGTTAGGGATATCGATTATGTCTCTGTGGTCATATACGTGTTAGGGATATCGATTCTGTTTCTGTGGGCATGTATGTGTTAGGGATATCGATTATGTCTCTGTGGTCATGTATATGTTACAGATATCGATTCTGTCTCTCTGGTCATGTATGTGTTAGGGATATTGATTCTGTCTCTGTGGGCATGTATATGTTAGGAATATCGATTCTGTCTCTGTGATCAGGTATGTGTTAGGAATATCGATTCTGTCTCTGTGGTCGTGTATGTGTTAGGGATATCGATTCTGTCTCTGTGGTCATGTATGCGTTAGGGGTATCGATTCTGTCTCTGTTGTCATGTATGTGTTAGGGATATCGATTATGTCTCCGTGGTCACATATGTGTTACAGATATCGATTATGTCTCTGTGGTCATGTATATGTTACATATATCGATTCTGTCTCTGTGGTCATGTATATGTTACAGATATCGATTCTGTGTCTGTGGTCATGTATGTGATAGGGATATTGATTCTGTCTCTGTGGTTATGTATATGTTAGGAATATCGATTCTGTCTCTGTGGATATGTATGTTTTAGGGATATTGATTCTGTCTCTGTGGCCATGTATGTATTAGTGATATCGATTCTATCTCTGAGGTCATGTATGTGTTAAGGATATCGATTCTGTCTCTGTGGTCATGTGTGTGTTAGGGATATCGGTTCTGTCTCTGTGGTCATGTATGTGTTAGGGATATCGATTCTGTCTCTGTTGTCATGTATGTGTTAGGGATATCGATTCTGTCTCTGTGGTCATGTATGTGTTAGGGATATCGATTCTGTCTCTATGGTCGTGTATGTGTTAGGGATATCGATTCTATCTCTGTGGTCATGTATGTGTAAGGGATATCGATTCTGTCTCTGTGGTCATGTATGTGTTAGGGATATCTATTCTGTCTCTGTGGTCATGTATGTGTTAGGGATATCGATTTTGTCTCTTTGGTCATGTATGAGTTAGGGATATACATTCTGTCTCTGTGGTCATGTATGTGTTAGGGATATTGATTCTGTCTCTGTGGCCATGTATGTATTAGTGATATCGATTCTATCTCTGAGGTCATGTATGTGTTAGGGATATCGATTCTCTCTCTGTGGTCAAGTGTGTGTTAGGGATATCGTTTCTGTCTCTGTGGTCATGTATGTGTTAGGGATATCGATTCTGTCTCTGTGGTCATATATGTGTTAGGAATATCGATTCTGTTTCTGTGGGTATGTATGTGTTAGGGATATCGATTGTGTCTCTGTGGTCATGTATGTATTAGGGATTTCGATTCTGTCTCTTTAGTAATGTATGTGTTAGGGATATCGATTCTGTTTCTGTGGTCATGTATGTGTTAGGGATATCGATTCTGTCTCTGTGGTCATATACGTGTTAGGGATATCGTTTCTGTTTCTATGGGCATGTATGTGTTAGGGATATCGATTCTGTCTCTGTGGTCATGTATGTGTTAGGGATTTCGATTCTGTCTCTGTGGTCATGTATGTGTTAGGGATATCGATTATGTCTCCGTGGTCATATATGTGTTACAGATATCGATTATGTCTCTGTGGTCATGTATATGTTACAGATATCGATTCTGTCTCAGTGGTCATGTATGTGTTACAGATATCGATTCTGTCTCTGTGGTCATGTATGTGTTAGGGATATTGATTCTGTCTCTGTGGGCATGTATATGTTAGGAATATCGATTCTGTCTCTGTGATCAGGTATGTGTTAGGAATATCGATTCTGTCTCTGTGGTCGTGTATGTGTTAGGGATATCGATTCTGTCTCTGTGGTCATGTATGCGTTAGGGATATCGATTCTGTCTCTGTTGTCATGTATGTGTTAGGGATATCGATTATGTCTCCGTGGTCACATATGTGTTACAGATATCGATTATATCTCTGTGGTCATGTATATGTTACAGATATCGATTCTCTCTCTGTGGTCATGTATATGTTACAGATATCGATTCTGTGTCTGTGGTCATGTATGTGTTAGGGATATTGATTCTGTCTCTGTGGTTATGTATATGTTAGGAATATCGATTATGTCTCTGTGGATATGTATGTTTTAGGGATATTGATTCTGTCTCTGTGGCCATGTATGTATTAGTGATATCGATTCTATCTCTGAGGTCATGTATGTGTTAAGGATATCGATTCTGTCTCTGTGGTCATGTGTGTGCTAGGGATATCGGTTCTGTCTCTGTGGTCATGTATGTGATAGGGGTATCGATTCTGTCTCTGTTGTCATGTATGTGTTAGGGATATCGATTCTGTCTCTGTGGTCATGTATGTGTTAGGGATATCGATTCTGTCTCTATGGTCGTGTATGTGTTAGGGATATCGATTCTATCTCTGTGGTCATGTATGTGTTAGGGATATCGATTCTATCTCTGTGGTCATGTATGTGTAAGGGATATCGATTCTGTCTCTGTGGTCATGTATGTGTTAGGATATCGATTCTGTCTCTCTGGTCATGTATGTGTTAGAGATATCGATTCTGTCTCTGTGGTCATGTATGTGTTAGGGATATCGATTCTGTCTGTGGTCATGTATGTATTAGGGATATCGGTTCTGTCTCTGTGGTCATGTATGTGTTAGGGATATCGATTCTGTCTCTGTTGTCATGTATGTGTTAGGGATATCGATTCTGTCTCTGTGGTCATGTATGTGTTAGGGATATCGATTCTGTCTCTATGGTCGTGTATGTGTTAGGGATATCGATTCTGTCTCTGTGGTCATGTATGTGTTAGGGATATCGATTCTATCTCTGTGGTCATGTATGTGTAAGGGATATCGATTCTGTCTCTGTGGTCATGTATGTGTTAGGGATATCTATTCCGTCTCTGTGGTCATGTATGTGTTAGGGATATCGATTTTGTCTCTTTGGTCATGTATGAGTTAGGGATATACATTCTGTCTCTGTGGTCATGTATGTGTTAGGATATTGATTCTGTCTCTGTGGCCATGTATGTATTAGTGATATCGATTCTATCTCTGAGGTCATGTATGTGTAAGGGATATCGATTCTCTCTCTGTGGTCAAGTGTGTGTTAGGGATATCGATTCTGTCTCTGTGGTCATGTATGTGTTAGGGATATCGATTCTGTCTCTGTGGTCATATATGTGTTAGGAATATCGATTCTGTTTCTGTGGGTATGTATGTGTTAGGGATATCGATTGTGTCTCTGTGGTCAAGTATGTATTAGGGATTTCGATTCTGTCTCTTTAGTAATGTATGTGTTAGGGATATCGATTCTGTTTCTGTGGTCATGTATGTGTTAGGGATATCGATTCTGTCTCTGTGGTCATATACGTGTTAGGGATATCGATTCTGTTTCTGTGGGCATGTATGTGTTAGGGATATCGATTCTGTCTCTGTGGTCATGTATGTGTTAGGGATTTCGATTCTGTCTCTGTGGTCATATATGTGTTACAGATATCGATTATGTCTCTGTGGTCATGTATATGTTACAGATATCGATTCTGTCTCAGTGGTCATGTATGTGTTACAGATATCGATTCTATCTCT
The DNA here is from genome assembly GCA_963383655.1 of Bathymodiolus septemdierum. Classification (NCBI taxonomy): domain Eukaryota; kingdom Metazoa; phylum Mollusca; class Bivalvia; order Mytilida; family Modiolidae; genus Bathymodiolus; species Bathymodiolus septemdierum. The sequence goes on along the minus strand of OY726519.1, from coordinate 129,847,326 downwards.
GAGGTCATGTATGTGTTAGGGATATCGATTCTCTCTCTGTGGTCAAGTGTGTGTTAGGGATATCGATTCTGTCTCTGTGGTCATGTATGTGTTAGGGATATCGATTCTGTCTCTGTGGTCATATATGTGTTAGGAATATCGATTCTGTTTCTGTGGGTATGTATGTGTTAGGGATATCGATTGTGTCTCTGTGGTCATGTATGTATTAGGGATTTCGATTCTGTCTCTTTAGTAATGTATGTGTTAGGGATATCGATTCTGTTTCTGTGGTCATGTATGTGTTAGGGATATCGATTCTGTCTCTGTGGTCATATACGTGTTAGGGATATCGATTCTGTTTCTGTGGGCATGTATGTGTTAGGGATATCGATTATGTCTCTGTGGTCATGTATATGTTACAGATATCGATTCTGTCTCTCTGGTCATGTATGTGTTAGGGATATTGATTCTGTCTCTGTGGGCATGTATATGTTAGGAATATCGATTCTGTCTCTGTGATCAGGTATGTGTTAGGAATATCGATTCTGTCTCTGTGGTCGTGTATGTGTTAGGGATATCGATTCTGTCTCTGTGGTCATGTATGCGTTAGGGATATCGATTCTGTCTCTGTTGTCATGTATGTGTTAGGGATATCGATTATGTCTCCGTGGTCACATATGTGTTACAGATATCGATTATGTCTCTGTGGTCGTGTATATGTTACAGATATCGATTCTGTGTCTGTGGTCATGTATGTGATAGGGATATTGATTCTGTCTCTGTGGTTATGTATATGTTAGGAATATCGATTCTGTCTCTGTGGATATGTATGTTTTAGGGATATTGATTCTGTCTCTGTGGCCATGTATGTATTAGTGATATCGATTCTATCTCTGAGGTCATGTATGTGTTAAGGATATCGATTCTGTCTCTGTGGTCATGTGTGTGTTAGGGATATCGGTTCTGTCTCTGTGGTCATGTATGTGTTAGGGATATCGATTCTGTCTCTGTTGTCATGTATGTGTTAGGGATATCGATTCTGTCTCTGTGGTCATGTATGTGTTAGGGATATCGATTCTGTCTCTATGGTCGTGTATGTGTTAGGGATATCGATTCTATCTCTGTGGTCATGTATGTGTAAGGGATATCGATTCTGTCTCTGTGGTCATGTATGTGTTAGGGATATCTATTCTGTCTCTGTGGTCATGTATGTGTTAGGGATATCGATTTTGTCTCTTTGGTCATGTATGAGTTAGGGATATACATTCTGTCTCTGTGGTCATGTATGTGTTAGGGATATTGATTCTGTCTCTGTGGCCATGTATGTATTAGTGATATCGATTCTATCTCTGAGGTCATGTATGTGTTAGGGATATCGATTCTCTCTCTGTGGTCAAGTGTGTGTTAGGGATATCGATTCTGTCTCTGTGGTCATGTATGTGTTAGGGATATCGATTCTGTCTCTGTGGTCAAGTGTGTGTTAGGGATATCGATTCTGTCTCTGTTGTCATGTATGTGTTAGGGATATCGATTCTGTCTCTGTGGTCATATATGTGTTAGGAATATCGATTCTGTTTCTGTGGGTATGTATGTGTTAGGGATATCGATTGTGTCTCTGTGGTCATGTATGTATTAGGGATTTCGATTCTGTCTCTTTAGTAATGTATGTGTTAGGGATATCGATTCTGTTTCTGTGGTCATGTATGTGTTAGGGATATCGATTCTGTCTCTGTGGTCATATACGTGTTAGGGATATCGATTCTGTTTCTGTGGGCATGTATGTGTTAGGGATATCGATTATGTCTCTGTGGTCATGTATATGTTACAGATATCGATTCTGTCTCTCTGGTCATGTATGTGTTAGGGATATTGATTCTGTCTCTGTGGGCATGTATATGTTAGGAATATCGATTCTGTCTCTGTGATCAGGTATGTGTTAGGAATATCGATTCTGTCTCTGTGGTCGTGTATGTGTTAGGGATATCGATTCTGTCTCTGTGGTCATGTATGCGTTAGGGATATCGATTCTGTCTCTGTTGTCATGTATGTGTTAGGGATATCGATTATGTCTCCGTGGTCACATATGTGTTACAGATATCGATTATGTCTCTGTGGTCGTGTATATGTTACAGATATCGATTCTGTCTCTGTGGTCATGTATATGTTACAGATATCGATTCTGTGTCTGTGGTCATGTATGTGATAGGGATATTGATTCTGTCTCTGTGGTTATGTATATGTTAGGAATATCGATTCTGTCTCTGTGGATATGTATGTTTTAGGGATATTGATTCTGTCTCTGTGGCCATGTATGTATTAGTGATATCGATTCTATCTCTGAGGTCATGTATGTGTTAAGGATATCGATTCTGTCTCTGTGGTCATGTGTGTGTTAGGGATATCGGTTCTGTCTCTGTGGTCATGTATGTGTTAGGGATATCGATTCTGTCTCTGTTGTCATGTATGTGTTAGGGATATCGATTCTGTCTCTGTGGTCATGTATGTGTTAGGGATATCGATTCTGTCTCTATGGTCGTGTATGTGTTAGGGATATCGATTCTATCTCTGTGGTCATGTATGTGTAAGGGATATCGATTCTGTCTCTGTGGTCATGTATGTGTTAGGGATATCTATTCTGTCTCTGTGGTCATGTATGTGTTAGGGATATCGATTTTGTCTCTTTGGTCATGTATGAGTTAGGGATATACATTCTGTCTCTGTGGTCATGTATGTGTTAGGGATATTGATTCTGTCTCTGTGGCCATGTATGTATTAGTGATATCGATTCTATCTCTGAGGTCATGTATGTGTTAGGGATATCGATTCTCTCTCTGTGGTCAAGTGTGTGTTAGGGATATCGATTCTGTCTCTGTGGTCATGTATGTGTTAGGGATATCGATTCTGTCTCTGTGGTCATATATGTGTTAGGAATATCGATTCTGTTTCTGTGGGTATGTATGTGTTAGGGATATCGATTGTGTCTCTGTGGTCATGTATGTATTAGGGATTTCGATTCTGTCTCTTTAGTAATGTTTGTGTTAGGGATATCGATTCTGTTTCTGTGGTTATGTATGTGTTAGGGATATCGATTCTGTCTCTGTGGTCATATACGTGTTAGGGATATCGATTCTGTCTCTGTGGTCATGTATGTGTTAGGGATATCGATTATGTCTCCGTGGTCATATATGTGTTACAGATATCGATTATGTCTCTGTGGTCATGTATATGTTACAGATATCGATTCTGTCTCAGTGGTCATGTATGTGTTACAGATATCGATTCTGTCTCTGTGGTCATGTATGTGTTAGGGATATTGATTCTGTCTCTGTGGGCATGTATATGTTAGGAATATCGATTCTGTCTCTGTGATCAGGTATGTGTTAGGAATATCGATTCTGTCTCTGTGGTCGTGTATGTGTTAGGGATATCGATTCTGTCTCTGTGGTCATGTATGCGTTAGGGATATCGATTCTGTCTCTGTTGTCATATATGTGTTAGGGATATCGATTATGTCTCCGTGGTCACATATGTGTTACAGATATCAATTATGTCTCTGTGGTCATGTATATGTTACAGATATCGATTCTGTCTCTGTGGTCATGTATATGTTACAGATATCGATTCTGTGTCTGTGGTCATGTATGTGTTAGGGATATTGATTCTGTCTCTGTGGTTATGTATATGTTAGGAATATCGATTATGTCTCTGTGGATATGTATGTTTTAGGGATATTGATTCTGTCTCTGTGGCCATGTATGTATTAGTGATATCGATTCTATCTCTGAGGTCATGTATGTGTTAAGGATATCGATTCTGTCTCTGTGGTCATGTGTGTGTTAGGGATATCGGTTCTGTCTCTGTGGTCATGTATGTGTTAGGGATATCGATTCTGTCTCTGTTGTCATGTATGTGTTAGGGATATCGATTCTGTCTCTGTGGTCATGTATGTGTTAGGGATATCGATTCTGTCTCTATGGTCGTGTATGTGTTAGGGATATCGATTCTATCTCTGTGGTCATGTATGTGTTAGGGATATCGATTCTATCTCTGTGGTCATGTATGTGTAAGGGATATCGATTCTGTCTCTGTGGTCATGTATGTGTTAGCATATCGATTCTGTCTCTGTGGTCATGTATGTGTTAGAGATATCGATTCTGTCTCTGTGGTCATGTATGTGTTAGGGATATCGATTCTGTCTGTGGTCATGTATGTATTAGGGATATCGATTCTGTCTCTGTGGTCATGTATGTGTTAGGGATATCGATCCTGTCTCTGTGGTCGTGTATGTGTTAGGGATATCGATTCTGTCTCTGTGGTCGTGTATCTGTTAGGGATATCGATTCTGTCTCTGGTGGTGTATGTGTTAGGGATATCGATTCTGTCTCCGTGGTCACATATGTGTTACAGATATCGATTATGTCTCTGTGGTCGTGTATATGTTACAGATATCGATTCTGTCTCTGTGGTCATGTATATGTTACAGATATCGATTCTGTGTCTGTGGTCATGTATGTGATAGGGATATTGATTCTGTCTCTGTGGTTATGTATATGTTAGGAATATCGATTCTGTCTCTGTGGATATGTATGTTTTAGGGATATTGATTCTGTCTCTGTGGCCATGTATGTATTAGTGATATCGATTCTATCTCTGAGGTCATGTATGTGTTAAGGATATCGATTCTGTCTCTGTGGTCATGTGTGTGTTAGGGATATCGGTTCTGTCTCTGTGGTCATGTATGTGTTAGGGATATCGATTCTGTCTCTGTTGTCATGTATGTGTTAGGGATATCGATTCTGTCTCTGTGGTCATGTATGTGTTAGGGATATCGATTCTGTCTCTATGGTCGTGTATGTGTTAGGGATATCGATTCTATCTCTGTGGTCATGTATGTGTAAGGGATATCGATTCTGTCTCTGTGGTCATGTATGTGTTAGGGATATCTATTCTGTCTCTGTGGTCATGTATGTGTTAGGGATATCGATTGTGTCTCTTTGGTCATGTATGAGTTAGGGATATACATTCTGTCTCTGTGGTCATGTATGTGTTAGGGATATTGATTCTGTCTCTGTGGCCATGTATGTATTAGTGATATCGATTCTATCTCTGAGGTCATGTATGTGTTAGGGATATCGATTCTCTCTCTGTGGTCAAGTGTGTGTTAGGGATATCGATTCTGTCTCTGTGGTCATGTATGTGTTAGGGATATCGATTCTGTCTCTGTGGTCAAGTGTGTGTTAGGGATATCGATTCTGTCTCTGTGGTCATGTATGTGTTAGGGATATCGATTCTGTCTCTGTGGTCATATATGTGTTAGGAATATCGATTCTGTTTCTGTGGGTATGTATGTGTTAGGGATATCGATTGTGTCTCTGTGGTCATGTATGTATTAGGGATTTCGATTCTGTCTCTTTAGTAATGTATGTGTTAGGGATATCGATTCTGTTTCTGTGGTCATGTATGTGTTAGGGATATCGATTCTGTCTCTGTGGTCATATACGTGTTAGGGATATCGATTCTGTTTCTGTGGGCATGTATGTGTTAGGGATATCGATTATGTCTCTGTGGTCATGTATATGTTACAGATATCGATTCTGTCTCTCTGGTCATGTATGTGTTAGGGATATTGATTCTGTCTCTGTGGGCATGTATATGTTAGGAATATCGATTCTGTCTCTGTGATCAGGTATGTGTTAGGAATATCGATTCTGTCTCTGTGGTCGTGTATGTGTTAGGGATATCGATTCTGTCTCTGTGGTCATGTATGCGTTAGGGATATCGATTCTGTCTCTGTTGTCATGTATGTGTTAGGGATATCGATTATGTCTCCGTGGTCACATATGTGTTACAGATATCGATTATGTCTCTGTGGTCGTGTATATGTTACAGATATCGATTCTGTCTCTGTGGTCATGTATATGTTACAGATATCGATTCTGTGTCTGTGGTCATGTATGTGATAGGGATATTGATTCTGTCTCTGTGGTCATATATATGTTAGGAATATCGATTCTGTCTCTGTGGATATGTATGTTTTAGGGATATTGATTCTGTCTCTGTGGCCATGTATGTATTAGTGATATCGATTCTATCTCTGAGGTCATGTATGTGTTAAGGATATCGATTCTGTCTCTGTGGTCGTGTGTGTGTTAGGGATATCGGTTCTGTCTCTGTGGTCATGTATGTGTTAGGGATATCGATTCTGTCTCTGTTGTCATGTATGTGTTAGGGATATCGATTCTGTCTCTGTGGTCATGTATGTGTTAGGGATATCGATTCTGTCTCTATGGTCGTGTATGTGTTAGGGATATCGATTCTATCTCTGTGGTCATGTATGTGTAAGGGATATCGATTCTGTCTCTGTGGTCATGTATGTGTTAGGGATATCTATTCTGTCTCTGTGGTCATGTATGTGTTAGGGATATCGATTTTGTCTCTTTGGTCATGTATGAGTTAGGGATATACATTATGTCTCTGTGGTCATGTATGTGTTAGGGATATTGATTCTGTCTCTGTGGCCATGTATGTATTAGTGATATCGATTCTATCTCTGAGGTCATGTATGTGTTAGGGATATCGATTCTCTCTCTGTGGTCAAGTGTGTGTTAGGGATATCGATTCTGTCTCTGTGGTCATGTATGTGTTAGGGATATCGATTCTGTCTCTGTGGTCATATATGTGTTAGGAATATCGATTCTGTTTCTGTGGGTATGTATGTGTTAGGGATATCGATTGTGTCTCTTTGGTCATGTATGTATTAGGGATTTCGATTCTGTCTCTTTAGTAATGTTTGTGTTAGGGATATCGATTCTGTTTCTGTGGTTATGTATGTGTTAGGGATATCGATTCTGTCTCTGTGGTCATATACGTGTTAGGGATATCGATTCTGTTTCTGTGGGCATGTATGTGTTAGGGATATCGATTCTGTCTCTGTGGTCATGTATGTGTTAGGGATTTCGATTCTGTCTCTGTGGTCATGTATGTGTTAGGGATATCGATTATGTCTCCGTGGTCATATATGTGTTACAGATATCGATTATGTCTCTGTGGTCATGTATATGTTACAGATATCGATTCTGTCTCAGTGGTCATGTATGTGTTACAGATATCGATTCTGTCTCTGTGGTCATGTATGTGTTAGGGATATTGATTCTGTCTCTGTGGGCATGTATATGTTAGGAATATCGATTCTGTCTCTGTGATCAGGTATGTGCTAGGAATATCGATTCTGTCTCTGTGGTCGTGTATGTGTTAGGGATATCGATTCTGTCTCTGTGGTCATGTATGCGTTAGGGATATCGATTCTGTCTCTGTTGTCATATATGTGTTAGGGATATCGATTATGTCTCCGTGGTCACATATGTGTTACAGATATCAATTATGTCTCTGTGGTCATGTATATGTTACAGATATCGATTCTGTCTCTGTGGTCATGTATATGTTACAGATATCGATTCTGTGTCTGTGGTCATGTATGTGTTAGGGATATTGATTCTGTCTCTGTGGTTATGTATATGTTAGGAATATCGATTATGTCTCTGTGGATATGTATGTTTTAGGGATATTGATTCTGTCTCTGTGGCCATGTATGTATTAGTGATATCGATTCTATCTCTGTGGTCATGTATGTGTTAAGGATATCGATTCTGTCTCTGTGGTCATGTGTGTGTTAGGGATATCGGTTCTGTCTCTGTGGTCATGTATGTGTTAGGGATATCGATTCTGTCTCTGTTGTCATGTATGTGTTAGGGATATCGATTCTGTCTCTGTGGTCATGTATGTGTTAGGGATATCGATTCTGTCTCTATGGTCGTGTATGTGTTAGGGATATCGATTCTATCTCTGTGGTCATGTATGTGTTAGGGATATCGATTCTATCTCTGTGGTCATGTATGTGTAAGGGATATCGATTCTGTCTCTGTGGTCATGTATGTGTTAGCATATCGATTCTGTCTCTGTGGTCGTGTATGTGTTAGGGATATCGATTCTGTCTCTGTGGTCATGTATGCGTTAGGGATATCGATTCTGTCTCTGTTGTCATGTATGTGTTAGGGATATCGATTATGTCTCCGTGGTCACATATGTGTTACAGATATCGATTATGTCTCTGTGGTCATGTATATGTTACAGATATCGATTCTGTCTCTGTGGTCATGTATATGTTACAGATATCGATTCTGTGTCTGTGGTCATGTATGTGTTAGGGATATTGATTCTGTCTCTGTGGTTATGTATATGTTAGGAATATCGATTATGTCTCTGTGGATATGTATGTTTTAGGGATATTGATTCTGTCTCTGTGGCCATGTATGTATTAGTGATATCGATTCTATCTCTGAGGTCATGTATGTGTTAAGTATATCGATTCTGTCTCTGTGGTCATGTGTGTGTTAGGGATATCGGTTCTGTCTCTGTGGTCATGTATGTGTTAGGGATATCGATTCTGTCTCTGTTGTCATGTATGTGTTAGGGATATCGATTCTGTCTCTGTGGTCATGTATGTGTTAGGGATATCGATTCTGTCTCTATGGTCGTGTATGTGTTAGGGATATCGATTCTATCTCTGTGTTTATGTATGTGTTAGGGATATCGATTCTATCTCTGTGGTCATGTATGTGTAAGGGATATCGATTCTGTCTCTGTGGTCATGTATGTGTTGGGATATCGATTCTGTCTCTGTGGTCAAGTATGTGTTAGAGATATCGATTCTGTCTCTGTGGTCATGTATGTGTTAGGGATATCGATTCTGTCTGTGGTCATGTATGTATTAGGGATATCGATTCTGTCTCTGTGGTCATGTATGTGTTAGGGATATCGATCCTGTCTCTGTGGTCGTGTATGTGTTAGGGATATCGATTCTGTCTCTGTGGTCGTGTATCTGTTAGGGATATCGATTCTGTCTCTGGTGGTGTATGTGTTAGGGATATCGATTCTGTCTCTGTGGTCGTGTATGTGTTAGGGATATCGATTCTGTCTCTGGTGGTGTATGTGTTAGGGATATCGATTCTTTCTCTGTGGTCATGTATGTGTTAAGGATATCGATTCTGTCTCTGTGTTCATGTATGTGTTACATATATCGATTCTGTCTGTTGTCATATATATGTTAGGGATATCGATTCTGTCTCTGTGGTCATTTATGTGTTAGGGATATCGGTTCTGTCTCTGTGGTCATGTATGTGTTAGAGTATCGATTCTATCTCGGTTGTCATATATGTATTAGGATATCTATTCTGTCTCTGTGGTCATGTATGTGTTAGGGATATCGATTCTGTCTCTGTGGTCATGTATGTGTTAGGGATATCGATTTTGTCTCTGTGGTCATGTATGAGTTAGGGATATGCATTCTGTCCCTGTGGTCATGTATGTGTTAGGGATATCGATTCTATCTCTGTGGTCATGTATGTGTTAGGATATCGATTCTGTCTCTGTGGTCATGTATGTGTTAGGGATATCGATTCTGTCTCTGTGGACATGTATGTGTTAGAGATATCGATTCTGTCTCTGTGGTCATGTATGTGTTAGGGATATCGATTCTGTCTCTGTTGTCATGTATGTGTTAGGGATATCGATTCTGTCTCTGTGGTCATGTATGTGTTAGGGATATCGATTCTGTCTCTATGGTCGTGTATGTGTTAGGGATATCGATTCTATCTCTGTGTTTATGTATGTGTTAGGGATATCGATTCTATCTCTGTGGTCATGTATGTGTAAGGGATATCGATTCTGTCTCTGTGGTCATGTATGTGTTGGGATATCGATTCTGTCTCTGTGGTCATGTATGTGTTAGAGATATCGATTCTGTCTCTGTGGTCATGTATGTGTTAGGGATATCGATTCTGTCTGTGGTCATGTATGTATTAGGGATATCGATTCTGTCTCTGTGGTCATGTATGTGTTAGGGATATCGATCCTGTCTCTGTGGTCGTGTATGTGTTAGGGATATCGATTCTGTCTCTGTGGTCGTGTATCTGTTAGGGATATCGATTCTGTCTCTGGTGGTGTATGTGTTAGGGATATCGATTCTGTCTCTGTGGTCGTGTATGTGTTAGGGATATCGATTCTGTCTCTGGTGGTGTATGTGTTAGGGATATCGATTCTTTCTCTGTGGTCATGTATGTGTTAAGGATATCGATTCTGTCTCTGTGTTCATGTATGTGTTACATATATCGATTCTGTCTGTTGTCATATATATGTTAGGGATATCGATTCTGTCTCTGTGGTCATTTATGTGTTAGGGATATCGGTTCTGTCTCTGTGGTCATGTATGTGTTAGAGTATCGATTCTATCTCGGTTGTCATATATGTATTAGGATATCTATTCTGTCTCTGTGGTCATGTATGTGTTAGGGATATCGATTCTGTCTCTGTGGTCATGTATGTGTTAGGGATATCGATTTTGTCTCTGTGGTCATGTATGAGTTAGGGATATGCATTCTGTCCCTGTGGTCATGTATGTGTTAGGGATATCGATTCTATCTCTGTGGTCATGTATGTGTTAGGATATCGATTCTGTCTCTGTGGTCATGTATGTGTTAGGGATATCGATTCTGTCTCTGTGGACATGTATGTGTTAGAGATATCGATTCTGTCTCTGTGGTCATGTATGTGTTAGGGATATCGATTCTGTCTGTGGTCATGTATGTATTAGGGATATCGATTCTGTCTCTGTGGTCATGTATGTGTTAGGGATATCGATTCTGTCTCTGTGGTCATATATGTGTTAGGAATATCGATTCTGTTTCTGTGGGTATGTATGTGTTAGGGATATCGATTGTGTCTCTTTGGTCATGTATGTATTAGGGATTTCGATTCTGTCTCTTTAGTAATGTTTGTGTTAGGGATATCGATTCTGTTTCTGTGGTTATGTATGTGTTAGGGATATCGATTCTGTCTCTGTGGTCATATACGTGTTAGGGATATCGATTCTGTTTCTGTGGGCATGTATGTGTTAGGGATATCGATTCTGTCTCTGTGGTCATGTATGTGTTAGGGATTTCGATTCTGTCTCTGTGGTCATGTATGTGTTAGGGATATCGATTATGTCTCCGTGGTCATATATGTGTTACAGATATCGATTATGTCTCTGTGGTCATGTATATGTTACAGATATCGATTCTGTCTCAGTGGTCATGTATGTGTTACAGATATCGATTCTGTCTCTGTGGTCATGTATGTGTTAGGGATATTGATTCTGTCTCTGTGGGCATGTATATGTTAGGAATATCGATTTTGTCTCTGTGATCAGGTATGTGTTAGGAATATCGATTCTGTCTCTGTGGTCGTGTATGTGTTAGGGATATCGATTCTGTCTCTGTGGTCATGTATGCGTTAGGGATATCGATTCTGTCTCTGTTGTCATATATGTGTTAGGGATATCGATTATGTCTCCGTGGTCACATATGTGTTACAGATATCAATTATGTCTCTGTGGTCATGTATATGTTACAGATATCGATTCTGTCTCTGTGGTCATGTATATGTTACAGATATCGATTCTGTGTCTGTGGTCATGTATGTGTTAGGGATATTGATTCTGTCTCTGTGGTTATGTATATGTTAGGAATATCGATTATGTCTCTGTGGATATGTATGTTTTAGGGATATTTATTCTGTCTCTGTGGCCATGTATGTATTAGTGATATCGATTCTATCTCTGAGGTCATGTATGTGTTAAGGATATCGATTCTGTCTCTGTGGTCATGTGTGTGTTAGGGATATCGGTTCTGTCTCTGTGGTCATGTATGTGTTAGGGATATCGATTCTGTCTCTGTTGTCATGTATGTGTTAGGGATATCGATTCTGTCTCTGTGGTCATGTATGTGTTAGGGATATCGATTCTGTCTCTATGGTCGTGTATGTGTTAGGGATATCGATTCTATCTCTGTGGTCATGTATGTGTTAGGGATATCGATTCTATCTCTGTGGTCATGTATGTGTAAGGGATATCGATTCTGTCTCTGTGGTCATGTATGTGTTAGCATATCGATTCTGTCTCTGTGGTCATGTATGTGTTAGAGATATCGATTCTGTCTCTGTGGTCATGTATGTGTTAGGGATATCGATTCTGTCGGTGGTCATGTATGTATTAGGGATATCGATTCTGTCTCTGTGGTCATGTATGTGTTAGGGATATCGATCCTGTCTCTGTGGTCGTGTATGTGTTAGGGATATCGATTCTGTCTCTGTGGTCGTGTATCTGTTAGGGATATCGATTCTGTCTCTGGTGGTGTATGTGTTAGGGATATCGATTCTGTCTCTGTGGTCATGTGTGTGTTAGGGATATCGGTTCTGTCTCTGTGGTCATGTATGTGTTAGGGATATCGATTCTGTCTCTGTTGTCATGTATGTGTTAGGGATATCGATTCTGTCTCTGTGGTCATGTATGTGTTAGGGATATCGATTCTGTCTCTATGGTCGTGTATGTGTTAGGGATATCGATTCTGTCTCTGTGGTCATGTATGTGTTAGGGATATCGATTCTATCTCTGTGGTCATGTATGTGTAAGGGATATCTATTCTGTCTCTGTGGTCATGTATGTGTTAGGGATATCGATTTTGTCTCTTTGGTCATGTATGAGTTAGGGATATACATTCTGTCTCTGTGGTCATGTATGTGTTAGGGATATTGATTCTGTCTCTGTGGCCATGTATGTATTAGTGATATCGATTCTATCTCTGAGGTCATGTATGTGTTAGGGATATCGATTCTCTCTCTGTGGTCAAGTATGTATTAGGGATTTCGATTCTGTCTCTTTAGTAATGTATGTGTTAGGGATATCGATTCTGTTTCTGTGGTCATGTATGTGTTAGGGATATCGATTCTGTCTCTGTGGTCATATACGTGTTAGGGATATCGATTCTGTTTCTGTGGGCATGTATGTGTTAGGGATATCGATTCTGTCTCTGTGGTCATGTATGTGTTAGGGATTTCGATTCTGTCTCTGTGGTCATGTATGTGTTAGGGATATCGATTATGTCTCCGTGGTCATGTATGTGTTACAGATATCGATTCTATCTCTGAGGTCATGTATGTGCTAGGGATATCGATTCTGTCTCTGTGGTCATGTATGTGTTAGGGATATCGATTCTGTCTCTGTGGTCATATATGTGTTAGGAATATCGATTCTGTTTCTGTGGGCATGTATGTGTTAGGGATATCGATTATGTCTCTGTGGTCATGTATATGTTACAGATATCGATTCTGTCTCTCTGGTCATGTATGTGTTAGGGATATTGATTCTGTCTCTGTGGGCATGTATATGTTAGGAATATCGATTCTGTCTCTGTGATCAGGTATGTGTTAGGAATATCGATTCTGTCTCTGTGGTCGTGTATGTGTTAGGGATATCGATTCTGTCTCTGTGGTCATGTATGCGTTAGGGATATCGATTCTGTCTCTGTTGTCATGTATGTGTTAGGGATATCGATTATGTCTCCGTGGTCACATATGTGTTACAGATATCGATTATGTCTCTGTGGTCATGTATATGTTACAGATATCGATTCTGTCTCTGTGGTCATGTATATGTTACAGATATCGATTCTGTGTCTGTGGTCATGTATGTGATAGGGATATTGATTCTGTCTCTGTGGTTATGTATATGTTAGGAATATCGATTCTGTCTCTGTGGATATGTATGTTTTAGGGATATTGATTCTGTCTCTGTGGCCATGTATGTATTAGTGATATCGATTCTATCTCTGAGGTCATGTATGTGTTAAGGATATCGATTCTGTCTCTGTGGTCATGTGTGTGTTAGGGATATCGGTTCTGTCTCTGTGGTCATGTATGTGTTAGGGATATCGATTCTGTCTCTGTTGTCATGTATGTGTTAGGGATATCGATTCTGTCTCTGTGGTCATGTATGTGTTAGGGATATCGATTCTGTCTCTATGGTCGTGTATGTGTTAGGGATATCGATTATATCTCTGTGGTCATGTATGTGTAAGGGATATCGATTCTGTCTCTGTGGTCATGTATGTGTTAGGGATATCTATTCTGTCTCTGTGGTCATGTATGTGTTAGGGATATCGATTTTGTCTCTTTGGTCATGTATGAGTTAGGGATATACATTCTGTCTCTGTGGTCATGTATGTGTTAGGGATATTGATTCTGTCTCTGTGGCCATGTATGTATTAGTGATATCGATTCTATCTCTGAGGTCATGTATGTGTTAGGGATATCGATTCTCTCTCTGTGGTCAAGTGTGTGTTAGGGATATTGATTCTGTCTTTGTGGTCATGTATGTGTTAGGGATATCGATTCTGTCTCTGTGGTCATATATGTGTTAGGAATATCGATTCTGTTTCTGTGGGTATGTATGTGTTAGGGATATCGATTGTGTCTCTGTGGTCATGTATGTATTAGGGATTTCGATTCTGTCTCTTTAGTAATGTATGTGTTAGGGATATCGATTCTGTTTCTGTGGTCATGTATGTGTTAGGGATATCGATTCTGTCTCTGTGGTCATATACGTGTTAGGGATATCGATTCTGTTTCTGTGGGCATGTATGTGTTAGGGATATCGATTCTGTCTCTGTGGTCATGTATGTGTTAGGGATTTCGATTCTGTCTCTGTGGTCATGTATGTGTTAGGGATATCGATTATGTCTCCGTGGTCATATATGTGTTACAGATATCGATTATGTCTCTGTGGTCATGTATATGTTACAGATATCGATTCTGTCTCAGTGGTCATGTATGTGTTACATATATCGATTCTCTCTCTGTGGTCATGTATGTGTTAGGGATATTGATTCTGTCTCTGTGGGCATGTATATGTTAGGAATATCGATTCTGTCTCTGTGATCAGGTATGTGTTAGGAATATCGATTCTGTCTCTGTGGTCGTGTATGTGTTAGGGATATCGATTCTGTCTCTGTGGTCATGTATGCGTTAGGGATATCGATTCTGTCTCTGTTGTCATGTATGTGTTAGGGATATCGATTATGTCTCCGTGGTCACATATGTGTTACAGATATCGATTATGTCTCTGTGGTCATGTATATGTTACAGATATCGATTCTGTCTCTGTGGTCATGTATATGTTACAGATATCGATTCTGTGTCTGTGGTCATGTATGTGTTAGGGATATTGATTCTGTCTCTGTGGTTATGTATATGTTAGGAATATCGATTATGTCTCTGTGGATATGTATGTTTTAGGGATATTGATTCTGTCTCTGTGGCCATGTATGTATTAGTGATATCGATTCTATCTCTGAGGTCATGTATGTGTTAAGTATATCGATTCTGTCTCTGTGGTCATGTGTGTGTTAGGGATATCGGTTCTGTCTCTGTGGTCATGTATGTGTTAGGGATATCGATTCTGTCTCTGTTGTCATGTATGTGTTAGGGATATCGATTCTGTCTCTGTGGTCATGTATGTGTTAGGGATATCGATTCTGTCTCTATGGTCGTGTATGTGTTAGGGATATCGATTCTATCTCTGTGTTTATGTATGTGTTAGGGATATCGATTCTATCTCTGTGGTCATGTATGTGTAAGGGATATCGATTCTGTCTCTGTGGTCATGTATGTGTTGGGATATCGATTCTGTCTCTGTGGTCATGTATGTGTTAGAGATATCGATTCTGTCTCTGTGGTCATGTATGTGTTAGGGATATCGATTCTGTCTGTGGTCATGTATGTATTAGGGATATCGATTCTGTCTCTGTGGTCATGTATGTGTTAGGGATATCGATCCTGTCTCTGTGGTCGTGTATGTGTTAGGGATATCGATTCTGTCTCTGTGGTCGTGTATCTGTTAGGGATATCGATTCTGTCTCTGGTGGTGTATGTGTTAGGGATATCGATTCTGTCTCTGTGGTCGTGTATGTGTTAGGGATATCGATTCTGTCTCTGGTGGTGTATGTGTTAGGGATATCGATTCTTTCTCTGTGGTCATGTATGTGTTAAGGATATCGATTCTGTCTCTGTGTTCATGTATGTGTTACATATATCGATTCTGTCTGTTGTCATATATATGTTAGGGATATCGATTCTGTCTCTGTGGTCATTTATGTGTTAGGGATATCGGTTCTGTCTCTGTGGTCATGTATGTGTTAGAGTATCGATTCTATCTCGGTAGTCATATATGTATTAGGATATCTATTCTGTCTCTGTGGTCATGTATGTGTTAGGGATATCGATTCTGTCTCTGTGGTCATGTATGTGTTAGGGATATCGATTTTGTCTCTGTGGTCATGTATGAGTTAGGGATATGCATTCTGTCCCTGTGGTCATGTATGTGTTAGGGATATCGATTCTATCTCTGTGGTCATGTATGTGTTAGGATATCGATTCTGTCTCTGTGGTCATGTATGTGTTAGGGATATCGATTCTGTCTCTGTGGACATGTATGTGTTAGAGATATCGATTCTGTCTCTGTGGTCATGTATGTGTTAGGGATATCGATTCTGTCTGTGGTGATGTATGTATTAGGGATATCGATTCTTTCTCTGTGGTCGTGTATGTGTTAGGGATATCGATTCTGTCTCTGGTGGTGTATGTGTTAGGGATATCGATTCTGTTAGGGATATCGATTCTTTCTCTGTGTTCATGTATGTGTTACAGATATCGATTCTGTCTGTGGTCATTTGTGTGTTAGGGATATCGATTCTGTCTCTGTGGTCATGTTTGTGTTAGGATATCGATTCTGCCTCTGTGGTCATGTATGTGTTAGGGATATCGATGAGGTCTCTGTGGTCAATTATGTGTTAGGGATATCTGTTCTGTCTCTGTGGTCATGTATGTGTCAGGGTATCGATTCTGTCTCGGTTGTCATGTATGTGTTAGGGATATCGATTCTATCTCTGTGGTCATGTATGTGTTAGGGATATCGATTTTGTCTCTGTGGTCATGTATATGTTAGGGATATCGATTCTGTCTTTGTGGTCATGTATGTGTTAGAGATATCGATTCTGTCTCTGTGGTCATGTATGTGTTAGGGATATCGATTCTGTCTGTGGTCATGTATGTATTAGGGATATCGATTCTGTCTCTGTGGTCATGTATGTGTTAGGGATATCGATCCTGTCTCTGTGGTCGTGTATGTGTTAGGGATATCGATTCTGTCTCTGTGGTCGTGTATGTGTTAGGGATATCGATTAAATCTCTGGTGATGTATGTGTTAGGGATATCGATTCTGTCTCTCTGGTCGTGTATGTGTTAGGGATATCGAATCTGTCTCTGGTGGTGTATGTGTTAGGGATATCGATTCTGTTAGGATATCGATTCTTTCTCTGTGGTCATGTATGTGTTAGGGATATCGATTCTGTCTCTGTGTTCATGTATGTGTTACAGATATCGATTATGTCTCTGTGGTCATGTATATGTTACAGATATCGATTCTGTCTCTGTGGTCATGTATATGTTACAGATATCGATTCTGTGTCTGTGGTCATGTATGTGTTAGGGATATTGATTCTGTCTCTGTGGTTATGTATATGTTAGGAATATCGATTATGTCTCTGTGGATATGTATGTTTTAGGGATATTGATTCTGTCTCTGTGGCCATGTATGTATTAGTGATATCGATTCTATCTCTGAGGTCATGAATGTGTTAAGGATATCGATTCTGTCTCTGTGGTCATGTGTGTGTTAGGGATATCGGTTCTGTCTCTGTGGTCGTGTATCTGTTAGGGATATCGATTCTGTCTCTGGTGGTGTATGTGTTAGGGATATCGATTCTGTCTGTGTGGTCGTGTATGTGTTAGGGATATCGATTCTGTCTCTGGTGGTGTATGTGTTAGGGATATCGATTCTGTTAGGGATATCGATTCTTTCTCTGTGGTCATGTATGTGTTAAGGATATCGATTCTGTCTCTGTGTTCATGTATGTGTTACATATATCGATTCTGTCTGTTGTCATATATATGTTAGGGATATCGATTCTGTCTCTGTGGTCATTTATGTGTTAGGGATATCGGTTCTGTCTCTGTGGTCAGGTATGTGTTAGAGTATCGATTCTATCTCGGTTGTCATGTATGTGTTAGGATATCTATTCTGTCTCTGTGGTCATGTATGTGTTAAGGATATCGATTCTGTCTCTGTGGTCATGTATGTGTTAGGGATATCGATTTTGTCTCTGTGGTCATGTATGAGTTAGGGATATGCATTCTGTCCCTGTGGTCATGTATGTGTTAGGGATATCGATTCTATCTCTCTGGTCATGTATGTGTTAGGATATCGATTCTGTCTCTGTGGTCATGTATGTGTTAGGGATATCGATTCTGTCTCTGTGGTCATGTATGTGTTAGAGATATCGATTCTGTCTCTGTGGTCATGTATGTGTTAGGGATATCGATTCTGTCTGTGGTCATGTATGTATTAGGGATATCGATTCTGTCTCTGTGGTCGTGTATGTGTTAGGGATATCGATTCTGTCTCTGGTGGTGTATGTGTTAGGGATATCGATTCTGTTAGGGATATCGATTCTTTCTCTGTGTTCATGTATGTGTTACAGATATCGATTCTGTCTGTGGTCATTTGTGTGTTAGGGATATCGATTCTGTCTCTGTGGTCATGTTTGTGTTAGGATATCGATTCTGCCTCTGTGGTCATGTATGTGTTAGGGATATCGATGAGGTCTCTGTGGTCAATTATGTGTTAGGGATATCTGTTCTGTCTCTGTGGTCATGTATGTGTCAGGGTATCGATTCTGTCTCGGTTGTCATGTATGTGTTAGGGATATCGATTCTATCTCTGTGGTCATGTATGTGTTAGGGATATCGATTTTGTCTCTGTGGTCATGTATATGTTAGGGATATCGATTCTGTCTTTGTGGTCATGTATGTGTTAGAGATATCGATTCTGTCTCTGTGGTCATGTATGTGTTAGGGATATCGATTCTGTCTGTGGTCATGTATGTATTAGGGATATCGATTCTGTCTCTGTGGTCATGTATGTGTTAGGGATATCGATCCTGTCTCTGTGGTCGTGTATGTGTTAGGGATATCGATTCTGTCTCTGTGGTCGTGTATGTGTTAGGGATATCGATTAAGTCTCTGGTGATGTATGTGTTAGGGATATCGATTCTGTCTCTCTGGTCGTGTATGTGTTAGGGATATCGAATCTGTCTCTGGTGGTGTATGTGTTAGGGATATCGATTCTGTTAGGATATCGATTCTTTCTCTGTGGTCATGTATGTGTTAGGGATATCGATTCTGTCTCTGTGTTCATGTATGTGTTACAGATATCGATTATGTCTCTGTGGTCATGTATATGTTACAGATATCGATTCTGTCTCTGTGGTCATGTATATGTTACAGATATCGATTCTGTGTCTGTGGTCATGTATGTGTTAGGGATATTGATTCTGTCTCTGTGGTTATGTATATGTTAGGAATATCGATTATGTCTCTGTGGATATGTATGTTTTAGGGATATTGATTCTGTCTCTGTGGCCATGTATGTATTAGTGATATCGATTCTATCTCTGAGGTCATGAATGTGTTAAGGATATCGATTCTGTCTCTGTGGTCATGTGTGTGTTAGGGATATCGGTTCTGTCTCTGTGGTCGTGTATCTGTTAGGGATATCGATTCTGTCTCTGGTGGTGTATGTGTTAGGGATATCGATTCTGTCTGTGTGGTCGTGTATGTGTTAGGGATATCGATTCTGTCTCTGGTGGTGTATGTGTTAGGGATATCGATTCTGTTAGGGATATCGATTCTTTCTCTGTGGTCATGTATGTGTTAAGGATATCGATTCTGTCTCTGTGTTCATGTATGTGTTACATATATCGATTCTGTCTGTTGTCATATATATGTTAGGGATATCGATTCTGTCTCTGTGGTCATTTATGTGTTAGGGATATCGGTTCTGTCTCTGTGGTCAGGTATGTGTTAGAGTATCGATTCTATCTCGGTTGTCATGTATGTGTTAGGATATCTATTCTGTCTCTGTGGTCATGTATGTGTTAAGGATATCGATTCTGTCTCTGTGGTCATGTATGTGTTAGGGATATCGATTTTGTCTCTGTGGTCATGTATGAGTTAGGGATATGCATTCTGTCCCTGTGGTCATGTATGTGTTAGGGATATCGATTCTATCTCTCTGGTCATGTATGTGTTAGGATATCGATTCTGTCTCTGTGGTCATGTATGTGTTAGGGATATCGATTCTGTCTCTGTGGTCATGTATGTGTTAGAGATATCGATTCTGTCTCTGTGGTCATGTATGTGTTAGGGATATCGATTCTGTCTGTGGTCATGTATGTATTAGGGATATCGATTCTGTCTCTGTGGTCGTGTATGTGTTAGGGATATCGATTCTGTCTCTGGTGTTGTATGTGTTAGGGATATCGATTCTGTTAGGGATATCGATTCTTTCTCTGTGGTCATGTATGTGTTAAAGATATCGATTCTGTCTCTGTGTTCATGTATGTGTTACAGATATCGATTCTGTCTGTGGTCATGTGTGTGTTAGGGATATCGATTCTGTCTCTGTGGTCATGTTTGTGTTAGGATATCGATTCTACCTCTGTGGTCATGTATGTGTTAGGGATATCGATGATGTCTCTGTGGTCAATTATGTGTTAGGGATATCTGTTCTGTCTCTGTGGTCATGTATGTGTTAGGGTATCGATTCTGTCTCGGTTGTCATGTATGTGTTAGGGATATCGATTCTATCTCTGTGGTCATGTATGTGTTAGGGATATCGATTATGTCTCTGTGGATATGTATGTTTTAGGGATATTGATTCTGTCTCTGTGGCCATGTATGTATTAGTGATATCGATTCTATATCTAAGGTCATGTATGTGTAAGGGATATCGATTCTGTCTCTGTGGTCATGTGTGTGTTAGGGATATCGATTCTGTCTCTGTGGTCATGTATGTGTTAGGGATATCGATTCTGTCTCTGTGGTCATATATGTGTTAGGGATATCGATTCTGTTTCTCTGGGTATGTATATGTTAGGGATATCGATTCTGTCTCGGTTGTCATGTATGTGTTAGGGATATCGATTCTATCTCTGTGGTCATGTATGTGTTAGGGATATCGATTCTGTCTCTGTGGTCATGTATGTGTTAGGGATATCGATTCTGTCTCTGTGGTCATGTATGTGTTAGAGATATCGATTCTGTCTCTGTGGTCATGTATGTGTTAGGGATATCGATTCTGTCTGTGGTCATGTATGTATTAGGGATATCGATTCTGTCTCTGTGGTCATGTATGTGTTAGGGATATCGATCCTGTCTCTGTGGTCGTGTATGTGTTAGGGATATCGATTCTGTCTCTGTGGTCGTGTATGTGTTAGGGATATCGATTAAGTCTCTGGTGATGTATGTGTTAGGGATATCGATTCTGTCTCTCTGGTCGTGTATGTGTTAGGGATATCGAATCTGTCTCTGGTGGTGTATGTGTTAGGGATATCGATTCTGTTAGGGATATCGATTCTTTCTCTGTGGTCATGTATGTATTAGGGATATCGATTTTGTCTCTGTGTTCATGTATGTGTTACAGATATCGATTCTGTCTGTGGTCATGTATGTGTTAGGGATATCGATTCTGTCTCTGTGGTCATGTTTGTGTTAGGATATCGATTCTGTCTCTGTGGTCATGTATGTGTTAGGGTATCGATTCTGTCTCGGTTGTCATGTATGTGTTAGGGATATCTGTTCTGACTCTGTGGTCATGTATGTGTTATGGATATCGATTCTGTCTCTGGGGTCATGTATGTGTTAGGGATATCGATTTTGTCTCTGTGGTCAGGTATGAGTTAGGGATATACATTCTGTCTCTGTGGTCATGTATGTGTTAGGGATATCGATTCTGTCTCTGTGTTCGTGTATGTGTTAGGATATCAATTCCGTCTGTGTGGTCTTGTATTTGTTAGGATATCAATTCTGTCTCTGTTGTCATGTATGTGTTAGGCATATCGATTATGTCTCTGTGGATATGTATGTTTTAGGGATATTGATTCTGTCTCTGTGGCTATGTATGTATTAGTGATATCGATTCTATATCTAAGGTCATGTATGTGTAATGGATATCGATTCTGTCTCTGTGGTCATGTGTGTGTTAGGGATATCGATTCTGTCTCTGTGGTCATGTATGTGTTAGGGATATCGATTCTGTCTCTGTGGTCATATATGTGTTAGGGATATCGATTCTGTTTCTCTGGGTATGTATGTGTTAGGGATATCGATTCTGTCTCTTTGGTCATGTATGTATTAGGGATTTCGATTCTGTCTCTTTAGTAATGTATGTGTTTGGAATATCGATTCTGTTTCTGTGGTCATGTATGTGTTAGGGATATCGATTCTGTCTCGGTTGTCATGTATGTGTTAGGGATATCTATTCTGTCTCTGTGGTCATGTATGTGTTAGGGATATCGATTCTGTCTCTGTGGTCATGTATGTGTTAGGGATATCGATTTCTTCTCTGTGGTCATGTATGAGTTAGGGATATACATTCTGTCTCTGTGGTCATGTATGTGTTAGGGATATCGATTCTATCTCTGTGGTCATGTATGTGTTAGGGATATCGATTCTGTCTCTGTGGTCATGTATGTGTTAGAGATATCGATTCTGTCTCTGTGGTCATGTATGTGTTAGGGATATCGATTCTGTCTGTGGTCATGTATGTATTAGGGATATCGATTCTGTCTCTGTGGTCATGTATGTGTTAGGGATATCGATTCTGTCTCTGTGTTCATGTATGTGTTACAGATATCGATTCTGTCTGTGGTCATGTATGTGTTACAGATATCGATTCTGTGTCTGTGGTCATGTATGTGTTAGGGATATTGATTCTGTCTCGGTTGTGATGTATGTGTTAGGGATATCTATTCTATCTTTGTGGTCATGTATGTGTTAGGGATATCGATTCTGTCTCTGGGGTCATGTATGTGTTAGGGATATGGATTTTGTCTCTGTGGTCAGGTATGAGTTAGGGATATACATTCTGTCTCTGTGGTCATGTATGTGTTAGGAATATCGATTCTGTCTCTGTGTTCGTGTATGTGTTAGGATATCAATTTTGTCTCTGTGGTCTTGTATTTGTTAGGGATATCAATTCTGTCTCTGTTGTCATGTATGTGTTAGGGATATCGATTATGTCTCTGTGGATATGTATATTTTAGGGATATTGATTCTGTCTCTGTGGCCATGTATGTATTAGTGATATCGATTCTATATCTAAGGTCATGTATGTGTAAGGGATATCGATTCTGTCTCTGTGGTCATGTGTGTGTTAGGGATATCGATTCTGTCTCTGTGGTCATGTATGTGTTAGGGATATCGATTCTGTCTCTGTGGTCATATATGTGTTAGGGATATCGATTCTGTTTCTCTGGGTATGTATATGTTAGGGATATCGATTCTGTCTCAGTTGTCATGTATGTGTTAGGGATATCGATTCTATCTCTGTGGTCATGTATGTGTTAGGGATATCGATTCTGTCTCTGTGGTCATGTATGTGTTAGGGATATCGATTCTGTCTCTGTGGTCATGTATGTGTTAGAGATATCGATTCTGTCTCTGTGGTCATGTATGTATTAGGGATATCGATTCTGTCTGTGGTCATGTATGTATTAGGGATATCGATTCTGTCTCTGTGGTCATGTATGTGTTAGGGATATCGATCCTGTCTCTGTGGTCGTGTATGTGTTAGGGATATCGATTCTGTCTCTGTGGTCGTGTATGTGTTAGGGATATCGATTAAGTCTCTGGTGATGTATGTGTTAGGGATATCGATTCTGTCTCTCTGGTCGTGTATGTGTTAGGGATATCGAATCTGTCTCTGGTGGTGTATGTGTTAGGGATATCGATTCTGTTAGGGATATCGATTCTTTCTCTGTGGTCATGTATGTGTTAGGGATATCGATTCTGTCTCTGTGTTCATGTATGTGTTACAGATATCGATTCTGTCTGTGGTCATGTATGTGTTAGGGATATCGATTCTGTCTCTGTGGTCATGTTTGTGTTAGGATATCGATTCTGTCTCTGTGGTCATGTATGTGTTAGGGATATCGATTCTGTCTCTGTGTTCATGTATGTGTTACAGATATCGATTCTGTCTGTGGTCATGTATGTGTTAGGGATATCGATTCTGTCTCTGTGGTCATGTTTGTGTTAGGATATCGATTCTGTCTCTGTGGTCATGTATGTGTTAGGGTATCGATTCTGTCTCGGTTGCCATGTATGTGTTGGGGATATCTATTCTGTCTCTGTGGTCATGTATTTGTTAGGGATATCAATTATGTCTCTGTTGTCATGTATGTGTTAGGGATATCGATTATGTCTCTGTGGATATGTATGTTTTAGGGATATTGATTCTGTCTCTGTGGCCATGTATGTATTAGTGATATCGATTCTATATCTAAGGTCATGTATGTGTAAGGGATATCGATTCTGTCTCTGTGGTCATGTGTGTGTAAGGGATATCGATTCTGTCACTGTGGTCATGTATGTGTTAGGGATATCGATTCTGTCTCTGTGGTCATATATGTGTTAGGGATATCGATTCTGTTTCTCTGGGTATGTATGTGTTAGGGATATCGATTCTCTCTCTTTGGTCATGTATGTATTAGGGATTTCGATTCTGTCTCTTTAGTAATGTATGTGTTAGGAATATCGATTCTGTTTCTGTGGTCATGTATGTGTTAGGGATATCGATTCTGTCTCGGTTGTCATGTATGTGGTAGGGATATCTATTCTGACTCTGTGGTCATGTATGTGTTAGGGATATCGATTCTGTCTCTGTGTTCATGTATGTGTTAGGGATATCGATTTCTTCTCTGTGGTCATGTATGAGTTAGGGATATACATTCTGTCTCTGTGGTCATGTATGTGTTAGGGATATCGATTCTATCTCTGTGGTCATGTATGTGTTAGAGATATCGATTCTGTCTCTGTGGTCATGTATGTGTTAGGGATATCGATTCTGTCTGTGGTCATGTATGTATTAGGGATATCGATTCTGTCTCTGTGGTCATGTATGTGTTAGTGATATCGGTCCTGTCTCTGTGGTCGTGTATGTGTTAGGGATATCGATTCTGTCTCTGTGTTCGTGTATGTGTTGGGGATATCGATTCAGTCTCTGGTGGTGTATGTGTTAGGGATATCGATTCTGTCTCTGTGGTCGTGTATGTGTTAGGGATATCGATTCTGTCTCTGGTGGTGTATGTGTTAGGGATATCGATTCTGTTAGGGATATCGATTCTTTCTCTGTGGTCATGTATGTGTTAATGATATCGATTCTGTCTCTGTGTTCATGTATGTGTTACATATATCGATTCTGTCTGTTGTCATATGTATGTTAGGGATATCGATTCTGTCTCTGTGGTCATGTTTGTGCTAGGATATGGATTCTGCCTCTGTGGTCATGTATGTGTTAGGGATATCGATGATGTCTCTGTGGTCATTTATGTGTTAGGGATATCGGTTCTGTCTCTGTGGTCATGTATGTGGTAGGGTATCGATTCTATCTCGGTTGTCATGTATGTGTTAGGATATCTATTCTGTCTCTGTGGTCATATATGTGTTAGGGATATCGATTCTGTCTCGGTGGTCATGTTTGTGTTAGGGATATCGATTTTCTCTCTGTGGTCATGTATGAGTTAGGGATATACATTCTGTCCCTGTGGTCATGTATGTGTTAGGGATATCGATTCTATCTCTGTGGTCATGTATGTGTTAGGGATATCGAATCTGTCTCTGTGGTCATGTATGTGTTAGGGATATCGATTCTGTCTCTGTGGTCATGTATGTGTTAGAGATATCGATTTTGTCTCTGTGGTCATGTATGTGTTAGGGATATCGATTCTGTCTGTGGTCATGTATGTATTAGGGATATCGATTCTGTCTCTGTGGTCATGTATGTGTTAGGGATATCGATTCTGTCTCTGGTGGTGTATGTGTTAAGGATATCGAGTCTTTTAGGGATATCGATTCTTTTTCTGTGGTCATGTATGTGTTAAAGATATCGATTCTGTCTCTTTGTTCATGTATGTGTTACAGATATCGATTCTGTCTGTGGTCATGTGTGTGTTAGGGATATCGATTCTGTCTCTGTGGTCATGTTTGTGTTAGGATATCGATTCTGCCTCTGTGGTCATGTATGTGTTAGGGATATCGATGATGTCTCTGTGGTCAATTATGTGTTAGGGATATCTGTTCTGTCTCTGTGGTCATGTATGTGTTAGGGATATCGATTCTATCTCTGTGGTCATGTATGTGTTAGGGATATCGATTCTGTCTCTGTGGTCATGTATGTGTTAGGGATATCGATTCTGTCTCTGTGGTCATGTATGTGTTAGAGATATCGATTCTGTCTCTGTGATCATGTATGTGTTAGGGATATCGATTCTGTCTGTGGTTATGTATGTATTAGGGATATCGATTCTCTCTCTGTGGTCTTGTATGTGTTAGGGATATCGATCCTGTCTCTGTGGTCGTGTATGTGTTAGGGATATCGATTCTGTCTCTGTGGTCGTGTATGTGTTAGGGATATCGATTAAGTCTCTGGTGATGTATGTGTTAGGGATATCGATTCTGTCTCTCTGGTCGTGTATGTGTTAGGGATATCGAATCTGTCTCTGGTGGTGTATGTGTTAGGGATATCGATTCTGTTAGGGATGTCGATTCTTTCTCTGTGGTCATGTATGTGTTAGGGATATCGATTCTGTCTCTGTGTTCATGTATGTGTTACAGATATCGATTCTGTCTGTGGTCATGTATGTGTTAGGGATATCGATTCTGTCTCTGTGGTCATGTTTGTGTTAGGATATCGATTCTGTCTCTGTGGTCATGTATGTGTTAGGGTATCGATTCTGTCTCGGTTGTCATGTATGTGTTAGGGATATCTATTCTGTCTCTGTGTTCATGTATGTGTTAGGGATATCGATTCTGTCTCTGGGGTCATGTATGTGTTAGGGATATCGATTCTGTCTCTGTGGTCATATATGTGTTAGGGATATCGATTCTGTTTCTCTGGGTATGTATGTGTTAGGGATATCGATTCTGTCTCTTTGGTCATGTATGTATTAGGGATTTTGATTCTGTCTCTTTTGTAATGTATGTGTTAGGAATATCGATTCTGTTTCTGTGGTCATGTATGTGTTAGGGATATCGATTCTGTCTCGGTTGTCATGTATGTGTTAGGGATATCTATTCTGTCTCTGTGGTCATGTATGTGTTAGGGATATCGATTCTGTCTCTGTGGTCATGTATGTGTTAGGGATATCGATTTCTTCTCTGTGGTCATGTATGAGTTAGGGATATACATTCTGTCTCTGTGGTCATGTATGTGTTAGGGATATCGATTCTATCTCTGTGGTCATGTATGTGTTAGGGATATCGATTTCTTCTCTGTGGTCATGTATGAGTTAGGGATATACATTCTGTCTCTGTGGTCATGTATGTGTTAGGGATATCGATTCTATCTCTGTGGTCATGTATGTGTTAGGGATATCGATTCTGTCTCTGTGGTCATGTATGTGTTAGTGATATCGATCCTGTCTCTGTGGTCGTGTATGTGTTAGGGATATCGATTCTGTCTCTGTGGTCGTGTATGTGTTGGGGATATCGATTCAGTCTCTGGAGGTGTATGTGTTAGGGATATCGATTCTGTCTCTGTGGTCGTGTATGTGTTAGGGATATCGATTCTGTCTCTGGTGGTGTATGTGTTAGGGATATCGATTCTGTTAGGGATATCGGTTCTTTCTCTGTGGTCATGTATGTGCTAGGATATCGATTCTGCCTCTGTGGTCATGTATGTGTTAGGGATATCGATGATGTCTCTGTGGTCATGTATATGTTACATATATCGATTCTGTCTGTTGTCATATATATGTTAGGGATATCGATTCTGTCTCTGGGGTCATGTATGTGTTAGGGATATCGATTTTGTCTCTGTGGTCAGGTATGAGTTAGGGATATACATTCTGTCTCTGTGGTCATGTATGTGTTAGGGATATCGATTCTGTCTCTGTGTTCGTGTATGTGTTAGGATATCAATTCCGTCTGTGTGGTCTTGTATTTATTAGGATATCAATTCTGTCTCTGTTGTCATGTATGTGTTAGGCATATCGATTATGTCTCTGTGGATATGTATGTTTTAGGGATATTGATTCTGTCTCTGTGGCTATGTATGTATTAGTGATATCGATTCTATATCTAAGGTCATGTATGTGTAAGGGATATCGATTCTGTCTCTGTGGTCATGTGTGTGTTAGGGATATCGATTCTGTCTCTGTGGTCATGTATGTGTTAGGGATATCGATTCTGTCTCTGTGGTCATATATGTGTTAGGGATATCGATTCTGTTTCTCTGGGTATGTATGTGTTAGGGATATCGATTCTGTCTCTTTGGTCATGTATGTATTAGGGATTTCGATTCTGTCTCTTTAGTAATGTATGTGTTTGGAATATCGATTCTGTTTCTGTGGTCATGTATGTGTTAGGGATATCGATTCTGTCTCGGTTGTCATGTATGTGTTAGGGATATCTATTCTGTCTCTGTGGTCATGTATGTGTTAGGGATATCGATTCTGTCTCTGTGGTCATGTATGTGTTAGGGATATCGATTTCTTCTCTGTGGTCATGTATATGTTAGGGATATCGATTCTGTCTCAGTTGTCATGTATGTGTTAGGGATATCGATTCTATCTCTGTGGTCATGTATGTGTTAGGGATATCGATTCTGTCTCTGTGGTCATGTATGTGTTAGGGATATCGATTCTGTCTCTGTGGTCATGTATGTGTTAGAGATATCGATTCTGTCTCTGTGGTCATGTATGTATTAGGGATATCGATTCTGTCTGTGGTCATGTATGTATTAGGGATATCGATTCTGTCTCTGTGGTCATGTATGTGTTAGGGATATCGATCCTGTCTCTGTGGTCGTGTATGTGTTAGGGATATCGATTCTGTCTCTGTGGTCGTGTATGTGTTAGGGATATCGATTAAGTCTCTGGTGATGTATGTGTTAGGGATATCGATTCTGTCTCTCTGGTCGTGTATGTGTTAGGGATATCGAATCTGTCTCTGGTGGTGTATGTGTTAGGGATATCGATTCTGTTAGGGATATCGATTCTTTCTCTGTGGTCATGTATGTGTTAGGGATATCGATTCTGTCTCTGTGTTCATGTATGTGTTACAGATATCGATTCTGTCTGTGGTCATGTATGTGTTAGGGATATCGATTCTGTCTCTGTGGTCATGTTTGTGTTAGGATATCGATTCTGTCTCTGTGGTCATGTATGTGTTAGGGATATCGATTCTGTCTCTGTGTTCATGTATGTGTTACAGATATCGATTCTGTCTGTGGTCATGTATGTGTTAGGGATATCGATTCTGTCTCTGTGGTCATGTTTGTGTTAGGATATCGATTCTGTCTCTGTGGTCATGTATGTGTTAGGGTATCGATTCTGTCTCGGTTGCCATGTATGTGTTGGGGATATCTATTCTGTCTCTGTGGTCATGTATTTGTTAGGGATATCAATTATGTCTCTGTTGTCATGTATGTGTTAGGGATATCGATTATGTCTCTGTGGATATGTATGTTTTAGGGATATTGATTCTGTCTCTGTGGCCATGTATGTATTAGTGATATCGATTCTATATCTAAGGTCATGTATGTGTAAGGGATATCGATTCTGTCTCTGTGGTCATGTGTGTGTAAGGGATATCGATTCTGTCACTGTGGTCATGTATGTGTTAGGGATATCGATTCTGTCTCTGTGGTCATATATGTGTTAGGGATATCGATTCTGTTTCTCTGGGTATGTATGTGTTAGGGATATCGATTCTCTCTCTTTGGTCATGTATGTATTAGGGATTTCGATTCTGTCTCTTTAGTAATGTATGTGTTAGGAATATCGATTCTGTTTCTGTGGTCATGTATGTGTTAGGGATATCGATTCTGTCTCGGTTGTCATGTATGTGGTAGGGATATCTATTCTGACTCTGTGGTCATGTATGTGTTAGGGATATCGATTCTGTCTCTGTGTTCATGTATGTGTTAGGGATATCGATTTCTTCTCTGTGGTCATGTATGAGTTAGGGATATACATTCTGTCTCTGTGGTCATGTATGTGTTAGGGATATCGATTCTATCTCTGTGGTCATGTATGTGTTAGAGATATCGATTCTGTCTCTGTGGTCATGTATGTGTTAGGGATATCGATTCTGTCTGTGGTCATGTATGTATTAGGGATATCGATTCTGTCTCTGTGGTCATGTATGTGTTAGTGATATCGGTCCTGTCTCTGTGGTCGTGTATGTGTTAGGGATATCGATTCTGTCTCTGTGTTCGTGTATGTGTTGGGGATATCGATTCAGTCTCTGGTGGTGTATGTGTTAGGGATATCGATTCTGTCTCTGTGGTCGTGTATGTGTTAGGGATATCGATTCTGTCTCTGGTGGTGTATGTGTTAGGGATATCGATTCTGTTAGGGATATCGATTCTTTCTCTGTGGTCATGTATGTGTTAATGATATCGATTCTGTCTCTGTGTTCATGTATGTGTTACATATATCGATTCTGTCTGTTGTCATATATATGTTAGGGATATCGATTCTGTCTCTGTGGTCATGTTTGTGCTAGGATATGGATTCTGCCTCTGTGGTCATGTATGTGTTAGGGATATCGATGATGTCTCTGTGGTCATTTATGTGTTAGGGATATCGGTTCTGTCTCTGTGGTCATGTATGTGGTAGGGTATCGATTCTATCTCGGTTGTCATGTATGTGTTAGGATATCTATTCTGTCTCTGTGGTCATATATGTGTTAGGGATATCGATTCTGTCTCGGTGGTCATGTTTGTGTTAGGGATATCGATTTTCTCTCTGTGGTCATGTATGAGTTAGGGATATACATTCTGTCCCTGTGGTCATGTATGTGTTAGGGATATCGATTCTATCTCTGTGGTCATGTATGTGTTAGGGATATCGAATCTGTCTCTGTGGTCATGTATGTGTTAGGGATATCGATTCTGTCTCTGTGGTCATGTATGTGTTAGAGATATCGATTTTGTCTCTGTGGTCATGTATGTGTTAGGGATATCGATTCTGTCTGTGGTCATGTATGTATTAGGGATATCGATTCTGTCTCTGTGGTCATGTATGTGTTAGGGATATCGATTCTGTCTCTGGTGGTGTATGTGTTAAGGATATCGAGTCTTTTAGGGATATCGATTCTTTTTCTGTGGTCATGTATGTGTTAAAGATATCGATTCTGTCTCTTTGTTCATGTATGTGTTACAGATATCGATTCTGTCTGTGGTCATGTGTGTGTTAGGGATATCGATTCTGTCTCTGTGGTCATGTTTGTGTTAGGATATAGATTCTGCCTCTGTGGTCATGTATGTGTTAGGGATATCGATGATGTCTCTGTGGTCAATTATGTGTTAGGGATATCTGTTCTGTCTCTGTGGTCATGTATGTGTTAGGGATATCGATTCTATCTCTGTGGTCATGTATGTGTTAGGGATATCGATTCTGTCTCTGTGGTCATGTATGTGTTAGGGATATCGATTCTGTCTCTGTGGTCATGTATGTGTTAGAGATATCGATTCTGTCTCTGTGATCATGTATGTGTTAGGGATATCGATTCTGTCTGTGGTTATGTATGTATTAGGGATATCGATTCTCTCTCTGTGGTCTTGTATGTGTTAGGGATATCGATCCTGTCTCTGTGGTCGTGTATGTGTTAGGGATATCGATTCTGTCTCTGTGGTCGTGTATGTGTTAGGGATATCGATTAAGTCTCTGGTGATGTATGTGTTAGGGATATCGATTCTGTCTCTCTGGTCGTGTATGTGTTAGGGATATCGAATCTGTCTCTGGTGGTGTATGTGTTAGGGATATCGATTCTGTTAGGGATGTCGATTCTTTCTCTGTGGTCATGTATGTGTTAGGGATATCGATTCTGTCTCTGTGTTCATGTATGTGTTACAGATATCGATTCTGTCTGTGGTCATGTATGTGTTAGGGATATCGATTCTGTCTCTGTGGTCATGTTTGTGTTAGGATATCGATTCTGTCTCTGTGGTCATGTATGTGTTAGGGTATCGATTCTGTCTCGGTTGTCATGTATGTGTTAGGGATATCTATTCTGTCTCTGTGTTCATGTATGTGTTAGGGATATCGATTCTGTCTCTGGGGTCATGTATGTGTTAGGAATATCGATTCTGTCTCTGTGGTCATATATGTGTTAGGGATATCGATTCTGTTTCTCTGGGTATGTATGTGTTAGGGATATCGATTCTGTCTCTTTGGTCATGTATGTATTAGGGATTTTGATTCTGTCTCTTTTGTAATGTATGTGTTAGGAATATCGATTCTGTTTCTGTGGTCATGTATGTGTTAGGGATATCGATTCTGTCTCGGTTGTCATGTATGTGTTAGGGATATCTATTCTGTCTCTGTGGTCATGTATGTGTTAGGGATATCGATTCTGTCTCTGTGGTCATGTATGTGTTAGGGATATCGATTTCTTCTCTGTGGTCATGTATGAGTTAGGGATATACATTCTGTCTCTGTGGTCATGTATGTGTTAGGGATATCGATTCTATCTCTGTGGTCATGTATGTGTTAGGGATATCGATTCTGTCTCTGTGGTCATGTATGTGTTAGAGATATCGATTCTGTCTCTGTGGTCATGTAAGTGTTAGGGATATCGATTCTGTCTGTGGTCATGTATGTATTAGGGATATCGATTCTGTCTCTGTGGTCATGTATGTGTTAGTGATATCGATCCTGTCTCTGTGGTCGTGTATGTGTTAGGGATATCGATTCTGTCTCTGTGGTCGTGTATGTGTTGGGGATATCGATTCAGTCTCTGGAGGTGTATGTGTTAGGGATATCGATTCTGTCTCTGTGGTCGTGTATGTGTTAGGGATATCGATTCTGTCTCTGGTGGTGTATGTGTTAGGGATATCGATTCTGTTAGGGATATCGGTTCTTTCTCTGTGGTCATGTATGTGCTAGGATATCGATTCTGCCTCTGTGGTCATGTATGTGTTAGGGATATCGATGATGTCTCTGTGGTCATGTATATGTTACATATATCGATTCTGTCTGTTGTCATATATATGTTAGGGATATCGATTCTGTCTCTGGGGTCATGTATGTGTTAGGGATATCGATTTTGTCTCTGTGGTCAGGTATGAGTTAGGGATATACATTCTGTCTCTGTGGTCATGTATGTGTTAGGGATATCGATTCTGTCTCTGTGTTCGTGTATGTGTTAGGATATCAATTCCGTCTGTGTGGTCTTGTATTTATTAGGATATCAATTCTGTCTCTGTTGTCATGTATGTGTTAGGCATATCGATTATGTCTCTGTGGATATGTATGTTTTAGGGATATTGATTCTGTCTCTGTGGCTATGTATGTATTAGTGATATCGATTCTATATCTAAGGTCATGTATGTGTAAGGGATATCGATTCTGTCTCTGTGGTCATGTGTGTGTTAGGGATATCGATTCTGTCTCTGTGGTCATGTATGTGTTAGGGATATCGATTCTGTCTCTGTGGTCATATATGTGTTAGGGATATCGATTCTGTTTCTCTGGGTATGTATGTGTTAGGGATATCGATTCTGTCTCTTTGGTCATGTATGTATTAGGGATTTCGATTCTGTCTCTTTAGTAATGTATGTGTTTGGAATATCGATTCTGTTTCTGTGGTCATGTATGTGTTAGGGATATCGATTCTGTCTCGGTTGTCATGTATGTGTTAGGGATATCTATTCTGTCTCTGTGGTCATGTATGTGTTAGGGATATCGATTCTGTCTCTGTGGTCATGTATGTGTTAGGGATATCGATTTCTTCTCTGTGGTCATGTATGAGTTAGGGATATACATTCTGTCTCTGTGGTCATGTATGTGTTAGGGATATCGATTCTATCTCTGTGGTCATGTATGTGTTAGGGATATCGATTCTGTCTCTGTGGTCATGTATGTGTTAGAGATATCGATTCTGTCTCTGTGGTCATGTATGTGTTAGGGATATCGATTCTGTCTGTGGTCATGTATGTATTAGGGATATCGATTCTGTCTCTGTGGTCATGT
Source organism: Bathymodiolus septemdierum (assembly GCA_963383655.1). NCBI lineage: Eukaryota > Metazoa > Mollusca > Bivalvia > Mytilida > Modiolidae > Bathymodiolus > Bathymodiolus septemdierum. Next base: position 129,813,322 of record OY726519.1, on the reverse strand, counting down.
ATGTGTTAGGGATATCGATTCTGTCTCTGTGTTCATGTATGTGTTACAGATATCGATTCTGTCTGTGGTCATGTATGTGTTACAGATATCGATTCTGTGTCTGTGGTCATGTATGTGTTAGGGATATTGATTCTGTCTCGGTTGTGATGTATGTGTTAGGGATATCTATTCTATCTTTGTGGTCATGTATGTGTTAGGGATATCGATTCTGTCTCTGGGGTCATGTATGTGTTAGGGATATGGATTTTGTCTCTGTGGTCAGGTATGAGTTAGGGATATACATTCTGTCTCTGTGGTCATGTATGTGTTAGGAATATCGATTCTGTCTCTGTGTTCGTGTATGTGTTAGGATATCAATTTTGTCTCTGTGGTCGTGTATGTGTTGGGGATATCGATTCTGTCTCTGTGGTCGTGTATGTGTTGGGGATATCGATTCAGTCTCTGGAGGTGTATGTGTTAGGGATATCGATTCTGTCTCTGTGGTCGTGTATGTGTTAGGGATATCGATTCTGTCTCTGGTGGTGTATGTGTTAGGGATATCGATTCTGTTAGGGATATCGGTTCTTTCTCTGTGGTCATGTATGTGCTAGGATATCGATTCTGCCTCTGTGGTCATGTATGTGTTAGGGATATCGATGATGTCTCTGTGGTCATGTATATGTTACATATATCGATTCTGTCTGTTGTCATATATATGTTAGGGATATCGATTCTGTCTCTGGGGTCATGTATGTGTTAGGGATATCGATTTTGTCTCTGTGGTCAGGTATGAGTTAGGGATATACATTCTGTCTCTGTGGTCATGTATGTGTTAGGGATATCGATTCTGTCTCTGTGTTCGTGTATGTGTTAGGATATCAATTCCGTCTGTGTGGTCTTGTATTTGTTAGGATATCAATTCTGTCTCTGTTGTCATGTATGTGTTAGGCATATCGATTATGTCTCTGTGGATATGTATGTTTTAGGGATATTGATTCTGTCTCTGTGGCTATGTATGTATTAGTGATATCGATTCTATATCTAAGGTCATGTATGTGTAAGGGATATCGATTCTGTCTCTGTGGTCATGTGTGTGTTAGGGATATCGATTCTGTCTCTGTGGTCATATATGTGTTAGGGATATCGATTCTGTTTCTCTGGGTATGTATGTGTTAGGGATATCGATTCTGTCTCTTTGGTCATGTATGTATTAGGGATTTCGATTCTGTCTCTTTAGTAATGTATGTGTTTGGAATATCGATTCTGTTTCTGTGGTCATGTATGTGTTAGGGATATCGATTCTGTCTCGGTTGTCATGTATGTGTTAGGGATATCTATTCTGTCTCTGTGGTCATGTATGTGTTAGGGATATCGATTCTGTCTCTGTGGTCATGTATGTGTTAGGGATATCGATTCTATCTCTGTGGTCATGTATGTGTTAGGGATATCGATTCTGTCTCTGTGGTCATGTATGTGTTAGGGATATCGATTCTGTCTCTGTGGTCATGTATGTGTTAGAGATATCGATTCTGTCTCTGTGGTCATGTATGTGTTAGGGATATCGATTCTGTCTGTGGTCATGTATGTATTAGGGATATCGATTCTGTCTCTGTGGTCATGTATGTGTTAGGGATATCGATTCTGTCTCTGTGTTCATGTATGTGTTACAGATATCGATTCTGTCTGTGGTCATGTATGTGTTACAGATATCGATTCTGTGTCTGTGGTCATGTATGTGTTAGGGATATTGATTCTGTCTCGGTTGTGATGTATGTGTTAGGGATATCTATTCTATCTTTGTGGTCATGTATGTGTTAGGGATATCGATTCTGTCTCTGGGGTCATGTATGTGTTAGGGATATGGATTTTGTCTCTGTGGTCAGGTATGAGTTAGGGATATACATTCTGTCTCTGTGGTCATGTATGTGTTAGGAATATCGATTCTGTCTCTGTGTTCGTGTATGTGTTAGGATATCAATTTTGTCTCTGTGGTCTTGTATTTGTTAGGGATATCAATTCTGTCTCTGTTGTCATGTATGTGTTAGGGATATCGATTATGTCTCTGTGGATATGTATATTTTAGGGATATTGATTCTGTCTCTGTGGCCATGTATGTATTAGTGATATCGATTCTATATCTAAGGTCATGTATGTGTAAGGGATATCGATTCTGTCTCTGTGGCCATGTGTGTGCTAGGGATATCGATTCTGTCTCTGTGGTCATGTATGTGTTAGGGATATCGATTCTGTCTCTGTGGTCATATATGTGTTAGGGATATCGATTCTGTTTCTCTGGGTATGTATATGTTAGGGATATCGATTCTGTCTCGGTTGTCATGTATGTGTTAGGGATATCGATTCTATCTCTGTGGTCATGTATGTGTTAGGGATATCGATTCTGTCTCTGTGGTCATGTATGTGTTAGGGATATCGATTCTGTCTCTGTGGTCATGTATGTGTTAGAGATATCGATTCTGTCTCTGTGGTCATGTATGTATTAGGGATATCGATTCTGTCTGTGGTCATGTATGTATTAGGGATATCGATTCTGTGTCTGTGGTCATGTATGTGTTAGGGATATCGATCCTGTCTCTGTGGTCGTGTATGTGTTAGGGATATCGATTCTGTCTCTGTGGTCGTGTATGTGTTAGGGATATCGATTAAGTCTCTGGTGATGTATGTGTTAGGGATATCGATTCTGTCTCTCTGGTCGTGTATGTGTTAGGGATATCGAATCTGTCTCTGGTGGTGTATGTGTTAGGGATATCGATTCTGTTAGGGATATCGATTCTTTCTCTGTGGTCATGTATGTGTTAGGGATATCGATTCTGTCTCTGTGTTCATGTATGTGTTACAGATATCGATTCTGTCAGTGGTCATGTATGTGTTAGGGATATCGATTCTGTCTCTGTGGTCATGTTTGTGTTAGGATATCGATTCTGTCTCTGTGGTCATGTATGTGTTAGGGATATCGATTCTGTCTCTGTGTTCATGTATGTGTTACAGATATCGATTCTGTCTGTGGTCATGTATGTGTTAGGGATATCGATTCTGTCTCTGTGGTCATGTTTGTGTTAGGATATCGATTCTGTCTCTGTGGTCATGTATGTGTTAGGGTATCGATTCTGTCTCGGTTGCCATGTATGTGTTGGGGATATCTATTCTGTCTCTGTGGTCATGTATGTGTTAGGGATATCGATTCTGTCTCTGGGGTCATGTATGTGTTAGGGATATCGATTTTGTCTCTGTGGTCAGGTATGAGTTAGGGATATACATTCTGTCTCTGTGTTCGTGTATGTGTTAGGATATCAATTCTGTCTCTGTGGTCTTGTATTTGTTAGGGATATCAATTATGTCTCTGTTGTCATGTATGTGTTAGGGATATCGATTATGTCTCTGTGGATATGTATGTTTTAGGGATATTGATTCTGTCTCTGTGGCCATGTATGTATTAGTGATATCGATTCTATATCTAAGGTCATGTATGTGTAAGGGATATCGATTCTGTCTCTGTGGTCATGTGTGTGTAAGGGATATCGATTCTGTCACTGTGGTCATGTATGTGTTAGGGATATCGATTCTGTCTCTGTGGTCATATATGTGTTAGGGATATCGATTCTGTCTCTTTGGTCATGTATGTATTAGGGATTTCGATTCTGTCTCTTTAGTAATGTATGTGTTAGGAATATCGATTCTGTTTCTGTGGTCATGTATGTGTTAGGGATATCGATTCTGTCTCGGTTGTCATGTATGTGGTAGGGATATCTATTCTGACTCTGTGGTCATGTATGTGTTAGGGATATCGATTCTGTCTCTGTGTTCATGTATGTGTTAGGGATATCGATTTCTTCTCTGTGGTCATGTATGAGTTAGGGACATACATTCTGTCTCTGTGGTCATGTATGTGTTAGGGATATCGATTCTATCTCTGTGGTCATGTATGTGTTAGAGATATCGATTCTGTCTCTGTGGTCATGTATGTGTTAGGGATATCGATTCTGTCTGTGGTCATGTATGTATTAGGGATATCGATTCTGTCTCTGTGGTCATGTATGTGTTAGTGATATCGGTCCTGTCTCTGTGGTCGTGTATGTGTTAGGGATATCGATTCTGTCTCTGTGTTCGTGTATGTGTTGGGGATATCGATTCAGTCTCTGGTGGTGTATGTGTTAGGGATATCGATTCTGTCTCTGTGGTCGTGTATGTGTTAGGGATATCGATTCTGTCTCTGGTGGTGTATGTGTTAGGGATATCGATTCTGTTAGGGATATCGATTCTTTCTCTGTGGTCATGTATGTGTTAATGATATCGATTCTGTCTCTGTGTTCATGTATGTGTTACATATATCGATTCTGTCTGTTGTCATATATATGTTAGGGATATCGATTCTGTCTCTGTGGTCATGTTTGTGCTAGGATATGGATTCTGCCTCTGTGGTCATGTATGTGTTAGGGATATCGATGATGTCTCTGTGGTCATTTATGTGTTAGGGATATCGGTTCTGTCTCTGTGGTCATGTATGTGGTAGGGTATCGATTCTATCTCGGTTGTCATGTATGTGTTAGGATATCTATTCTGTCTCTGTGGTCATGTATGTGTTAGGGATATCGATTCTGTCTCGGTGGTCATGTTTGTGTTAGGGATATCGATTTTCTCTCTGTGGTCATGTATGAGTTAGGGATATACATTCTGTCCCTGTGGTCATGTATGTGTTAGGGATATCGATTCTATCTCTGTGGTCATGTATGTGTTAGGGATATCGAATCTGTCTCTGTGGTCATGTATGTGTTAGGGATATCGATTCTGTCTCTGTGGTCATGTATGTGTTAGAGATATCGATTTTGTCTCTGTGGTCATGTATGTGTTAGGGATATCGATTCTGTCTGTGGTCATGTATGTATTAGGGATATCGATTCTGTCTCTGTGGTCATGTATGTGTTAGGGATATCGATTCTGTCTCTGGTGGTGTATGTGTTAGGGATATCGAGTCTTTTAGGGATATCGATTCTTTTTCTGTGGTCATGTATGTGTTAAAGATATCGATTCTGTCTCTTTGTTCATGTATGTGTTACAGATATCGATTCTGTCTGTGGTCATGTGTGTGTTAGGGATATCGATTCTGTCTCTGTGGTCATGTTTGTGTTAGGATATCGATTCTGCCTCTGTGGTCATGTATGTGTTAGGGATATCGATGATGTCTCTGTGGTCAATTATGTGTTAGGGATATCTGTTCTGTCTCTGTGGTCATGTATGTGTTAGGGTATCGATTCTGTCTCGGTTGTCATGTATGTGTTAGGGATATCGATTCTATCTCTGTGGTCATGTATGTGTTAGGGATATCGATTCTGTCTCTGTGGTCATGTATGTGTTAGGGATATCGATTCTGTCTCTGTGGTCATGTATGTGTTAGAGATATCGATTCTGTCTCTGTGATCATGTATGTGTTAGGGATATCGATTCTGTCTGTGGTTATGTATGTATTAGGGATATCGATTCTCTCTCTGTGGTCTTGTATGTGTTAGGGATATCGATCCTGTCTCTGTGGTCGTGTATGTGTTAGGGATATCGATTCTGTCTCTGTGGTCGTGTATGTGTTAGGGATATCGATTAAGTCTCTGGTGATGTATGTGTTAGGGATATCGATTCTGTCTCTCTGGTCGTGTATGTGTTAGGGATATCGAATCTGTCTCTGGTGGTGTATGTGTTAGGGATATCGATTCTGTTAGGGATGTCGATTCTTTCTCTGTGGTCATGTATGTGTTAGGGATATCGATTCTGTCTCTGTGTTCATGTATGTGTTACAGATATCGATTCTGTCTGTGGTCATGTATGTGTTAGGGATATCGATTCTGTCTCTGTGGTCATGTTTGTGTTAGGATATCGATTCTGTCTCTGTGGTCATGTATGTGTTAGGGTATCGATTCTGTCTCGGTTGTCATGTATGTGTTAGGGATATCTAATCTGTCTCTGTGTTCATGTATGTGTTAGGGATATCGATTCTGTCTCTGGGGTCATGTATGTGTTAGGGATATCGATTTTGTCTCTGTGGTCAGGTATGAGTTAGGGATATACATTCTGTCTCTGTGGTCATGTATGTGTTAGGGATATCGATTCTGTCTCTGTGTTCGTGTATGTGTTAGGATATCAATTCTGTCTCTGTGGTCTTGTATTTGTTAGGGATATCAATTATGTCTCTGTTGTCATGTATGTGTTAGGGATATCGATTATGTCTCTGTGGATATGTATGTTTTAGGGATATTGATTCTGTCTCTGTGGCCATGTATGTATTAGTGATATCGATTCTATATCTAAGGTCATGTATGTGTAAGGGATATCGATTCTGTCTCTGTGGTCATGTGTGTGTTAGGGATATCGATTCTGTCTCTGTGGTCATGTATGTGTTAGGGATATCGATTCTGTCTCTGTGGTCATATATGTGTTAGGGATATCGATTCTGTTTCTCTGGGTATGTATGTGTTAGGGATATCAATTCTGTCTCTTTGGTCATGTATGTATTAGGGATTTTGATTCTGTCTCTTTTGTAATGTATGTGTTAGGAATATCGATTCTGTTTCTGTGGTCATGTATGTGTTAGGGATATCGATTCTGTCTCGGTTGTCATGTATGTGTTAGGGATATCTATTCTGTCTCTGTGGTCATGTATGTGTTAGGGATATCGATTCTGTCTCTGTGGTCATGTATGTGTTAGGGATATCGATTTCTTCTCTGTGGTCATGTATGAGTTAGGGATATACATTCTGTCTCTGTGGTCATGTATGTGTTAGGGATATCGATTCTATCTCTGTGGTCATGTATGTGTTAGGGATATCGATTCTGTCTCTGTGGTCATGTATGTGTTAGAGATATCGATTCTGTCTCTGTGGTCATGTAAGTGTTAGGGATATCGATTCTGTCTGTGGTCATGTATGTATTAGGGATATCGATTCTGTCTCTGTGGTCATGTATGTGTTAGTGATATCGATCCTGTCTCTGTGGTCGTGTATGTGTTAGGGATATCGATTCTGTCTCTGTGGTCGTGTATGTGTTGGGGATATCGATTCAGTCTCTGGAGGTGTATGTGTTAGGGATATCGATTCTGTCTCTGTGGTCGTGTATGTGTTAGGGATATCGATTCTGTCTCTGGTGGTGTATGTGTTAGGGATATCGATTCTGTTAGGGATATCGGTTCTTTCTCTGTGGTCATGTATGTGCTAGGATATCGATTCTGCCTCTGTGGTCATGTATGTGTTAGGGATATCGATGATGTCTCTGTGGTCATGTATATGTTACATATATCGATTCTGTCTGTTGTCATATATATGTTAGGGATATCGATTCTGTCTCTGTGGTCATGTATGTGTTAGTGATATCGATCCTGTCTCTGTGGTCGTGTATGTGTTAGGGATATCGATTCTGTCTCTGTGGTCGTGTATGTGTTGGGGATATCGATTCAGTCTCTGGTGGTGTATGTGTTAGGGATATCGATTCTGTCTCTGTGGTCGTGTATGTGTTAGGGATATCGATTCTGTCTCTGGTGGTGTATGTGTTAGGGATATCGATTCTGTTAGGGATATCGATTCTTTCGCTGTGGTCATGTATGTGTTAAAGATATCAATTCTGTCTCTGTGTTCATGTATGTGTTACATATATCGATTCTGTCTGTTGTCATATATATGTTAGGGATATCGATTCTGTCTCTGTGGTCATGTTTGTGCTAGGATATTGATTCTGCCTCTGTGGTCATGTATGTGTTAGGGATATCGATTCTGTCTCTGTGTTCATGTATGTGTTACATATATCGATTCTGTCTGTTGTCATATATATGTTAGGGATATCGATTCTTTCTCTGTGGTCATGTTTGTGCTAGGATATCGATTCTGCCTCTGTGGTCATGTATGTGTTAGGGATATCGGTTCTATCTCGGTTGTCATGTATGTGTTAGGATATCTATTCTGTCTCTGTGGTCATGTATGTGTTAGGGATATCGATTCTGTCTCTGTGGTCATGTATGTGTTAGGGATATCGATTTTGTCTCTGTGGTCATGTATGAGTTAGGGATATACATTCTGTCCCTGTGGTCATGTATGTGTTAGGGATATCGATTCTATCTCTGTGGTCATGTATGTGTTAGGGATATCGATTCTGTCTCTGGTGGTGTATGTGTTAAGGATATCGATTCTGTTAGGGATATCGATTCTTTCTCTGTGGTCATGTATGTGCTAATGATATCGATTCTGTCTCTGTGTTCATGTATGTGTTACATATATCGATTCTGTCTGTTGTCATATATATGTTAGGGATATCGATTCTGTCTCTGTGGTCATGTTTGTGCTAGGATATCGATTCTGCCTCTGTGGTCATGTATGTGTTAGGGATATCGATGATGTCTCTGTGGTCATGTATGTGTTACATATATCGATTCTGTCTGTTGTCATATATATGTTAGGATATCGATTCTGTCTCTGTGGTCATGTATGTGTTAGTGATATCGATCCTGTCTCTGTGGTCGTGTATGTGTTAGGGATATCGATTCTGTCTCTGTGGTTGTGTATGTGTTGGGGATATCGATTCAGTCTCTGGTGGTGTATGTGTTAGGGATATCGATTCTGTCTCTGTGGTCGTGTATGTGTTAGGGATATCGATTCTGTCTCTGGTGGTGTATGTGTTAGGGATATCGATTCTGTTAGGGATATCGATTCTTTCTCTGTGGTCATGTATGTGTTAAGGATATCGATTCTGTCTCTGTGTTCATGTATGTGTTACATATATCGATTCTGTCTGTTGTCATATATATGTTAGGGATATCGATTCTGTCTCTGTGGTCATGTTTGTGCTAGGATATCGATTCTGCCTCTGTGGTCATGTATGTGTTAGGGATATCGATTCTGTCTCTGTGTTCATGTATGTGTTACATATATCGATTCTGTCTGTTGTCATATATATGTTAGGGATATCGATTCTGTCTCTGTGGTCATGTTTGTGCTAGGATATCGATTCTGCCTCTGTGGTCATGTATGTGTTAGGGATATCGGTTCTGTCTCTGTGGTCATGTATGTGTTAGGGTATCGATTCTATCTCGGTTGTCATGTATGTGTTAGGATATCTATTCTGTCTCTGTGGTCATGTATGTGTTAGGGATATCGATTCTGTCTCTGTGGTCATGTATGTGTTAGGGATATCGATTTTGTCTCTGTGGTCATGTATGAGTTAGGGATATACATTCTGTCCCTGTGGTCATGTATGTGTTAGGGATATCGATTCTATCTCTGTGGTCATGTATGTGTTAGGGATATCGATTCTGTCTCCGGTGGTGTATGTGTTAGGGATATCGATTCTGTTAGGGATATCGATTCTTTCTCTGTGGTCATGTATGTGTTAAAGATATCGATTCTGTCTCTGTGTTCATGTATGTGTTACAGATATCGATTCTGTCTGTGGTCATGTGTGTGTTAGGGATATCGATTCTGTCTCTGTGGTCATGTTTGTGTTAGGATATCGATTCTGCCTCTGTGGTCATGTATGTGTTAGGGATATCGATGATGTCTCTGTGGTCAATTATGTGTTAGGGATATCTGTTCTGTCTCTGTGATCATGTATGTGTTAGGGTATCGATTCTGTCTCGGTTGTCATGTATGTGTTAGGGATATCGATTCTATCTCTGTGGTCATGTATGTGTTAGGGATATCGATTCTGTCTCTGTGGTCATGTATGTGTTAGGGATATCGATTCTGTCTCTGTGGTCATGTATGTGTTAGAGATATCGATTCTGTCTCTGTGGTCATGTATGTGTTAGGGATATTGATTCTGTCTGTGGTCATGTATGTATTAGGGATATCGATTCTGTCTCTGTGGTCATGTATGTGTTAGGGATATCGATCCTGTCTCTGTGGTCGTGTATGTGTTAGGGATATCGATTCTGTCTCTGTGGTCGTGTATGTGTTAGGGATATCGATTAAATCTCTGGTGATGTATGTGTTAGGGATATCGATTCTGTCTCTCTGGTCGTGTATGTGTTAGGGATATCGAATCTGTCTCTGGTGGTGTATGTGTTAGGGATATCGATTCTGTTAGGGATATCGATTCTTTCTCTGTGGTCATGTATGTGTTAGGGATATCGATTCTGTCTCTGTGTTCATGTATGTGTTACAGATATCGATTCTGTCTGTGGTCATGTATGTGTTAGGGATATCGATTCTGTCTCTGTGGTCATGTTTGTGTTAGGATATCGATTCTGTCTCTGTGGTCATGTATGTGTTAGGGTATCGATTCTGTCTCTATTGTCATGTATGTGTTAGGGATATCTATTCTGTCTCTCTGGTCATGTATGTGTTAGGGATATCGATTCTGTCTCTGGGGTCATGTATGTGTTAGGGATATACATTCTGTCTCTGTGGTCATGTATGTGTTAGGGATATCGATTCTGTCTCTGTGTTCGTGTATGTGTTAGGATATCAATTCTGTCTCTGTGGTCTTGTATTTGTTAGGGATATCAATTCTGTCTCTGTTGTCATGTATGTGTTAGGGATATCGATTATGTCTCTGTGGATATGTATGTTTTAGGGATATTGATTTTGTCTCTGTGGCCATGTATGTATTAGTGATATCGATTCTATATCTAAGGTCATGTATGTGTAAGGGATATCGATTCTGTCTCTGTGGTCATGTGTGTGTTATGGATATCGATTCTGTCTCTGTGGTCATGTATGTGTTAGGGATATCGATTCTGTCTCTGTGGTCATATATGTGTTAGGGATATCGATTCTGTTTCTCTGGGTATGTATGTGTTAGGGATATCGATTCTCTCTCTTTGGTCATGTATGTATTAGGGATTTCGATTCTGTCTCTTTAGTAATGTATGTGTTAGGAATATCGATTCTGTTTCTGTGGTCATGTATGTGTTAGGGATATCGATTCTGTCTCGGTTGTCATGTATGTGTTAGGGATATCTATTCTGTCTCTGTGGTCATGTATGTGTTAGGGATATCGATTCTGTCTCTGTGGTCATGTATGTGTTAGGGATATCGATTTCTTCTATGTGGTCATGTATGAGTTAGGGATATACATTCTGTCTCTGTGGTCATGTATGTGTTAGGGATATCGATTCTATCTCTGTGGTCATGTATGTGTTAGGGATATCGATTCTGTCTCTGTGGTCATGTATGTGTTAGGGATATCGATTCTGTCTCTGTGGTCATGTATGTGTTAGAGATATCGATTCTGTCTCTGTGGTCATGTATGTGTTAGGGATATCGATTCTGTCTGTGGTCATGTATGTATTAGGGATATCGATTCTGTCTCTGTGGTCATGTATGTGTTAGTGATATCGATCCTGTCTCTGTGGTCGTGTATGTGTTAGGATATCGATTTTGTCTCTATGGTCGTGTATGTGTTGGGAATATCGATTCAGTCTCTGGTGGTGTATGTGTTAGGGATATCGATTCTGTCTCTGTGGTCGTGTATGTGTTCGGGATATCGATTCTGTCTCTGGTGGTGTATGTGTTAGGGATATCGATTCTGTTAGGATATCGATTCTTTCTCTGTGATCGATTCTGTCTCTGTGTTCATGTATGTGTTACAGATATCGATTCTGTCTGTGGTCATGTGTGTGTTAGGGATATCGATTCTGTCTCTGTGGTCATGTTTGTGTTAGGATATCGATTCTGCCTCTGTGGTCATGTATGTGTTAGGGATATCGATGATGTCTCTGTGGTCAATTATGTGTTAGGGATATCTGTTCTGTCTCTGTGGTCATGTATGTGTTAGGGTATCGATTCTGTCTCGGTTGTCATGTATGTGTTAGGGATATCTATTCTGTCTCTGTGGTCATGTATGTGTTAGGGATATCGATTCTGTCTCTGGGGTCATGTATGTGTTAGGGATATCGATTTTGTCTCTGTGGTCAGGTATGAGTTAGGGATATAAATTCTGTCTCTGTGGTCATGTATGTGTTAGGGATATCGATTCTGTCTCTGTGTTCGTGTATGTGTTAGGATATCAATTCTGTCTCTGTGGTCTTGTATTTGTTAGTTATCAATTCTGTCTCTGTTGTCATGTATGTGTTAGGGATATCGATTATGTCTCTGTGGATATGTATGTTTTAGGGATATTGATTCTGTCTCTGTGGCCATGTATGTATTAGTGATATCGATTCTGCCTCTGTGGTCATGTATGTGTTAGGGATATCGATTCTGTCTCTGTGTTCATGTATGTGTTACATATATCGATTCTGTCTGTTGTCATATATATGTTAGGATATCGATTCTGTCTCTGTGGTCATGTTTGTGCTAGGATATCGATTCTGCCTCTGTGGTCATGTATGTGTTAGGGATATCGGTTCTGTCTCTGTGGTCATGTATGTGTTAGGGTATCGATTCTATCTCGGTTGTCATGTATGTGTTAGGATATCTATTCTGTCTCTGTGGTCATGTATGTGTTAGGGATATCGATTCTGTCTCTGTGGTCATGTATGTGTTAGGGATATCGATTTTGTCTCTGTGGTCATGTATGAGTTAGGGATATACATTTTGTCCCTGTGGTCATGTATGTGTTAGGGATATCGATTCTGTCTCTGGTGGTGTATGTGTTAGGGATATCGATTCTGTTAGGGATATCGATTCTTTCTCTGTGGTCATGTATGTGTTAAAGATATCGATTCTGTCTCTGTGTTCATGTATGTGTTACAGATATCGATTCTGTCTGTGGTCATGTGTGTGTTAGTGATATCGATTCTGTCTCTGTGGTCATGTTTGTGTTAGGATATCGATTCTGCCTCTGTGGTCATGTATGTGTTAGGGATATCGATGATGTCTCTGTGGTCAATTATGTGTTAGGGATATCTGTTCTGTCTCTGTGATCATGTATGTGTTAGGGTATCGATTCTGTCTCGGTTGTCATGTATGTGTTAGGGATATCGATTCTGTCTCTGTGGTCATGTATGTGTTAGGGATATCGATCCTGTCTCTGTGGTCGTGTATGTGTTAGGGATATCGATTCTGTCTCTGTGGTCGTATATGTGTTAGGGATATCGATTAAATCTCTGGTGATGTATGTGTTAGGGATATCGATTTTGTCTCTGTGGTCATGTATGAGTTAGGGATATACATTCTGTCCCTGTGGTCATGTATGTGTTAGGGATATCGATTCTATCTCTGTGGTCATGTATGTGTTAGGGATATCGATTCTGTCTCTGGTGGTGTATGTGTTAGGGATATCGATTCTGTTAGGGATATCGATTCTTTCTCTGTGGTCATGTATGTGTTAAAGATATCGATTCTGTCTCTGTGTTCATGTATGTGTTACAGATATCGATTCTGTCTGTGGTCATGTGTGTGTTAGGGATATCGATTCTGTCTCTGTGGTCATGTTTGTGTTAGGATATCGATTCTGCCTCTGTGGTCATGTATGTGTTAGGGATATCGATGATGTCTCTGTGATCAATTATGTGTTAGGGATATCTGTTCTGTCTCTGTGATCATGTATGTGTTAGGGTATCGATTCTGTCTCGGTTGTCATGTATGTGTTAGGGATATCGATTCTATCTCTGTGGTCATGTATGTGATAGGGATATCGATTCTGTCTCTGTGGTCATGTATGTGTTAGGGATATCGATTCTGTCTCTGTGGTCATGTATGTGTTAGAGATATCGATTCTGTCTCTGTGGTCATGTATGTGTTAGGGATATTGATTCTGTCTGTGGTCATGTATGTATTAGGGATATCGATTCTGTCTCTGTGGTCATGTATGTGTTAGGGATATCGATCCTGTCTCTGTGGTCGTGTATGTGTTAGGGATATCGATTCTGTCTCTGTGGTCGTGTATGTGTTAGGGATATCGATTAAATCTCTGGTGATGTATGTGTTAGGGATATCGATTCTGTCTCTCTGGTCGTGTATGTGTTAGGGATATCGAATCTGTCTCTGGTGGTGTATGTGTTAGGGATATCGATTCTGTTAGGGATATCGATTCTTTCTCTGTGGTCATGTATGTGTTAGGGATATCGATTCTGTCTCTGTGTTCATGTATGTGTTACAGATATCGATTCTGTCTGTGGTCATGTATGTGTTAGGGATATCGATTCTGTCTCTGTGGTCATGTTTGTGTTAGGATATCGATTCTGTCTCTGTGGTCATGTATGTGTTAGGGTATCGATTCTGTCTCTATTGTCATGTATGTGTTAGGGATATCTATTCTGTCTCTGTGGTCATGTATGTGTTAGGGATATCGATTCTGTCTCTGGGGTCATGTATGTGTTAGGGATATCGATTTTTTCTCTGTGGTCAGGTATGAGTTAGGGATATACATTCTGTCTCTGTGGTCATGTATGTGTTAGGGATATCGATTCTGTCTCTGTGTTCGTGTATGTGTTAGGATATCAATTCTGTCTCTGTGGTCTTGTATTTGTTAGGGATATCAATTCTGTCTCTGTTGTCATGTATGTGTTAGGGATATCGATTATGTCTCTGTGGATATGTATGTTTTAGGGATATTGATTTTGTCTCTGTGGCCATGTATGTATTAGTGATATCGATTCTATATCTAAGGTCATGTATGTGTAAGGGATATCGATTCTGTCTCTGTGGTCATGTGTGTGTTATGGATATCGATTCTGTCTCTGTGGTCATGTATGTGTTAGGGATATCGATTCTTTCTCTGTGGTCATATATGTGTTAGGGATATCGATTCTGTTTCTCTGGGTATGTATGTGTTAGGGATATCGATTCTCTCTCTTTGGTCATGTATGTATTAGGGATTTCGATTCTGTCTCTTTAGTAATGTATGTGTTAGGAATATCGATTCTGTTTCTGTGGTCATGTATGTGTTAGGGATATCGATTCTGTCTCGGTTGTCATGTATGTGTTAGGATATCTATTCTGTCTCTGTGGTCATGTATGTGTTAGGGATATCGATTCTGTCTCTGTGGTCATGTATGTGTTAGGGATATCGATTTCTTCTATGTGGTCATGTATGAGTTAGGGATATACATTCTGTCTCTGTGGTCATGTATGTGTTAGGGATATCGATTCTATCTCTGTGGTCATGTATGTGTTAGGGATATCGATTCTGTCTCTGTGGTCATGTATGTGTTAGGGATATCGATTCTGTCTCTGTGGTCATGTATGTGTTAGAGATATCGATTCTGTCTCTGTGGTCATGTATGTGTTAGGGATATCGATTCTGTCTGTGGTCATGTATGTATTAGGGATATCGATTCTGTCTCTGTGGTCATGTATGTGTTAGTGATATCGATCCTGTCTCTGTGGTCGTGTATGTGTTAGGATATCGATTTTGTCTCTATGGTCGTGTATGTGTTGGGAATATCGATTCAGTCTCTGGTGGTGTATGTGTTAGGGATATCGATTCTGTCTCTGTGGTCGTGTATGTGTTCGGGATATCGATTCTGTCTCTGGTGGTGTATGTGTTAGGGATATCGATTCTGTTAGGATATCGATTCTTTCTCTGTGGTCATGTATGTGTTAAAGATATCGATTCTGTCTCTGTGTTCATGTATGTGTTACAGATATCGATTCTGTCTGTGGTCATGTGTGTGTTAGGGATATCGATTCTGTCTCTGTGGTCATGTTTGTGTTAGGATATCGATTCTGCCTCTGTGGTCATGTATGTGTTAGGGATATCGATGATGTCTCTGTGGTCAATTATGTGTTAGGGATATCTGTTCTGTCTCGGTTGTCATGTATGTGTTAGGGATATCTATTCTGTCTCTGTGGTCATGTATGTGTTAGGGATATCGATTCTGTCTCTGGGGTCATGTATGTGTTAGGGATATCGATTTTGTCTCTGTGGTCAGGTATGAGTTAGGGATATAAATTCTGTCTCTGTGGTCATGTATGTGTTAGGGATATCGATTCTGTCTCTGTGTTCGTGTATGTGTTAGGATATCAATTCTGTCTCTGTGGTCTTGTATTTGTTAGTTATCAATTCTGTCTCTGTTGTCATGTATGTGTTAGGGATATCGATTATGTCTCTGTGGATATGTATGTTTTAGGGATATTGATTCTGTCTCTGTGGCCATGTATGTATTAGTGATATCGATTCTGCCTCTGTGGTCATGTATGTGTTAGGGATATCGATTCTGTCTCTGTGTTCATGTATGTGTTACATATATCGATTCTGTCTGTTGTCATATATATGTTAGGGATATCGATTCTGTCTCTGTGGTCATGTTTGTGCTAGGATATCGATTCTGCCTCTGTGGTCATGTATGTGTTAGGGATATCGGTTCTGTCTCTGTGGTCATGTATGTGTTAGGGTATCGATTCTATCTCGGTTGTCATGTATGTGTTAGGATATCTATTCTGTCTCTGTGGTCATGTATGTGTTAGGGATATCGATTCTGTCTCTGTGGTCATGTATGTGTTAGGGATATCGATTTTGTCTCTGTGGTCATGTATGAGTTAGGGATATACATTCTGTCCCTGTGGTCATGTATGTGTTAGGGATATCGATTCTATCTCTGTGGTCATGTATGTGTTAGGGATATCGATTCTGTCTCTGGTGGTGTATGTGTTAAGGATATCGATTCTGTTAGGGATATCGATTCTTTCTCTGTGGTCATGTATGTGCTAATGATATCGATTCTGTCTCTGTGTTCATGTATGTGTTACATATATCGATTCTGTCTGTTGTCATATATATGTTAGGGATATCGATTCTGTCTCTGTGGTCATGTTTGTGCTAGGATATCGATTCTGCCTCTGTGGTCATGTATGTGTTAGGGATATCGATGATGTCTCTGTGGTCATGTATGTGTTACATATATCGATTCTGTCTGTTGTCATATATATGTTAGGATATCGATTCTGTCTCTGTGGTCATGTATGTGTTAGTGATATCGATCCTGTCTCTGTGGTCGTGTATGTGTTAGGGATATCGATTCTGTCTCTGTGGTTGTGTATGTGTTGGGGATATCGATTCAGTCTCTGGTGGTGTATGTGTTAGGGATATCGATTCTGTCTCTGTGGTCGTGTATGTGTTAGGGATATCGATTCTGTCTCTGGTGGTGTATGTGTTAGGGATATCGATTCTGTTAGGGATATCGATTCTTTCTCTGTGGTCATGTATGTGTTAAGGATATCGATTCTGTCTCTGTGTTCATGTATGTGTTACATATATCGATTCTGTCTGTTGTCATATATATGTTAGGGATATCGATTCTGTCTCTGTGGTCATGTTTGTGCTAGGATATCGATTCTGCCTCTGTGGTCATGTATGTGTTAGGGATATCGATTCTGTCTCTGTGTTCATGTATGTGTTACATATATCGATTCTGTCTGTTGTCATATATATGTTAGGGATATCGATTCTGTCTCTGTGGTCATGTTTGTGCTAGGATATCGATTCTGCCTCTGTGGTCATGTATGTGTTAGGGATATCGGTTCTGTCTCTGTGGTCATGTATGTGTTAGGGTATCGATTCTATCTCGGTTGTCATGTATGTGTTAGGATATCTATTCTGTCTCTGTGGTCATGTATGTGTTAGGGATATCGATTCTGTCTCTGTGGTCATGTATGTGTTAGGGATATCGATTTTGTCTCTGTGGTCATGTATGAGTTAGGGATATACATTCTGTCCCTGTGGTCATGTATGTGTTAGGGATATCGATTCTATCTCTGTGGTCATGTATGTGTTAGGGATATCGATTCTGTCTCCGGTGGTGTATGTGTTAGGGATATCGATTCTGTTAGGGATATCGATTCTTTCTCTGTGGTCATGTATGTGTTAAAGATATCGATTCTGTCTCTGTGTTCATGTATGTGTTACAGATATCGATTCTGTCTGTGGTCATGTGTGTGTTAGGGATATCGATTCTGTCTCTGTGGTCATGTTTGTGTTAGGATATCGATTCTGCCTCTGTGGTCATGTATGTGTTAGGGATATCGATGATGTCTCTGTGGTCAATTATGTGTTAGGGATATCTGTTCTGTCTCTGTGATCATGTATGTGTTAGGGTATCGATTCTGTCTCGGTTGTCATGTATGTGTTAGGGATATCGATTCTATCTCTGTGGTCATGTATGTGTTAGGGATATCGATTCTGTCTCTGTGGTCATGTATGTGTTAGGGATATCGATTCTGTCTCTGTGGTCATGTATGTGTTAGAGATATCGATTCTGTCTCTGTGGTCATGTATGTGTTAGGGATATTGATTCTGTCTGTGGTCATGTATGTATTAGGGATATCGATTCTGTCTCTGTGGTCATGTATGTGTTAGGGATATCGATCCTGTCTCTGTGGTCGTGTATGTGTTAGGGATATCGATTCTGTCTCTGTGGTCGTGTATGTGTTAGGGATATCGATTAAATCTCTGGTGATGTATGTGTTAGGGATATCGATTCTGTCTCTCTGGTCGTGTATGTGTTAGGGATATCGAATCTGTCTCTGGTGGTGTATGTGTTAGGGATATCGATTCTGTTAGGGATATCGATTCTTTCTCTGTGGTCATGTATGTGTTAGGGATATCGATTCTGTCTCTGTGTTCATGTATGTGTTACAGATATCGATTCTGTCTGTGGTCATGTATGTGTTAGGGATATCGATTCTGTCTCTGTGGTCATGTTTGTGTTAGGATATCGATTCTGTCTCTGTGGTCATGTATGTGTTAGGGTATCGATTCTGTCTCTATTGTCATGTATGTGTTAGGGATATCTATTCTGTCTCTCTGGTCATGTATGTGTTAGGGATATCGATTCTGTCTCTGGGGTCATGTATGTGTTAGGGATATACATTCTGTCTCTGTGGTCATGTATGTGTTAGGGATATCGATTCTGTCTCTGTGTTCGTGTATGTGTTAGGATATCAATTCTGTCTCTGTGGTCTTGTATTTGTTAGGGATATCAATTCTGTCTCTGTTGTCATGTATGTGTTAGGGATATCGATTATGTCTCTGTGGATATGTATGTTTTAGGGATATTGATTTTGTCTCTGTGGCCATGTATGTATTAGTGATATCGATTCTATATCTAAGGTCATGTATGTGTAAGGGATATCGATTCTGTCTCTGTGGTCATGTGTGTGTTATGGATATCGATTCTGTCTCTGTGGTCATGTATGTGTTAGGGATATCGATTCTGTCTCTGTGGTCATATATGTGTTAGGGATATCGATTCTGTTTCTCTGGGTATGTATGTGTTAGGGATATCGATTCTCTCTCTTTGGTCATGTATGTATTAGGGATTTCGATTCTGTCTCTTTAGTAATGTATGTGTTAGGAATATCGATTCTGTTTCTGTGGTCATGTATGTGTTAGGGATATCGATTCTGTCTCGGTTGTCATGTATGTGTTAGGGATATCTATTCTGTCTCTGTGGTCATGTATGTGTTAGGGATATCGATTCTGTCTCTGTGGTCATGTATGTGTTAGGGATATCGATTTCTTCTATGTGGTCATGTATGAGTTAGGGATATACATTCTGTCTCTGTGGTCATGTATGTGTTAGGGATATCGATTCTATCTCTGTGGTCATGTATGTGTTAGGGATATCGATTCTGTCTCTGTGGTCATGTATGTGTTAGGGATATCGATTCTGTCTCTGTGGTCATGTATGTGTTAGAGATATCGATTCTGTCTCTGTGGTCATGTATGTGTTAGGGATATCGATTCTGTCTGTGGTCATGTATGTATTAGGGATATCGATTCTGTCTCTGTGGTCATGTATGTGTTAGTGATATCGATCCTGTCTCTGTGGTCGTGTATGTGTTAGGATATCGATTTTGTCTCTATGGTCGTGTATGTGTTGGGAATATCGATTCAGTCTCTGGTGGTGTATGTGTTAGGGATATCGATTCTGTCTCTGTGGTCGTGTATGTGTTCGGGATATCGATTCTGTCTCTGGTGGTGTATGTGTTAGGGATATCGATTCTGTTAGGATATCGATTCTTTCTCTGTGATCGATTCTGTCTCTGTGTTCATGTATGTGTTACAGATATCGATTCTGTCTGTGGTCATGTGTGTGTTAGGGATATCGATTCTGTCTCTGTGGTCATGTTTGTGTTAGGATATCGATTCTGCCTCTGTGGTCATGTATGTGTTAGGGATATCGATGATGTCTCTGTGGTCAATTATGTGTTAGGGATATCTGTTCTGTCTCTGTGGTCATGTATGTGTTAGGGTATCGATTCTGTCTCGGTTGTCATGTATGTGTTAGGGATATCTATTCTGTCTCTGTGGTCATGTATGTGTTAGGGATATCGATTCTGTCTCTGGGGTCATGTATGTGTTAGGGATATCGATTTTGTCTCTGTGGTCAGGTATGAGTTAGGGATATAAATTCTGTCTCTGTGGTCATGTATGTGTTAGGGATATCGATTCTGTCTCTGTGTTCGTGTATGTGTTAGGATATCAATTCTGTCTCTGTGGTCTTGTATTTGTTAGTTATCAATTCTGTCTCTGTTGTCATGTATGTGTTAGGGATATCGATTATGTCTCTGTGGATATGTATGTTTTAGGGATATTGATTCTGTCTCTGTGGCCATGTATGTATTAGTGATATCGATTCTGCCTCTGTGGTCATGTATGTGTTAGGGATATCGATTCTGTCTCTGTGTTCATGTATGTGTTACATATATCGATTCTGTCTGTTGTCATATATATGTTAGGATATCGATTCTGTCTCTGTGGTCATGTTTGTGCTAGGATATCGATTCTGCCTCTGTGGTCATGTATGTGTTAGGGATATCGGTTCTGTCTCTGTGGTCATGTATGTGTTAGGGTATCGATTCTATCTCGGTTGTCATGTATGTGTTAGGATATCTATTCTGTCTCTGTGGTCATGTATGTGTTAGGGATATCGATTCTGTCTCTGTGGTCATGTATGTGTTAGGGATATCGATTTTGTCTCTGTGGTCATGTATGAGTTAGGGATATACATTCTGTCCCTGTGGTCATGTATGTGTTAGGGATATCGATTCTGTCTCTGGTGGTGTATGTGTTAGGGATATCGATTCTGTTAGGGATATCGATTCTTTCTCTGTGGTCATGTATGTGTTAAAGATATCGATTCTGTCTCTGTGTTCATGTATGTGTTACAGATATCGATTCTGTCTGTGGTCATGTGTGTGTTAGTGATATCGATTCTGTCTCTGTGGTCATGTTTGTGTTAGGATATCGATTCTGCCTCTGTGGTCATGTATGTGTTAGGGATATCGATGATGTCTCTGTGGTCAATTATGTGTTAGGGATATCTGTTCTGTCTCTGTGATCATGTATGTGTTAGGGTATCGATTCTGTCTCGGTTGTCATGTATGTGTTAGGGATATCGATTCTGTCTCTGTGGTCATGTATGTGTTAGGGATATCGATCCTGTCTCTGTGGTCGTGTATGTGTTAGGGATATCGATTCTGTCTCTGTGGTCGTATATGTGTTAGGGATATCGATTAAATCTCTGGTGATGTATGTGTTAGGGATATCGATTTTGTCTCTGTGGTCATGTATGAGTTAGGGATATACATTCTGTCCCTGTGGTCATGTATGTGTTAGGGATATCGATTCTATCTCTGTGGTCATGTATGTGTTAGGGATATCGATTCTGTCTCTGGTGGTGTATGTGTTAGGGATATCGATTCTGTTAGGGATATCGATTCTTTCTCTGTGGTCATGTATGTGTTAAAGATATCGATTCTGTCTCTGTGTTCATGTATGTGTTACAGATATCGATTCTGTCTGTGGTCATGTGTGTGTTAGGGATATCGATTCTGTCTCTGTGGTCATGTTTGTGTTAGGATATCGATTCTGCCTCTGTGGTCATGTATGTGTTAGGGATATCGATGATGTCTCTGTGATCAATTATGTGTTAGGGATATCTGTTCTGTCTCTGTGATCATGTATGTGTTAGGGTATCGATTCTGTCTCGGTTGTCATGTATGTGTTAGGGATATCGATTCTATCTCTGTGGTCATGTATGTGATAGGGATATCGATTCTGTCTCTGTGGTCATGTATGTGTTAGGGATATCGATTCTGTCTCTGTGGTCATGTATGTGTTAGAGATATCGATTCTGTCTCTGTGGTCATGTATGTGTTAGGGATATTGATTCTGTCTGTGGTCATGTATGTATTAGGGATATCGATTCTGTCTCTGTGGTCATGTATGTGTTAGGGATATCGATCCTGTCTCTGTGGTCGTGTATGTGTTAGGGATATCGATTCTGTCTCTGTGGTCGTGTATGTGTTAGGGATATCGATTAAATCTCTGGTGATGTATGTGTTAGGGATATCGATTCTGTCTCTCTGGTCGTGTATGTGTTAGGGATATCGAATCTGTCTCTGGTGGTGTATGTGTTAGGGATATCGATTCTGTTAGGGATATCGATTCTTTCTCTGTGGTCATGTATGTGTTAGGGATATCGATTCTGTCTCTGTGTTCATGTATGTGTTACAGATATCGATTCTGTCTGTGGTCATGTATGTGTTAGGGATATCGATTCTGTCTCTGTGGTCATGTTTGTGTTAGGATATCGATTCTGTCTCTGTGGTCATGTATGTGTTAGGGTATCGATTCTGTCTCTATTGTCATGTATGTGTTAGGGATATCTATTCTGTCTCTGTGGTCATGTATGTGTTAGGGATATCGATTCTGTCTCTGGGGTCATGTATGTGTTAGGGATATCGATTTTTTCTCTGTGGTCAGGTATGAGTTAGGGATATACATTCTGTCTCTGTGGTCATGTATGTGTTAGGGATATCGATTCTGTCTCTGTGTTCGTGTATGTGTTAGGATATCAATTCTGTCTCTGTGGTCTTGTATTTGTTAGGGATATCAATTCTGTCTCTGTTGTCATGTATGTGTTAGGGATATCGATTATGTCTCTGTGGATATGTATGTTTTAGGGATATTGATTTTGTCTCTGTGGCCATGTATGTATTAGTGATATCGATTCTATATCTAAGGTCATGTATGTGTAAGGGATATCGATTCTGTCTCTGTGGTCATGTGTGTGTTATGGATATCGATTCTGTCTCTGTGGTCATGTATGTGTTAGGGATATCGATTCTTTCTCTGTGGTCATATATGTGTTAGGGATATCGATTCTGTTTCTCTGGGTATGTATGTGTTAGGGATATCGATTCTCTCTCTTTGGTCATGTATGTATTAGGGATTTCGATTCTGTCTCTTTAGTAATGTATGTGTTAGGAATATCGATTCTGTTTCTGTGGTCATGTATGTGTTAGGGATATCGATTCTGTCTCGGTTGTCATGTATGTGTTAGGATATCTATTCTGTCTCTGTGGTCATGTATGTGTTAGGGATATCGATTCTGTCTCTGTGGTCATGTATGTGTTAGGGATATCGATTTCTTCTATGTGGTCATGTATGAGTTAGGGATATACATTCTGTCTCTGTGGTCATGTATGTGTTAGGGATATCGATTCTATCTCTGTGGTCATGTATGTGTTAGGGATATCGATTCTGTCTCTGTGGTCATGTATGTGTTAGGGATATCGATTCTGTCTCTGTGGTCATGTATGTGTTAGAGATATCGATTCTGTCTCTGTGGTCATGTATGTGTTAGGGATATCGATTCTGTCTGTGGTCATGTATGTATTAGGGATATCGATTCTGTCTCTGTGGTCATGTATGTGTTAGTGATATCGATCCTGTCTCTGTGGTCGTGTATGTGTTAGGATATCGATTTTGTCTCTATGGTCGTGTATGTGTTGGGAATATCGATTCAGTCTCTGGTGGTGTATGTGTTAGGGATATCGATTCTGTCTCTGTGGTCGTGTATGTGTTCGGGATATCGATTCTGTCTCTGGTGGTGTATGTGTTAGGGATATCGATTCTGTTAGGATATCGATTCTTTCTCTGTGGTCATGTATGTGTTAAAGATATCGATTCTGTCTCTGTGTTCATGTATGTGTTACAGATATCGATTCTGTCTGTGGTCATGTGTGTGTTAGGGATATCGATTCTGTCTCTGTGGTCATGTTTGTGTTAGGATATCGATTCTGCCTCTGTGGTCATGTATGTGTTAGGGATATCGATGATGTCTCTGTGGTCAATTATGTGTTAGGGATATCTGTTCTGTCTCGGTTGTCATGTATGTGTTAGGGATATCTATTCTGTCTCTGTGGTCATGTATGTGTTAGGGATATCGATTCTGTCTCTGGGGTCATGTATGTGTTAGGGATATCGATTTTGTCTCTGTGGTCAGGTATGAGTTAGGGATATAAATTCTGTCTCTGTGGTCATGTATGTGTTAGGGATATCGATTCTGTCTCTGTGTTCGTGTATGTGTTAGGATATCAATTCTGTCTCTGTGGTCTTGTATTTGTTAGTTATCAATTCTGTCTCTGTTGTCATGTATGTGTTAGGGATATCGATTATGTCTCTGTGGATATGTATGTTTTAGGGATATTGATTCTGTCTCTGTGGCCATGTATGTATTAGTGATATCGATTCTGCCTCTGTGGTCATGTATGTGTTAGGGATATCGATTCTGTCTCTGTGTTCATGTATGTGTTACATATATCGATTCTGTCTGTTGTCATATATATGTTAGGGATATCGATTCTGTCTCTGTGGTCATGTTTGTGCTAGGATATCGATTCTGCCTCTGTGGTCATGTATGTGTTAGGGATATCGGTTCTGTCTCTGTGGTCATGTATGTGTTAGGGTATCGATTCTATCTCGGTTGTCATGTATGTGTTAGGATATCTATTCTGTCTCTGTGGTCATGTATGTGTTAGGGATATCGATTCTGTCTCTGTGGTCATGTATGTGTTAGGGATATCGATTTTGTCTCTGTGGTCATGTATGAGTTAGGGATATACATTCTGTCCCTGTGGTCATGTATGTGTTAGGGATATCGATTCTATCTCTGTGGTCATGTATGTGTTAGGGATATCGATTCTGTCTCTGGTGGTGTATGTGTTAGGGATATCGATTCTGTTAGGGATATCGATTCTTTCTCTGTGGTCATGTATGTGTTAAATATATCGATTCTGTCTCTGTGTTCATGTATGTGTTACAGATATCGATTCTGTCTGTGGTCATGTGTGTGTTAGGGATATCGATTCTGTCTCTGTGGTCATGTTTGTGTTAGGATATCGATTCTGCCTCTGTGGTCATGTATTTGTTAGGGATATCGATGATGTCTCTGTGGTCAATTATGTGTTAGGGATATCTGTTCTGTCTCTGTGATCATGTATGTGTTAGGGTATCGATTCTGTCTCGGTTGTCATGTATGTGTTAGGGATATCGATTCTATCTCTGTGGTCATGTATGTGTTAGGGATATCGATTCTGTCTCTGTGGTCATGTATGTGTTAGGGATATCGATTCTGTCTCTGTGGTCATGTATGTGTTAGAGATATCGATTCTGTCTCTGTGGTCATGTATGTGTTAGGGATATCGATTCTGTCTGTGGTCATGTATGTATTAGGGATATCGATTCTGTCTCTGTGGTCATGTATGTGTTAGGGATATCGATCCTGTCTCTGTGGTCGTGTATGTGTTAGGGATATCGATTCTGTCTCTGTGGTCGTGTATGTGTTAGGGATATCGATTAAATCTCTGGTGATGTATGTGTTAGGGATATCGA
Organism: Bathymodiolus septemdierum; assembly: GCA_963383655.1. Taxonomy (NCBI): domain Eukaryota; kingdom Metazoa; phylum Mollusca; class Bivalvia; order Mytilida; family Modiolidae; genus Bathymodiolus; species Bathymodiolus septemdierum. The sequence continues at coordinate 129,787,789 of OY726519.1, read as the reverse complement.
TTTTGTCTCTGTGGTCATGTATGAGTTAGGGATATACATTCTGTCCCTGTGGTCATGTATGTGTTAGGGATATCGATTCTATCTCTGTGGTCATGTATGTGTTAGGGATATCGATTCTGTCTCTGGTGGTGTATGTGTTAGGGATATCGATTCTGTTAGGGATATCGATTCTTTCTCTGTGGTCATGTATGTGTTAAAGATATCGATTCTGTCTCTGTGTTCATGTATGTGTTACAGATATCGATTCTGTCTGTGGTCATGTGTGTGTTAGGGATATCGATTCTGTCTCTGTGGTCATGTTTGTGTTAGGATATCGATTCTGCCTCTGTGGTCATGTATGTGTTAGGCATATCGATGATGTCTCTGTGGTCAATTATGTGTTAGGGATATCTGTTCTGTCTCTGTGATCATGTATGTGTTAGGGTATCGATTCTGTCTCGGTTGTCATGTATGTGTTAGGGATATCGATTCTATCTCTGTGGTCATGTATGTGTTAGGGATATCGATTCTGTCTCTGTGGTCATGTATGTGTTAGGGATATCGATTTTGTCTCTGTGGTCATGCATGTGTTAGAGATATCGATTCTGTCTCTGTGGTCATGTATGTGTTAGGGATATTGATTCTGTCTGTGGTCATGTATGTATTAGGGATATCGATTCTGTCTCTGTGGTCATGTATGTGTTAGGGATATCGATCCTGTCTCTGTGGTCGTGTATGTGTTAGGGATATCGATTCTGTCTCTGTGGTCGTGTATGTGTTAGGGATATCGATTAAATCTCTGGTGATGTATGTGTTAGGGATATCGATTCTGTCTCTCTGGTCGTGTATGTGTTAGGGATATCGAATCTGTCTCTGGTGGTGTATGTGTTAGGGATATCGATTCTGTTAGGGATATCGATTCTTTCTCTGTGGTCATGTATGTGTTAGGGATATCGATTCTGTCTCTGTGTTCATGTATGTGTTACAGATATCGATTCTGTCTGTGGTCATGTATGTGTTAGGGATATCGATTCTGTCTCTGTGGTCATGTTTGTGTTAGGATATCATTTCTGTCTCTGTGGTCATGTATGTGTTAGGGATATCGATTTTGTCTCTGTGGTCATGCATGTGTTAGAGATATCGATTCTGTCTCTGTGGTCATGTATGTGTTAGGGATATTGATTCTGTCTGTGGTCATGTATGTATTAGGGATATCGATTCTGTCTCTGTGGTCATGTATGTGTTAGGGATATCGATCCTGTCTCTGTGGTCGTGTATGTGTTAGGGATATCGATTCTGTCTCTGTGGTCGTGTATGTGTTAGGGATATCGATTAAATCTCTGGTGATGTATGTGTTAGGGATATCGATTCTGTCTCTCTGGTCGTGTATGTGTTAGGGATATCGAATCTGTCTCTGGTGGTGTATGTGTTAGGGATATCGATTCTGTTAGGGATATCGATTCTTTCTCTGTGGTCATGTATGTGTTAGGGATATCGATTCTGTCTCTGTGTTCATGTATGTGTTACAGATATCGATTCTGTCTGTGGTCATGTATGTGTTAGGGATATCGATTCTGTCTCTGTGGTCATGTTTGTGTTAGGATATCATTTCTGTCTCTGTGGTCATGTATGTGTTAGGGTATCGATTCTGTCTCTATTGTCATGTATGTGTTAGGGATATCTATTCTGTCTCTGTGGTCATGTATGTGTTAGGGATATCGATTCTGTCTCTGGGGTCATGTATGTGTTAGGGATATCGATTTTGTCTCTGTGGTCAGGTATGAGTTAGGGATATACATTCTGTCTCTGTGGTCATGTATGTGTTAGGGATATCGATTCTGTCTCTGTGTTCGTGTATGTGTTAGGATATCATTTCTGTCTCTGTGGTCTTGTATTTGTTAGGGATATCAATGCTGTCTCTGTTGTCATGTATGTGTTAGGGATATCGATTATGTCTCTGTGGATATGTATGTTTTAGGGATATTGATTTTGTCTCTGTGGCCATGTATGTATTAGTGATATCGATTCTATATCTAAGGTCATGTATGTGTAAGGGATATCGATTCTGTCTCTGTGGTCATGTGTGTGTTAGGGATATCGATTCTGTCTCTGTGGTCATGTATGTGTTAGGGATATCGATTCTTTCTCTGTGGTCATATATGTGTTAGGGGTATCGATTCTGTTTCTCTGGGTATGTATGTGTTAGGGATATCGATTCTCTCTCTTTGGTCATGTATGTATTAGGGATTTCGATTCTGTCTCTTTAGTAATGTATGTGTTAGGAATATCGATTCTGTTTCTGTGGTCATGTATGTGTTAGGGATATCGATTCTGTCTCGGTTGTCATGTATGTGTTAGGGATATCTATTCTGTCTCTGTGGTCATGTATGTGTTAGGGATATCGATTCTGTCTCTGTGGTCATGTATGTGTTAGGGATATCGATTTCTTCTATGTGGTCATGTATGAGTTAGGGATATACATTCTGTCTCTGTGGTCATGTATGTGTTAGGGATATCGATTCTATCTCTGTGGTCATGTATGTGTTAGGGATATCGATTCTGTCTCTGTGGTCATGTATGTGTTAGGGCTATCGATTCTGTCTCTGTGGTCATGTATGTGTTAGAGATATCGATTCTGTCTCTGTGGTCATGTATGTGTTAGGGATATCGATCCTGTCTCTGTTGTCGTGTATGTGTTAGGATATCGATTTTGTCTCTATGGTCGTGTATGTGTTGGGAATATCGATTCAGTCTCTGGTGGTGTATGTGTTAGGGATATCGATTCTGTCTCTGTGGTCGTGTATGTGTTCGGGATATCGATTATGTCTCTGTGGATATGTATGTTTTAGGGATATTGATTCTGTCTCTGTGGCCATGTATGTATTAGTGATATCGATTCTATATCTAAGGTCATGTATGTGTAAGGGATATCGATTCTGTCTCTCTGGTCATGTGTGTGTTAGGGATATCGATTCTGTCTCTGTGGTCATGTATGTGTTAGGGATATCGATTCTGTCTCTGTGGTCATATATGTGTTAGGGATATCGATTCTGTTTCTCTGGGTATGTATGTGTTAGGGATATCGATTCTCTCTCTTTGGTCATGTATGTATTAGGGATTTCGATTCTGTCTCTTTAGTAATGTATGTGTTAGGAATATCGATTCTGTTTCTGTGGTCATGTATGTGTTAGGGATATCGATTCTCTCTCGGTTTTCATGTATGTGTTAGGGATATCTATTCTGTCTCTGTGGTCATGTATGTGTTAGGGATATCGATTCTGTCTCTGTGGTCATGTATGTGTTAGGGATATCGATTTCTTCTATGTGGTCATGTATGAGTTAGGGATATACATTCTGTCTCTGTGGTCATGTATGTGTTAGGGATATCGATTCTATCTCTGTGGTCATGTATGTGTTAGGGATATCGATTCTGTCTCTGTGATCATGTATGTGTTAGGGATATCGATTCTGTCTCTGTGGTCATGTATGTGTTAGAGATATCGATTCTGTCTCTGTGGTCATGTATGTGTTAGGGATATCGATTCTGTCTCTGTGTTCGTGTATGTGTTAGGATATCATTTCTGTCTCTGTGGTCTTGTATTTGTTAGGGATATCAATGCTGTCTCTGTTGTCATGTATGTGTTAGGGATATCGATTATGTCTCTGTGGATATGTATGTTTTAGGGATATTGATTTTGTCTCTGTGGCCATGTATGTATTAGTGATATCGATTCTATATCTAAGGTCATGTATGTGTAAGGGATATCGATTCTGTCTCTGTGGTCATGTGTGTGTTAGGGATATCGATTCTGTCTCTGTGGTCATGTATGTGTTAGGGATATCGATTCTTTCTCTGTGGTCATATATGTGTTAGGGGTATCGATTCTGTTTCTCTGGGTATGTATGTGTTAGGGATATCGATTCTCTCTCTTTGGTCATGTATGTATTAGGGATTTCGATTCTGTCTCTTTAGTAATGTATGTGTTAGGAATATCGATTCTGTTTCTGTGGTCATGTATGTGTTAGGGATATCGATTCTGTCTCGGTTGTCATGTATGTGTTAGGGATATCTATTCTGTCTCTGTGGTCATGTATGTGTTAGGGATATCGATTCTGTCTCTGTGGTCATGTATGTGTTAGGGATATCGATTTCTTCTATGTGGCCATGTATGAGTTAGGGATATACATTCTGTCTCTGTGGTCATGTATGTGTTAGGGATATCGATTCTATCTCTGTGGTCATGTATGTGTTAGGGATATCGATTCTGTCTCTGTGGTCATGTATGTGTTAGGGATATCGATTCTGTCTCTGTGGTCATGTATGTGTTAGAGATATCGATTCTGTCTCTGTGGTCATGTATGTGTTAGGGATATCGATTCTGTCTGTGGTCATGTATGTATTAGGGATATCGATCCTGTCTCTGTTGTCGTGTATGTGTTAGGATATCGATTTTGTCTCTATGGTCGTGTATGTGTTGGGAATATCGATTCAGTCTCTGGTGGTGTATGTGTTAGGGATATCGATTCTGTCTCTGTGGTCGTGTATGTGTTCGGGATATCGATTCTGTCTCTGGTGGTGTATGTGTTAGGGATATCGATTCTGTTAGGATATCGATTCTTTCTCTGTGGTCATGTATGTGTTAAAGATATCGATTGTGTCTCTGTGTTCATGTATGTGTTACAGATATCGATTCTCTCTGTGGTCATGTGTGTGTTAGGGATATCGATTCTGTCTCTGTGGTCATGTTTGTGTTAGGATATCGATTCTGCCTCTGTGGTCATGTATGTGTTAGGGATATCGATGATGTCTCTGTGGTCAATTATGTGTTAGGGATATCTGTTCTGTCTCTGTGGTCATGTATGTGTTAGGGTATCAATTCTGTCTCGGTTGTCATGTATGTGTTAGGGATATCTATTCTGTCTCTGTGGTCATGTATGTGTTAGGGATATCGATTCTGTCTCTGGGGTCATGTATGTGTTAGGGATATCGATTTTGTCTCTGTGGTCAGGTATGAGTTAGGGATATAAATTCTGTCTCTGTGGTCATGTATGTGTTAGGGATATCGATTCTGTCTCTGTGTTCGTGTATGTGTTAGGATATCAATTCTGTCTCTGTGGTCTTGTATTTGTTAGTTATCAATTCTGTCTCTGTTGTCATGTATGTGTTAGGGATATCGATTATGTCTCTGTGGATATGTATGTTTTAGGGATATTGATTCTGTCTCTGTGGCCATGTATGTATTAGTGATATCGATTCTGTCTCTGTGGTCATGTATGTGTTAGGGATATCGATTCTGTCTCTGTGGTCATGTATGTGTTAGAGATATCGATTCTGTCTCTGTGGTCATGTATGTGTTAGGGATATCGATTCTGTCTGTGGTCATGTATGTATTAGGGATATCGATCCTGTCTCTGTTGTCGTGTATGTGTTAGGATATCGATTTTGTCTCTATGGTCGTGTATGTGTTGGGAATATCGATTCAGTCTCTGGTGGTGTATGTGTTAGGGATATCGATTCTGTCTCTGTGGTCGTGTATGTGTTCGGGATATCGATTCTGTCTCTGGTGGTGTATGTGTTAGGGATATCGATTCTGTTAGGATATCGATTCTTTCTCTGTGGTCATGTATGTGTTAAAGATATCGATTCTGTCTCTGTGTTCATGTATGTGTTACAGATATCGATTCTCTCTGTGGTCATGTGTGTGTTAGGGATATCGATTCTGTCTCTGTGGTCATGTTTGTGTTAGGATATCGATTCTGCCTCTGTGGTCATGTATGTGTTAGGGATATCGATGATGTCTCTGTGGTCAATTATGTGTTAGGGATATCTGTTCTGTCTCTGTGGTCATGTATGTGTTAGGGTATCAATTCTGTCTCGGTTGTCATGTATGTGTTAGGGATATCTATTCTGTCTCTGTGGTCATGTATGTGTTAGGGATATCGATTCTGTCTCTGGGGTCATGTATGTGTTAGGGATATCGATTTTGTCTCTGTGGTCAGGTATGAGTTAGGGATATAAATTCTGTCTCTGTGGTCATGTATGTGTTAGGGATATCGATTCTGTCTCTGTGTTCGTGTATGTGTTAGGATATCAATTCTGTCTCTGTGGTCTTGTATTTGTTAGTTATCAATTCTGTCTCTGTTGTCATGTATGTGTTAGGGATATCGATTATGTCTCTGTGGATATGTATGTTTTAGGGATATTGATTCTGTCTCTGTGGCCATGTATGTATTAGTGATATCGATTCTGCCTCTGTGGTCATGTATGTGTTAGGGATATCGATTCTGTCTCTGTGTTCATGTATGTGTTACATATATCGATTCTGTCTGTTGTCATATATATGTTAGGGATATCGATTCTGTCTCTGTGGTCATGTTTGTGCTAGGATATCGATTCTGCCTCTGTGGTCATGTATGTGTTAGGGATATCGGTTCTGTCTCTGTGGTCATGTATGTGTTAGGGTATCGATTCTATCTCGGTTGTCATGTATGTGTTAGGATATCTATTCTGTCTCTGTGGTCATGTATGTGTTAGGGATATCGATTCTGTCTCTGTGATCATGTATGTGTTAGGGATATCGATTTTGTCTCTGTGGTCATGTATGAGTTAGGGATATACATTCTGTCCCTGTGGTCATGTATGTGTTAGGGATATCGATTCTATCTCTGTGGTCATGTATGTGTTAGGGATATCGATTCTGTCTCTGGTGGTGTATGTGTTAGGATATCAATTCTGTTAGGGATATCGATTCTTTCTCTGTGGTCATGTATGTGTTAAAGATATCGATTCTGTCTCTGTGTTCATGTATGTGTTACAGATATCGATTCTGTCTGTGGTCATGTGTGTGTTAGGGATATCGATTCTGTCTCTGTGGTCATGTTTGTGTTAGGATATCGATTCTGCCTCTGTGGTCATGTATGTGTTAGGGATATCGATGATGTCTCTGTGGTCAATTATGTGTTCGGGATATCTGTTCTGTCTCTGTGATCATGTATGTGTTAGGGTATCGATTCTGTCTCGGTTGTCATGTATGTGTTAGGGATATCGATTCTATCTCTGTGGTCATGTATGTGTTAGGGATATCGATTCTGTCTCTGTGGTCATGTATGTGTTAGGGATATCGATTCTGTCTCTCTGGTCATGTATGTGTTAGAGATATCGATTCTGTCTCTGTGGTCATGTATGTGTTAGGGATATCGATTCTGTCTGTGGTCATGTATGTATTAGGGATATCGATTCTGTCTCTGTGGTCATGTATGTGTTAGGGATATCGATCCTGTCTCTGTGGTCGTGTATGTGTTAGGGATATCGATTCTGTCTCTGTGGTCGTGTATGTGTTAGGGATATCGATTAAATCTCTGGTGATGTATGTGTTAGGGATATCGATTCTGTCTCTCTGGTCGTGTATGTGTTAGGGATATCGAATCTGTCTCTGGTGGTGTATGTGTTAGGGATATCGATTCTGTTAGGGATATCGATTCTTTCTCTGTGGTCATGTATTTGTTAGGGATATCGATTCTGTCTCTGTGTTCATGTATGTGTTACAGATATCGATTCTGTCTGTGGTCATGTATGTGTTAGGGATATCGATTCTGTCTCTGTGGTCATGTTTGTGTTAGGATATCGATTCTGTCTCTGTGGTCATGTATGTGTTAGGGTATCGATTCTGTCTCGGTTGTCATGTATGTGTTAGGGATATCTATTCTGTCTCCGTGGTCATGTATGTGTTAGGGATATCGATTCTGTCTCTGGGGTCATGTATGTGTTAGGGATATCGATTTTGTCTCTGTGGTCAGGTGTGAGCTAGGGATATACATTCTGTCTCTGTGGTCATGTATGTGTTAGGGATATCGATTCTGTCTCTGTGTTCGTGTATGTGTTAGGATATCAATTCTGTCTCTGTGGTCTTGTATTTGTAAGGGATATCAATTCTGTCTCTGTTGTCATGTATGTGTTAGGGATATCGATTATGTCTCTGTGGATATGTATGTTTTAGGGATATTGATTCTGTCTCTGTGGCCATGTATGTATTAGTGATATCGATTCTATATCTAAGGTCATGTATGTGTAAGGGATATCGATTCTGTCTCTCTGGTCATGTGTGTGTTAGGGATATCGATTCTGTCTCTGTGGTCATGTATGTGTTAGGGATATCGATTCTGTCTCTGTGGTCATATATGTGTTAGGGATATCGATTCTGTTTCTCTGGGTATGTATGTGTTAGGGATATCGATTCTCTCTCTTTGGTCATGTATGTATTAGGGATTTCGATTCTGTCTCTTTAGTAATGTATGTGTTAGGAATATCGATTCTATTTCTGTGGTCATGTATGTGTTAGGGATATCGATTCTCTCTCGGTTTTCATGTATGTGTTAGGGATATCTATTCTGTCTCTGTGGTCATGTATGTGTTAGGGATATCGATTCTGTCTCTGTGGTCATGTATGTGTTAGGGATATCGATTTCTTCTATGTGGTCATGTATGAGTTAGGGATATACATTCTGTCTCTGTGGTCATGTATGTGTTAGGGATATCGATTCTATCTCTGTGGTCATGTATGTGTTAGGGATATCGATTCTGTCTCTGTGATCATGTATGTGTTAGGGATATCGATTCTGTCTCTGTGGTCATGTATGTGTTAGAGATATCGATTCTGTCTCTGTAGTCATGTATGTGTTAGGGATATCGATTCTGTCTGTGGTCATGTATGTATTAGGGATATCGATTCTGTCTCTGTGGTCATGTATGTGTTAGTGATATCGATCCTGCATCTGGTCGTGTATGTGCTAGGATATCGATTTTGTCTCTATGGTCGTGTATGTGTTGGGAATATCGATTCAGTCTCTGGTGGTGTATGTGTTAAGGATATCGATTCTGTCTCTGTGGTCGTGTATGTGTTAGGGATATCGATTCTGTCTCTGGTGGTGTATGTGTTAGGGATATCGATTCTGTTAGGATATCGATTCTTTCTCTGTGGTCATGTATGTGTTAAAGATATCGATTCTGTCTCTGTGTTCATGTATGTGTTACAGATATCGAGTCTGTCTGTGGTCATGTGTGTGTTAGGGATATCGATTCTGTCTCTGTGGTCATGTTTGTGTTAGGATATCGATTCTGCCTCTGTGGTCATGTATGTGTTAGGGATATCGATGATGTCTCTGTGGTCAATTATGTGTTAGGGATATCTGTTCTGTCTCTGTGGTCATGTATGTGTTAGGGTATCGATTCTGTCTCGGTTGTCATGTATGTGTTAGGGATATCTATTCTGTCTCTGTGGTCATGTATGTGTTAGGGATATCGATTCTGTCTCTGGGGTCATGTATGTGTTAGGGATATCGATTTTGTCTCTGTGGTCAGGTATGAGTTAGGGATATAAATTCTGTCTCTGTGGTTGTGTATGTGTTAGGGATATCGATTCTGTCTCTGTGTTCGTGTATGTGTTAGGATATCAATTCTGTCTCTGTGGTCTTGTATTTGTTAGTTATCAATTCTGTCTCTGTTGTCATGTATGTGTTAGGGATATCGATTATGTCTCTGTGGATATGTATGTTTTAGGGATATTGATTCTGTCTCTGTGGCCATGTATGTATTAGTGATATCGATTCTATCTCTGAGATCATGTATGTGTTAGGGATATCGATTCTGTCTCTGTGGTCATGTGTGTGTTAGGGATATCGATTCTGTCTCTGTGGTCAATTATGTGTTAGGGATATCTGTTCTGTCTCTGTGGTCATGTATGTGTTAGGGTATCGATTCTGTCTCGGTTGTCATGTATGTGTTAGGGATATCTATTCTGTCTCTGTGGTCATGTATGTGTTAGGGATATCGATTCTGTCTCTGGGGTCATGTATGTGTTAGGGATATCGATTCTGTCTCTGTGGTCATATATGTGTTAGGGATATCGATTCTGTTTCTCTGGGTATGTATGTGTTAGGGATATCGATTCTCTCTCTTTGGTCATGTATGTATTAGGGATTTCGATTCTGTCTCTTTAGTAATGTATGTGTTAGGAATATCGATTCTGTTTCTGTGGTCATGTATGTGTTAGGGATATCGATTCTCTCTCGGTTTTCATGTATGTGTTAGGGATATCTATTCTGTCTCAGTGGTCATGTATGTGTTAGGGATATCGATTCTGTCTCTGTGGTCATGTATGTGTTAGGGATATCGATTTCTTCTATGTGGTCATGTATGAGTTAGGGATATACATTCTGTCTCTGTGGTCATGTATGTGCTAGGGATATCGATTCTATCTCTGTGGTCATGTATGTGTTAGGGATATCGATTCTGTCTCTGTGATCATGTATGTGTTAGGGATATCGATTCTGTCTCTGTGGTCATGTATGTGTTAGAGATATCGATTCTGTCTCTGTGGTCATGTATGTGTTAGGGATATCGATTCTGTCTGTGGTCATGTATGTATTAGGGATATCGATTCTGTCTCTGTGGTCATGTATGTGTTAGTGATATCGATCCTGCATCTGTGGTCGTGTATGTGTTAGGATATCGATTTTGTCTCTATGGTCGTGTATGTGTTGGGAATATCGATTCAGTCTCTGGTGGTGTATGTGTTAGGGATATCGATTCTGTCTCTGTGGTCGTGTATGTGTGAGGGATATCGATTCTGTCTCTGGTGGTGTATGTCTTAGGGATATCGATTCTGTTAGGATATCGATTCTTTCTCTGTGGTCATGTATGTGTTAAAGATATCGATTCTGTCTCTGTGTTCATGTATGTGTTACAGATATCGAGTCTGTCTGTGGTCATGTGTGTGTTAGGGATATCGATTCTGTCTCTGTGGTCATGTTTGTGTTAGGATATCGATTCTGCCTCTGTGGTCATGTATGTGTTAGGGATATCGATGATGTCTCTGTGGTCAATTATGTGTTAGGGATATCTGTTCTGTCTCTGTGGTCATGTATGTGTTAGGGTATCGATTCTGTCTCGGTTGTCATGTATGTGTTAGGGATATCTATTCTGTCTCTGTGGTCATGTATGTGTTAGGGATATCGATTCTGTCTCTGGGGTCATGTATGTGTTAGGGATATCGATTTTGTCTCTGTGGTCAGGTATGAGTTAGGGATATAAATTCTGTCTCTGTGGTCATGTATGTGTTAGGGATATCGATTCTGTCTCTGTGTTCGTGTATGTGTTAGGATATCAATTCTGTCTCTGTGGTCTTGTATTTGTTAGTTATCAATTCTGTCTCTGTTGTCATGTATGTGTTAGGGATATCGATTATGTCTCTGTGGATATGTATGTTTTAGGGATATTGATTCTGTCTCTGTGGCCATGTATGTATTAGTGATATCGATTCTATCTCTGAGATCATGTATGTGTTAGGGATATCGATTCTGTCTCTGTGGTCATGTGTGTGTTAGGGATATCGATTCTGTCTCTGTGGTCAATTATGTGTTAGGGATATCTGTTCTGTCTCTGTGGTCATGTATGTGTTAGGGATATCGATTCTGTCTCTGGGGTCATGTATGTGTTAGGGATATCGATTTTGTCTCTGTGGTCAGGTATGAGTTAGGGATATAAATTCTGTCTCTGTGGTCATGTATGTGTTAGGGATATCGATTCTGTCTGTGTGTTCGTGTATGTGTTAGGATATCAATTCTGTCTCTGTGGTCTTGTATTTGTTAGTTATCAATTCTGTCTCTATTGTCATGTATGTGTTAGGGATATCGATTATGTCTCTGTGGATATGTATGTTTTAGGGATATTGATTCTGTCTCTGTGGCCATGTATGTATTAGTGATATCGATTCTATCTCTGAGGTCATGTATGTGTTAGGGATATCGATTCTGTCTCTGTGGTTATGTGTGTGTTAGGAATATCGATTCTGTTTCTGTGGTCATGTATGTGTTAGGGATATCGATTCTGTCTCTGTGGTCATATATGTGTTAGGGATAACGATTCTGTTTCTGTGGGCATATATGTGTTAGGGATATCGATTCTGTCTCTGTGATCAGGTATGTGTTAGGAATATCGATTCTGTCTCTGTGGTCGTGTATGTGTTAGGGATATCGATTCTGTCTCTGTGGTCATGTATGCGTTAGGGATATCGATTCTGTCTCTGTTGTCATGTATGTGTTATGGATATCGATTATGTCTGCGTGGTCATATATGTGTTACAGATATCGATTATGTCTCTGTGGTCATGTATATGTTACAGATATCGATTCTGTCTCTGTGGTCATGTATGTGTTACAGATATCGATTCTGTCTCTGTGGTCATGTATGTGTTCAGGATATCGATTCTGTCTGTGGTCATGTATGTATTAGGGATATCGATTCTGTCTCTGTGGTCATGTATGTGTTAGGGATATCGATCCTGTCTCTGTGGTCGTGTATGTGTTAAGGATATCGATTCTGTCTCTGTGGTCGTGTATGTGTTAAGGATATCGATTCTGTCTCTGGTGGTGTATGTGTTAGGGATATCTATTCTGTCTCTGTGGTCGTGTATGTGTTAGGGATATCGATTCTGTCTCTGGTGGTGTATGTGTTAGGATGTCGATTCTTTCTCTGTGGTCATGTATGTGTTGGGGATATCGATTCTGTCTCTGTGTTCATGTATGTGTTACAGATATCGATTCTGTTTGTGGTCATGTATGTGTAAGGGATATCAATTCTGTCTCTGTGGTCATGTTTGTGTTAGGATATCGGTCCTGCCTCTCTGGTGATGTATGTGTTAGGGATATCGATGATGTCTCTGTGGTCATTTATGTGTTAAAGATATTTGTTCTGTCTCTGTGGTCATGTATGTGTTAGGGTATCGATTCTGTCTCGGTTGTCATGTATGTGTTAGGGATATCTATTCTGTCTCTGTGGTCATGTATGTGTTAGGGATATCGATTCTGTCTCTGTGGTCATGTATGTGTTAGGGATATCGATTTTGTCTCTGTGGTCATGTATGAGTTAGGGATATACATTCTGTCTCTGTGGTCATGCATGTGTTAGGGATATCGATTCTGTCTCTGTGTTCGTGTATGTGTTAGGGATATCAATTCTATCTCTGTGGTCTTGTATTTGTTAGGGATATCAATTCTGTCTCTGTGGTCATGTATGTGTTAGGGATATCGATTATGTCTCTGTGGATATGTATGTTTTAGGGATATTGCTTCTGTCTCTGTGGCCATGTATGTATTAGTGATATCGATTCTATCTCTGAGGTCATGTATGTGTTAGGGATATCGATTCTATCTCTGTGGTCATGTGTGTGTTAGGGATATCGATTCTCTCTCTGTGGTCATGTATGTGTTAGGGATATCGATTCTGTCTCTGTGGTCATATATGTGTTAGGGATATCGATTCTGTTTCTGTGGGTATGTATGTTTTAGGGATATCGATTCTGTCTCTGTGGTCATGTATGTATTAGGGATTTCGATTCTGTCTCTTTAGTAATGTATGTGCTAGGGATATCGATTCTGTCTCTGTGGTCATGTATGTGTTAGGGATACCGATTCTGTCTCTGTGGTCATGTATGTGTTAGGGATATCGATTATGTCTCCGTGGTCATATATGTGTTACAGATATCGATTATGTCTCTGTGGTCATGTATATGTTACAGATATCGATTCTGTCTCAGTGGTCATGTATGTGTTACATATATCGATTCTGTCACTGTGGTCATGTATGTGTTAGGGATATTGATTCTGTCTCTGTGGTCATGTATATGTTAGGAATATCGATTCTGTCTCTGTGGTCAGGTATGTGTAAGGAATATCGATTTTGTCTCTGTGGTCGTGTATGTGTTAGGGATATCGAATCTGTCTCTGTGGTCATGTATGAGTTAGGGATATCGATTCTGTCTCTGTTGTCATGTATGTGTAAGGGATATCGATTCTGTCTCTGTGGTCATGTATATGTTAGGGATATCGATTCTGTCTCTATGGTCGTGTATGTGTTAGGGATATCGATTCTGTCTCTGTGGTCATGTATGTGTTAGGGATATCGATTCTGTATCTGTGGTCATGTATGTGTTAGGGATATCGATTCTTTCTCTGTGGTCATGTATGTGTTAGGGATATCGATTCTGTGTCTGTGGTCATGTATGTGTTAGAGATATCGATTCTGTCTCTGTGGTCATGTATGTGTTAGGGATATCGATTCTGTCTGTGGTCATGTATGTATTAGGGATATCGATTCTGTCTCTGTGGTCATGTATGTGTTAGGGATATCGATTCTGTCTCTGTGGTCGTGTATGTGGTAGGGATATCGATTCTGTCTCGTGGTCATGTTTGTGTTAGGATATCGATTCTGCCTCTGTGGTCATGTATGTGTTAGGGATATCGATTATGTCTCTGTGTTCATGTATTTCTTACAGATATCGATTCTGTCTGTGGTCATGTATGTGTTAGGGATATCGATTCTGTCTCTGTGGTCATGTTTGTGTTAGGATATCGATTCTGCATCTGTGGTCATGTATGTGTTAGGGATATCGATGATGTCTCTGTGGTCATTTATGTGTTAGGGATATCGGTTCTATCTCTGTGGTCATGTATGTGTTAGGGTATCGATGCTGTCTCGGTTGTGATGTATGTGTTAGGGATATCTATTCTGTCTCTGTGGTCATGTATGTGTTAGGGATATCGATTCTGTCTCTGTGGTCATGTATGTGTTAGGATATCGATTCTGTCTCTGTGGTCATGTATGAGTTAGGGATATACATTCTGTCTCTGTGGTCATGTATGTGTTAGGGATATCGATTCTGTCTGTGTGTTCGTGTATGTGTTAGTGATATCAATTTTGTCTCTGTTGTCATGTATATGTTACAGATATCGATTCTGTCTCAGTGGTCATGTATGTGTTACATATATCGATTCTGTCACTGTGGTCATGTATGTGTTAGGGATATTGATTCTGTCTCTGTGGTCATGTATATGTTAGGAATATCGATTCTGTCTCTGTGGTCAGGTATGTGTAAGGAATATCGATTTTGTCTCTGTGGTCGTGTATGTGTTAGGGATATCGAATCTGTCTCTGTGGTCATGTATGTGTTAGGGATATCGATTCTGTCTCTGTGGTCATGTATGTGTTAGGGATATCGATTCTGTCTCTATGGTCGTGTATGTGTTAGGGATATCGATTCTGTCTCTGTGGTCATGTATGTGTTAGGGATATCGATTCTGTATCTGTGGTCATGTATGTGTTAGGGATATCGATTCTGTCTCTGTGGTCATGTATGTGTTAGGGATATCGATTCTGTGTCTGTGGTCATGTATGTGTTAGAGATATCGATTCTGTCTCTGTGGTCATGTATGTGATAGGGATATCGATTCTGTCTGTGGTCATGTATGTATTAGGGATATCGATTCTGTCTCTGTGGTCATGTATGTGTTAGGGGTATCGATTCTGTCTCTGTGGTCGTGTATGTGTTAGGGATATCGATTCTGTCTCGTGGTCATGTTTGTGTTAGGATATCGATTCTGTCTCTGTGGTCATGTATGTGTTAGGGATATCGATTATGTCTCTGTGTTCATGTATGTGTTACAGATATCGATTCTGTCTGTGGTCATGTATGTGTTAGGGATATCGATTCTGTCTCTGGTCATGTTTGTGTTAGGATATCGATTCTGCATCTGTGGTCATGTATGTGTTAGGGATATCGATTCTGCATCTGTGGTCATGTATGTGTTAGGGTATCGATGCTGTCTCGGTTGTGATGTATGTGTTAGGGATATCTATTCTGTCTCTGTGGTCATGTATGTGTTAGGGATATCGATTCTGTCTCTGTGGTCATGTATGTGTTAGGATATCGATTCTGTCTCTGTGGTCATGTATGAGTTAGGGATATACATTCTGTCTCTGTGGTCATGTATGTGTTAGGGATATCGATTCTGTCTGTGTGTTCGTGTATGTGTTAGTGATATCAATTTTGTCTCTGTTGTCATGTATGTGTTAGGGATATCGATTATGTCTCTGTGGATATGTATGTTTTAGGAATATTGATTCTGTCTCTGTGGCCATGTATGTATTAGTGATATCGATTCTATCTCTGAGGTCATGTATGTGTTACGGAAATCGATTCTGTCTCTGTGGTCATGTGTTTGTTAGGGATATCGATTCTATCTCTGTTGTCATGTATGTGTTAGGGATATCGATTCTGTCTCTGTGGTCATATATGTGTTAGGGGTGTCGATTCTGTTTCTGTGGGCATCTATGTGTTAGGGATATCGATTCTGTCTCTGTGGTCATGTATGTATTAGGGATTTCGATTCTGTCTCTTTAGTAATGTATGTGTTAGGGATATAGATTCTGTTTCTGTGGTCATGTATCTGTTAGGGATATCGATTATGTCTCTGTGGTCATGCATGTGTTACATATATCGATTCTGTCTGTGTTGCCATGTATGTGTTACAGATATCGATTCTGTATCTGTGGTCATGTATGTGTTAGGAATATTGATTCTGTCTGTGGTCATATATATGTTAGGAATATCGATTCTGTCTCTGTGGTCATATATGTGTTAGGGATATCGATTCTGTCTCTGTGGTCATGTATGTATTAGGGATTTCGATTCTGTCTCTTTAGTAATGTATATGTTAGGGATATCGATTCTGTTTCTGTGGTCACGTATGTGTTAGGGATATCGATTTTGTCTCTGTGGTCATGTATGTGTTAGGGATATCGATTATGTCTCTGTGGTCTTATATGTGTTACAGATATCGATTATGTCTCTGTGGTCATGTATGTGTTACATATATCGATTCTGTCTCTGTGGGCATGTATGTGTTACAGATATCGATTCTGTCTCTGTGGTCATTTATGTGTTAGGGATATCGATTCTGTCTCTGTGGTCATGTATGTGTTATGGTATCGATTTTGTCTCTGTTGTCATGTATGTGTTAGTGATATCGATTCTGTCTCTGTGGTCATGTATTTGTTAGGGATATCGATTCTGTCTCTGTGGTCATGTATGTGTTAGGGATATCGATTCTGTCTCTGTGGTCATGTATGTGTTAGGGATATACATTCTGTCTCTGTGGTCATGTATGTGTTAGGGATATCGATTCTGTCTCTGTGTTCGTCTCTGTGTTAGGGATATCGATTCTGTCTCTGTGGTCTTATATGTGTTAGGGATATCGATTCTGTGTCTGTGGTCATGTAAGTGTTAGATATATCGATTCTGTCTCTGTGGTCATGTATGTGCCAGGGATATCGATTATATCTCTGTGGATATGTATGTGTTAGGATATCGATTCTGTCTCTGTGGTCATGTGTGTGTTAGGGATATCGATTCTGTCTCTGTGGTCATATATGTGTTAGGAATATCTATTTTGTCTCTGTGGTCATGTATGTGTTAGAGATATCGATTCTCTCTCTGTGGTCATGTATGTGTTAGGGATATCGATTCTGTCTCTGTGGTCATGTATGTGTTAGAGATATCGATTCTGTCTCTGTGGTCATATATGTGTTAGGGATATCGATTCTGTCTCTGTGGTCATGTATGTGTTAGGGATATCGATTCTGTCTCTATGGTCATGTATGTATTAGGGATATCGATTCTGTCTCTGTGGTCGTGTATGTGTTAGGGATATCGATTCTGTTTCTGTGGTCGTGTATGTGTTAGGGATATCGATTCTGTCTCTGTGGTCATGTATGTGTTAGAGATATCGATTCTGTCTCTGTGGTCATGTATGTGCTAGGGATATCGATTCTGTCTCTATGGTAATATATGTGTTAGGGATATCGATTCTGTCTCTCTGGTCATGTATGTGTTACGGATATCGATTCTGTCTCTCTGGTCATGTATGTGTTAGGGATATCGATTCTGTCTCTGTGGTCATGTATGTGTTAGGGATATCAATTATGTCTCCGTGGTCATGTATGTGTTAGGGATATCGGTTTTGTCTCTGTGGTCATGTATGCGTTAGGGATATCGATTCTGTCTCTGTTGTCATGTATGTGTTGGGGATATATATTTTGTCTCTGCGATCGTGTATGTGTTAGGGATATCGATTCTGTCTCTGTGGTCATGTATGTGTTAGGGATATCGATTCTGTCTCTGTGGTCATGTATGTGTTAGGGATATCGATTCTGTCTCTGTGGTAATGTATGTGTTAGGGATATCGATTCTGTCTCTGTGGTCATATATGTGCTAGGGATATCGATTATGTCTCTGTGGATATGTATGTGTTAGGGATATCGATTCTGTCTCTGTGGTCATGTGTGTGTTAGGGATATCGATTCTGTCTCTGTGGTCATGTATGTGTTAGGGATATCGATTCTGTCTCTGTGGTCATATATGTGTTAGGGATATCGATTCTGTCTCTGTGGTCATGTATGTGTTAGGGATATCGATTCTGTGTCTGTGGTCATGTATGTGTTAGAGATATCGATTCTGTCTCTGTGGTCATGTATGTGATAGGGATATCGATTCTGTCTGTGGTCATGTATGTAATAGGGATATCGATTCTGTCTCTGT
Organism: Bathymodiolus septemdierum; assembly: GCA_963383655.1. NCBI lineage: Eukaryota > Metazoa > Mollusca > Bivalvia > Mytilida > Modiolidae > Bathymodiolus > Bathymodiolus septemdierum. The sequence continues at coordinate 129,769,379 of OY726519.1, read as the reverse complement.
GGTCATGTATGTGTTAGGGGTATCGATTCTGTCTCTGTGGTCGTGTATGTGTTAGGGATATCGATTCTGTCTCGTGGTCATGTTTGTGTTAGGATATCGATTCTGTCTCTGTGGTCATGTATGTGTTAGGGATATCGATTATGTCTCTGTGTTCATGTATGTGTTACAGATATCGATTCTGTCTGTGGTCATGTATGTGTTAGGGATATCGATTCTGTCTCTGTGGTCATGTTTGTGTTAGGATATCGATTCTGCATCTGTGGTCATGTATGTGTTAGGGATATCGATGATGTCTCTGTGGTCATTTATGTGTTAGGGATATCGGTTCTATCTCTGTGGTCATGTATGTGTTAGGGTATCGATGCTGTCTCGGTTGTGATGTATGTGTTAGGGATATCTATTCTGTCTCTGTGGTCATGTATGTGTTAGGGATATCGATTCTGTCTCTGTGGTCATGTATGTGTTAGGATATCGATTCTGTCTCTGTGGTCATGTATGAGTTAGGGATATACATTCTGTCTCTGTGGTCATGTATGTGTTAGGGATATCGATTCTGTCTGTGTGTTCGTGTATGTGTTAGTGATATCAATTTTGTCTCTGTTGTCATGTATGTGTTAGGGATATCGATTATGTCTCTGTGGATATGTATGTTTCAGGAATATTGATTCTGTCTCTGTGGCCATGTATGTATTAGTGATATCGATTCTATCTCTGAGGTCATGTATGTGTTACGGAAATCGATTCTGTCTCTGTGGTCATGTGTTTGTTAGGGATATCGATTCTATCTCTGTTGTCATGTATGTGTTAGGGATATCGATTCTGTCTCTGTGGTCATATATGTGTTAGGGGTGTCGATTCTGTTTCTGTGGGCATCTATGTGTTAGGGATATCGATTCTGTCTCTGTGGTCATGTATGTATTAGGGATTTCGATTCTGTCTCTTTAGTAATGTATGTGTTAGGGATATAGATTCTGTTTCTGTGGTCATGTATCTGTTAGGGATATCGATTATGTCTCTGTGGTCATGCATGTGTTACATATATCGATTCTGTCTGTGTTGCCATGTATGTGTTACAGATATCGATTCTGTCTCTGTGGTCATGTATGTGTTAGGGATATTGATTCTGTCTGTGGTCATATATATGTTAGGAATATCGATTCTGTCTCTGTGGTCATATATGTGTTAGGGATATCGATTCTGTTTCTGTGGGCATCTATGTGTTAGGGATATCGATTCTGTCTCTGTGGTCATGTATGTATTAGGGATTTCGATTCTGTCTCTTTAGTAATGTATATGTTAGGGATATCGATTCTGTTTCTGTGGTCATGTATGTGTTAGGGATATCGATTTTGTCTCTGTGGTCATGTATGTGTTAGGGATATCGATTATGTCTCTGTGGTCTTATATGTGTTACAGATATCGATTATGTCTCTGTGGTCATGTATGTGTTACATATATCGATTCTGTCTCTGTGGGCATGTATGTGTTACAGATATCGATTCTGTCTCTGTGGTCATTTATGTGTTAGGGATATCGATTCTGTCTCTGTGGTCATGTATGTGTTATGGTATCGATTTTGTCTCTGTTGTCATGTATGTGTTAGTGATATCGATTCTCTCTCTGTGGTCATGTATTTGTTAGGGATATCGATTCTGTCTCTGTGGTCATGTATGTGTTAGGGATATCGATTCTGTCTCTGTGGTCATGTATGTGTTAGGGATATACATTATGTCTCTGTGTTCATGTATGTGTTACAGATATCGATTCTGTCTGTGGTCATGTATGTGTTAGGGATATCGATTCTGTCTCTGTGGTCATGTTTGTGTTAGGATATCGATTCTGCATCTGTGGTCATGTATGTGTTAGGGATATCGATGATGTCTCTGTGGTCATTTATGTGTTAGGGATATCGGTTCTATCTCTGTGGTCATGTATGTGTTAGGGTATCGATGCTGTCTCGGTTGTGATGTATGTGTTAGGGATATCTATTCTGTCTCTGTGGTCATGTATGTGTTAGGGATATCGATTCTGTCTCTGTGGTCATGTATGTGTTAGGATATCGATTCTGTCTCTGTGGTCATGTATGAGTTAGGGATATACATTCTGTCTCTGTGGTCATGTATGTGTTAGGGATATCGATTCTGTCTGTGTGTTCGTGTATGTGTTAGTGATATCAATTTTGTCTCTGTTGTCATGTATGTGTTAGGGATATCGATTATGTCTCTGTGGATATGTATGTTTCAGGAATATTGATTCTGTCTCTGTGGCCATGTATGTATTAGTGATATCGATTCTATCTCTGAGGTCATGTATGTGTTACGGAAATCGATTCTGTCTCTGTGGTCATGTGTTTGTTAGGGATATCGATTCTATCTCTGTTGTCATGTATGTGTTAGGGATATCGATTCTGTCTCTGTGGTCATATATGTGTTAGGGGTGTCGATTCTGTTTCTGTGGGCATCTATGTGTTAGGGATATCGATTCTGTCTCTGTGGCCATGTATGTATTAGGGATTTCGATTCTGTCTCTTTAGTAATGTATGTGTTAGGGATATAGATTCTGTTTCTGTGGTCATGTATCTGTTAGGGATATCGATTATGTCTCTGTGGTCATGCATGTGTTACATATATCGATTCTGTCTGTGTTGCCATGTATGTGTTACAGATATCGATTCTGTCTCTGTGGTCATGTATGTGTTAGGGATATTGATTCTGTCTGTGGTCATATATATGTTAGGAATATCGATTCTGTCTCTGTGGTCATATATGTGTTAGGGATATCGATTCTGTTTCTGTGGGCATCTATGTGTTAGGGATATCGATTCTGTCTCTGTGGTCATGTATGTATTAGGGATTTCGATTCTTTCTCTTTAGTAATGTATATGTTAGGGATATCGATTCTGTTTCTGTGGTCATGTATGTGTTAGGGATATCGATTTTGTCTCTGTGGTCATGTATGTGTTAGGGATATCGATTATGTCTCTGTGGTCTTATATGTGTTACAGATATCGATTATGTCTCTGTGGTCATGTATGTGTTACATATATCGATTCTGTCTCTGTGGGCATGTATGTGTTACAGATATCGATTCTGTCTCTGTGGTCATTTATGTGTTAGGGATATCGATTCTGTCTCTGTGGTCATGTATGTGTTATGGTATCGATTTTGTCTCTGTTGTCATGTATGTGTTAGTGATATCGATTCTCTCTCTGTGGTCATGTATTTGTTAGGGATATCGATTCTGTCTCTGTGGTCATGTATGTGTTAGGGATATCGATTCTGTCTCTGTGGTCATGTATGTGTTAGGGATATACATTCTGTCTCTGTGGTCATGTATGTGTTAGGGATATCGATTCTGTCTCTGTGTTCGTCTCTGTGTTAGGGATATCGATTCTGTCTCTGTGGTCTTATATGTGTTAGGGATATCGATTCTGTGTCTGTGGTCATGTAAGTGTTAGAGATATCGATTCTGTCTCTGTGGTCATGTATGTGCCAGGGATATCAATTATCTCTGTGGTCATGTGTGTGTTAGGGATATCGATTCTGTCTCTGTGGTCATATATGTGTTAGGAATATCTATTTTGTCTCTGTGGTCATGTATGTGTTAGAGATATCGATTCTCTCTCTGTGGTCATGTATGTGTTAGGGATATCGATTCTGTCTCTGTGGTCATGTATGTGTTAGAGATATCGATTCTGTCTCTGTGGTCATATATGTGTTAGGATATCGATTCTGTCTCTGTGGTCATGTATGTGTTAGGGATATCGATTCTGTCTCTATGGTCATGTATGTATTAGGGATATCGATTCTGTCTCTGTGGTCGTGTATGTGTTAGGGATATCGAATCTGTTTCTGTGGTCGTGTATGTGTTAGGGATATCGATTCTGTCTCTGTGGTCATGTATGTGTTAGAGATATCGATTCTGTCTCTGTGGTCATGTATGTGCTAGGGATATCGATTCTGTCTCTATGGTAATATATGTGTTCGGGATATCGATTCTGTCTCTATGGTCATGTATGTGTTACGGATATCGATTCTGTCTCTCTGGTCATGTATGTGTTAGGGATATCGATTCTGTCTCTGTGGTCATGTATGTGTTAGGGATATCAATTATGTCTCTGTGGTCATGTATGTGTTAGGGATATCGGTTTTGTCTCTGTGGTCATGTATGTGTTAGGGATATCGATTCTGTCTCTGTGGTCATGTATGTGTTGGGGATATATATTTTGTCTCTGCGATCGTGTATGTGTTAGGGATATCGATTCTGTCTCTGTGGTCATGTATGTGTTAGGGATATCGATTCTGTCTCTGTGGTAATGTATGTGTTAGGGATATCGATTCTGTCTCTGTGGTCATATATGTGCTAGGGATATCGATTATGTCTCTGTGGATATGTATGTGTTAGGGATATCGATTCTGTCTCTGTGGTCATGTGTGTGTTAGGGATATCGATTCTGTCTCTGTGGTCATGTATGTGTTAGGGATATCGATTCTGTCTCTGTGGTCATATATGTGTTAGGGATATCGATTCTGTCTCTGTGGTCATGTATGTTTTAGAGATATCGATTCTGTCTCTGTGGTCATGTATGTGTTAGGGATATCGATTCTGTCTCTGTGGTCATGTATGTGTTAGGGATATCGATTCTCTCTCTGTGGTCGTGTATGTGTTAGGGATACCGATTCTGTTTCTGTGGTTGTGTATGTGTTAGGGATATCGATTCTGTATCTGTGGTCATGTATGTGCTAGGGATATCGATTCTGTCTCTGTGGTAATGTATGTTTTAGGGATATCGATTCTGTCTCTATGGTCGTGTATGTGTTACGGATATCGATTCTGTCTCTGTGGTCATGTATGTGTTATGAATATCGATTCTGTCTCTGTGGTCATGCATGTGTTAGGATATCGATTTTGTCTCTGTGGTCATGTATGTTTTAGAGGTATTGATTCTGTCTCTGTGGTCATGCATGTGTTAGGGATATCGATTTTGTCTCTGTGGTCATGTATGTGTTGGGGATATAGATTCTGTCTCTGCGGTCGTGTATGTGTTAGGGATATCGATTCTGTCTCTGTGGTCATGTATGTGTTAGGAATATCGATTCTGTCTTTGTGGTCATGTATGTGTTAGGGATATCGATTCTGTCTCTGTGGTAATGTATGTGTTAGGGATATCGGATATCGATTCTGTCTCTGTGGTCATGTATGTGTTAGGGATATCGATTCTGTCTCTGCGGTCGTGTATGTGTTAGGGATAGCGATTCTGTCTCTGTGGTCATGTATGTGTTAGAGATATCGATTCTGTCTCTGTGGTCATGTATGTGTTATGGATATCGATTCTGTCTCTGTGGTAATGTATGTGTTAGAGATATCGATTCTGTCTCTGTGGTCATGCATGTGTTAGGGATATCGATTATGAGAGAGATGGAGAGTTGATCGGTTTTTCTATATGAGTATGGCTGTTGAATATCCAGTGATAGAGAGATGGAGAGTTGATCATTTTTTTTCTATATATGAATGGCTGTTGGATATCCAGTGATAGAGAGATGGAGAGTTGATCGGTTTTTTCTATATTAGTATGGCTGTTGGATATCCAGTGATAGAGAGATGAATAGTTGATCGTGGTTTTCTATATCAGTATGGCTGTTGGATATCCAGTGATAGAGAGATGCACAGTTTATCTGTTTTTTTTCTATATATGTATGGCTGTTGGATAGCCAGTGAGAGTCACATGGAGAGTTGATCGTTTTTTTTTCTATATCAGTATGGCTGTTCTATATCCAGAGATAGAGAGATGGAGAATTGATAGGTTTTTTCTATATATGTATGGCTGTTGGATATTAAGTGACAGAGAGATGGAAAGTTGATCGGTTTTATCTATATCAATATGGCTGTTGGATACCCAGTGATAGAGAGATGGAGTGTTGATCGTTTTTTCTATATATATATATATATATATGGCTGTTGGATACCCAGTGATAGAGAGATGGAGTGTTGATGATTTTTTTCTATATATATATATGGCGGATGGATATCCAGTGATAGAGAGATGGAAAGTTGATCAGTTTTTTCTCTATATGTATAGCTGTTATATATCCAGTGATAGACAGATAGAGAGTTAATGGATTTGTTTTCTATATTTGTATGACTGTTGGATTTTCAGTGATGTAGAGATGGAGTGTTGATCGGTTTTTTTATATATCAGTATGGCTGTTGGATATCCAGTGATAGAGAGATGGAGAGTTGATCGGTTTTTTTCTAAATATGTATGGTTGTTGTATATCCGGTAATAGAGAGATTGAGAGTTGATCGTTTTTTCCATATCAGTATGGCTGTTTTATATCCAGTGATAGAGAGATGGAGAGTTGATCGGTTTATGTATGGTTGTTATATATCCAGTGAAAAAGAGATGGAAAGTTGATCGTGTTTATCTATAAATCTATGGCTTCTAGATATCCAGTGATAGACAGATGGAGAGTTGATCGGTTTTTTTCTATATTAGTATGGCTGTTGGATATCCAATGATAGAGAGATGGAGAGTTGATCGGTTTTTTTCTAAATATGTATGGTTGTTGTATATCCGGTAATAGAGAGATTGAGAGTTGATCGTTTTTTCCATATCAGTATGGCTGTTTTATATCCAGTGATAGAGAGATGGAGAGTTGATCGGTTTATGTATGGCTGTTATATATCCAGTGAAAAAGAGATGGAAAGTTGATCGTGTTTATCTATAAATCTATGGCTGCTAGATATCCAGTGATAGACAGATGGAGAGTTGATCGTTTTTTTTCTATATTAGTATGGCTGTTGGATATCCAATGATAGACAGATGGAGAGTTGATCGGTTTTTTTCTATATTAGTATGGCTGTTGGATATCCAGTGATAGAGAGATGGAGAGTTGATCGTTGTTTTCTATATCAATATGACTGTTGGATATCCAGTGATAGAGAGATAGAGAGTTGATCGTTTTCTTCTATATATGTATGGCTGTTGGATATCCAGTGATAGAGATGGAGAGTTGTTCAGTGTTTTTCTATATATTTATGGCTGTTAGATATCCAGTAATAGACAGATGGAGATTTATTCAGTCTTTTCTATATATGTATGGATGCTGGATATCCAGTGATAGAAAGATTGAGTGTTGATCGTTTTTTTCTATATCAGTATGACGGTTGGATATCCAGTGATAGAGAGATGGATAAGTGATCGGTTTTTCTATATCAGCATGGCTGTTTGATATCCAGTGATAGAGAGATGGAGAGTTGATCGTTTTTTTTCTGAATATGTATGGTTGTTGTATTTTCGGTAATAGAGAGATGGAGAGTTGATCTGTTTTTCTATATAGGTATGGCTGTTGAATTTTCAGTGATAGAGAGATGGAGAGTTGATCGTTTTTTTTCTAAATAAGTATGGTTGTTGTATTTCCGGTAATAGAGAGATTGAGAGTTAATCGGTTTTTCTATATCAGCATGGCTCTTGGATATCCAGTGATAGAGAGATGGAGAGTTGATCTGTTTTTCTATATAGGTATGGCTGTTGAATTTTCAGTGATAGAGAGATGGAGAGTTGATCGTTTTTTTTCTAAATAAGTATGGTTGTTGTATTTCCGGTAATAGAGAGATTGAGAGTTAATCGGTTTTTCTATATCAGCATGGCTCTTGGATATCCAGTGATAGAGAGATGGAGAGTTGATCTGTTTTTCTATATAGGTATGGCTGTTGAATTTTCAGTGATAGAGAGATGGAGAGTTGATCGGTTTTTCTATAGCAGGATGGCTGTTGGATATCCAGTGATAGAGAGATGGGGAGTTGATCGGTAATTTCTATATATGTATACCTGTTGTATTTCCGGTGATAGAGAGATGGAGAGTTGATTTCTTTTTCTATATATTTATGGCTGTTGGATAACCAGTGATAGAGAGATGAACAGTTGATCGATTTTTTTTATATCAGCATGGCTGTTGGATAGCCAGTTATAGAGAGAAAGAGAATTCATCGGTTTTTTCTATATCAGTATGGCTGTTGGATATCCAGTAATAGAGAGATGGAGAGTTGATCGTTTTTTTCTATATATGTATGGCTGTTAGATATCCAGTGATAGAGAGATGGAAAGTTGATCGTTTTTTTCTATATCAGTATGACTTGGATATCCAGTGATAGAGAAATGGAGAGTTGTTCAGTGTTTTTCTATATATGTATGGCTGTTAGATATCTAGAAATAGACAGATGGAGAGATATTCAGTTTTTTCTATATATGTATGGCTGCTGGATATCCAGTGATAGAAAGATGGAGTGTTGATAGTTTTTTCTATATTAGTATGGCTGTTGAATATCCAGTGATAGAGAGATGGAGAATTGATCGATTTTTCTATATCAGCATGGCTGTTGGATATCCAGTGATAGAGAGAGGGAAAGTTGATCGTTTTTTCCATATCAGTGTGGCTGTTTTATATCCAGTGAAAGAGAGATGGAGAGTTGATCGGTTTATGTATGGCTGTTGGATATCCAGTGATAAAGAGATGGAAAGTTGATCGTGTTTATCTATAAATGTATGGCTGCTAGATATCCAGTGATAGACAGATGGAGAGTTGATCGGTTTTTTTCTATATTAGTATGGCTGTTGGATATCCAGTGGTAGAGAGATGGAGAGTTGATACTGTTCTTTCTATATATGTATGGCTGTTGAATATCCAGTGATAGAGAGATGGATAGTTGATCGGTTTTTTCTATATATGTATGGCTGTTGGATATCCACTGATAGAGAGATGGAGAGTTGATCGTTGTTTTCTATATCAATATGACTGTTGGATATCCAGTGATAGAGAGATAGAGAGTTGATCGTTTTCTTCTATATATGTATGGCTGTTGGATATCCAGTGATAGAGATGGAGAATTGTTCAGTGTTTTTCTATATATGTATGGCTGTTAGATATCCAGTAATAGACAGATGGAGATTTGTTCAGTTTTTTCTATATATGTATGGATGCTGGATATCCAGTGATAGAAAGATTGAGTGTTGATCGTTTTTTTCTATATCAGTATGACTGTTTGATATCCAGTGATAGAGAGATGGAGAATTGATCGTTTTTTTTCTGAATATGTATGGTTGTTGTATTTCCGGTAATAGAGAGATTGAGAGTTGATCGGTTTTTTTATATCAGCATGGCTGTTGGATATCCAGTGATAGAGAGATGGAGAGTTGATCGGTTTTTCTATATAGGTATGGCTGTTGAATTTTCAGTGATAGAGAGATGGAGAGTTGATCGGTTTTTCTATATGAGTATGGCTGTTGAATATCCAGTGATTGAGAGATGGAGAGTTGATCGGTTTTTTCTATATATATATGGCTGTTATATATCCAGTGGTAGAGAGATGGAGAGTTGATCGTTTTTTCTATAGCAGGATGGCTGTTGGATATCCAGTGATAGAGAGAAGGAGAGTTGATTGGTTTTTCTATATATGTATGGCTGTTGGATATCCAGTGATAGAGAGATGGGGAGTTGATCGGTAGTTTCTATATATGTATACCTGTTGTATTTCCGGTGATAGAGAGATGGAGAGTTGATCTCTTTTTCTATATATTTATGGCAGTTGGATAACCAGTGATAGAGAGATGGAGAGTTGATCGTTTTTTTTTATATCAGCATGGCTGTTGGATAGCCAGTTATAGAGAGAAAGAGAATTCATCGGTTTTTTTCTATATCAGTATGGCTGTTGGATATTCAGTGATAAAGAGATGGAGAGTTGATCGGTTGTTTCTATATATGTATGGCTGTTGGATATCCAGTGATAGAGAGATGCGGAATTGATCGTTTTTTTTCTATATATGAATGACTGTTGGATATCCAGTGGTAGAGAGATGGAGAGTTGATCGGTTTTTTCTATATAGGTATGGCTGTTGGATATCCAGTGATAGAGAGATGGATAGTTGATCGTTTTTTTCTATATATGTATGGCTGTTGGATATCCAGTGATAGAGATGGAGAATTGTTCGGTGTTTTTCTATATATGTATGGCTGTTAGATATCCAGTAATAGACAGATGGAGAGTTATTCAGTCTTTTCTATATATGTATGGATGCTGGATATCCAGTGATGGAAAGATTGAGTGTTTATCGTTTTTTTCTATATCAGTACGACTGTTGGATATCCAGTGATAGAGAGATGGATAAGTGTTCGGTTTTTCTATATCAGCATGGCTGTTTGATATCCAGTGATAGAGAGATGGAGAGTTGGTCGTTTTTTTTCTAAATAAGTATGGTTGTTGTATTTCCGGTAATAGAGAGATTGAGAGTTGATCGGTTTTTTCTATATCAGCATGGCTGTTGGATATCCAGTGATAGAGAGATGGAGAGTTGATCGGTTTTTCTATATAGGTATGGCTGTTGAATTTTCAGTGATAGAGAGATGGAGAGTTGATCAGTTTTTCTATATTAGTATGGCTGTTGAATATCCAGTGATAGAAAGATTGAGTGTTGATCGTTTTTTTCTATATCAGTATGACTGTTTGATATCCAGTGATAGAGAGATGGAGAATTGATCGTTTTTTTTCTGAATATGTATGGTTGTTGTATTTCCGGTAATAGAGAGATTGAGAGTTGATCGGTTTTTTTTATATCAGCATGGCTGTTGGATATCCAGTGATAGAGAGATGGAGAGTTGATCGGTTTTTCTATATAGGTATGGCTGTTGAATTTTCAGTGATAGAGAGATGGAGAGTTGATCGGTTTTTCTATATTAGTATGGCTGTTGAATATCCAGTGATAGAGAGATGAGGAGTTGATCGTTTTTTTCCATATATGTATGGCTGTTATATATCCAGTCATAGAGAGATGGACAGTTGATCGTTTTTTCTATAGCAGGATGGCTGTTGGATATCCAGTGATAGAGAGAAGGAGAGTTGATTGGTTTTTCTATATATGTATAGCTGTTGGATATCCAGTGATAGAGAGATGGGGAGTTGATCGGTAGTTTCTATATATGTATACCTGTTGTATTTCCGGTGATAGAGAGATGGAGAGTTGATCTCTTTTTCTATATATTTATGGCTGTTGGATAACCAGTGATAGAGAGATGGAAAGTTGATCGTTTTTTTTTATATCAGCATGGCTGTTGGATAGCCAGTTATAGAGAGAAAGAGAATTCATCGGTTTTTTCTATATCAGTATGGCTGTTGGATATCCAGTGATAGAGAGATGGAAAGTTGATCGTTGTTTTCTATAGCAGTATGACTTGGATATCCAGTGATAGAGAAATGGAGAGTTGTTCAGTGTTTTTCTATATATGTATGGCTGTTAGATATCTAGTAATAGACAGATGGAGAGATATTCAGTTTTTTCTATATATGTATGGCTGCTGGATATCCAGTGATAGAAAGATGGAGTGTTGATAGTTTTTTTCTATATTAGGATGTCTGTTGAATATCCAGTGATAGAGAGATGGAGAATTGATCGATTTTTCTATATCAGCATGGCTGTTGGATATCCAGTGATAGAGAGAGGGAAAGTTGATTGTTTTTTCAATATCAGTATGGCTGTTTTATATCCACTGATAGAGAGATGGAGAGTTGATCGGTTTATGTATGGCTGGTGGATATCCAGTGATAAAGAGATGGAAAGTTGATCGTGTTTATCTATAAATGTATGGCTGCTAGATATCCAGTGATAGACAGATGTAGAGTTGATCGGTTTTTTTCTATATTATTATGGCTGTTGGATATCCAGTGGTAGAGAGATGGAGAGTTGATACTGTTCTTTCTATATATGTATGGCTGTTGGATATCCAGTGATAGAGAGATGGATAGTTGATCGGTTTTTTCTATATATGTATGGCTGTTGGATATCCACTGATAGAGAGATGGAGAGTTGATCGTTGTTTTCTATATCAATATGACTGTTGGATATCCAGTGATGAGAGATAGAGAGTTGATCGTTTTCTTCTATATATGTATGGCTGTTGGATATCCAGTGATAGAGATGGAGAGTTGTTCAGTGTTTTTCTATATATGTATGGCTGTTAGATATCCAGTAATAGACAGATGGAGATTTATTCAGTCTTTTCTATATATGTATGGATGCTGGATATCCAGTGATAGAAAGATTGAGTGTTGATCGTTTTTTTCTATATCAGTATGACTGTTGGATATCCAGTGATAGAGAGATGGATAAGTGATCGGTTTTTCTATATCAGCATGGCTGTTTGATATCCAGTGATAGAGAGATGGAGAGTTGATCGTTTTTTTTCTGAATATGTATGGTTGTTGTATTTCCGGTAATAGAGAGATTGAGAGTTGATCGTTTTTTTTTATATCAGCATGGCTGTTGGATATCCAGTGATAGAGAGATGGAGAGTTGATCTCTTTTTCTATATATTTATGGCTGTTGGATAACCAGTGATAGAGAGATGGAGAGTTGATCGGTTTTTTATATCAGCATGGCTGTTGGATAGCCAGTTATAGAGAGAAAGAGAATTCATCGGTTTTTTCTATATCAGTATGGCTGTTGGATATTCAGTGATAAAGAGATGGAGAGTTGATCGGTTGTTTCTATATATGTATGGCTGTTGGATATCCAGTGATAGAGAGATGCGGAATTGATCGGTTTTTTTCTATATATGAATGACTGTTGGATATCCAGTAATAGACAGATGGAGAGTTATTCAGTCTTTTCTATATATGTATGGATGCTGGATATCCAGTGATAGAAAGATTGAGTCTTGATCGTTTTTTTCTATATCAGTACGACTGTTGGATATCCAGTAATAGAGAGATGGATAAGTGATCGTTTTTTCTATATCAGCATGGCTGTTTGATATCCAGTGATAGAGAGATGGAGAGTTGATCGTTTTTTTTCTAAATAAGTATGGTTGTTGTATTTCCGGTAATAGAGAGATTGAGAGTTAATCGGTTTTTTCTATATCAGCATGGCTGTTGGATATCCAGTGATAGAGAGATGGAGAGTTGATCTGTTTTTCTATATAGGTATGGCTGTTGAATTTTCAGTGATAGAGAGATGGAGAGTTGATCGTTTTTTTTCTAAATAAGTATGGTTGTTCTATTTCCGGTAATAGAGAGATTGAGAGTTAATCGGTTTTTTCTATATCAGCATGGCTGTTGGATATCCAGTGATAGAGAGATGGAGAGTTGATCGGTTTTTCTATAGCAGGATGGCTGGTGGATATCCAGTGATAGAGAGATGGGGAGTTGATCGGTAGTTTCTATATATATATACCTGTTGTATTTCCGGTGATAGATAGATGGAGAGTTGATTTCTTTTTCTATATATTTATGGGTGTTGGATAACCAGTGATAGAGAGATGGAAAGTTGATCGTTTTTTTTAATATCAGCATGGCTGTTGGATAGCCAGTTATAGAGAGAAAGAGAATTCATCGGTTTTTTCTATATCAGTATGGCTGTTGGATATCCAGTGATAGAGAGATGGAGAGTTGATCGTTTTTTTCTATATATGTATGGCTGTTAGATATCCAGTGATAGAGAGATGGAAAGTTGATCGTTTTTTTCTATATCAGTATGACTTGGATATCCAGTGATAGAGAAATGGAGAGTTGTTCAGTGTTTTTCTATATATGTATGGCTGTTAGATATCTAGTAATAGACAGATGGAGAGATATTCAGTTTTTTCTATATATGTATGGCTGCTGGATATCCAGTGATAGAAAGATGGAGTGTTGATAGTGTTTTCTATATTAGTATGGCTGTTGAATATCCAGTGATAGAGAGATGGAGAAATGATAGATTTTTCTATATCAGCATGGCTGTTGGATATCCAGTGATAGAGAGAGGGAAAGTTGATCGTTTTTTCCATATCAGTGTGGCTGTTTTATATCCAGTGATAGAGAGATGGAGAGTTGATCGGTTTATGTATGGCTGTTGGATATCCAGTGATAAAGAGATGGAAAGTTGATCGTGTTTATCTATAAATGTATGGCTGCTAGATATCCAGTGATAGACAGATGGAGAGTTGATCGATTTGTTTCTATATTAGTATGGCTGTTGGATATCCAGTGGTAGAGAGATGGAGAGTTGATACTGTTCTTTCTATATATGTATGGCTGTTGGATATCCAGTGATAGAGAGATGGAGAGTTGATCGGTTTTTTCTATATGTGTATGGCTGTTGAATATCCAGTGATAGAGAGATGGATAGTTGATCGGTTTTTTCTATATATGTATGGCTGTTGGATATCCACTGATAGAGAGATGGAGAGTTGATCGTTGTTTTCTATATCAATATGACTGTTGGATATCCAGTGATAGAGAGATAGAGAGTTGATCGTTTTCTTCTATATATGTATGGCTGTTGGATATCCAGTGATAGAGATGGAGAGTTGTTCAGTGTTTTTCTATATATGTATGGCTGTTAGATATCCAGTAATAGACAGATGGAGATTTGTTCAGTCTTTTCTATATATGTATGGATGCTGGATATCCAGTGATAGAAAGATTGAGTGTTGATCGTTTTTTTCTATATCAGTATGACTGTTTGATATCCAGTGATAGAGAGATGGAGAATTGATCGTTTTTTTTCTGAATATGTATGGTTGTTGTATTTCCGGTAATAGAGAGATTGAGAGTTGATCGGTTTTTTTTATATCAGCATGGCAGTTGGATATCCAGTGATAGAGAGATGGAGAGTTGATCGGTTTTTCTATATAGGTATGGCTGTTGAATTTTCAGTGATAGAGAGATGGAGAGTTGATCGGTTTTTCTATATGAGTATGGCTGTTGAATATCCCGTGATTGAGAGATGGAGAGTTGATCGTTTTTTTCTATATATATATGGCTGTCATATATCCAGTGGTAGAGAGATGGAGAGTTGATCGTTTTTTCTATATAGGTATGGCTGTTGAATTTTCAGTGATAGAGAGATGGAGAGTTGATCGGTTTTTCTATATGAGTATGGCTGTTGAATATCCAGTGATTGAGAGATGGAGAGTTGATCGTTTTTTTCTATATATATATGGCTGTCATATATCCAGTGGTAGAGAGATGGAGAGTTGATCGTTTTTTCTATAGCAGGATGGCTGTTGGATATCCAGTGATAGAGAGAAGGAGAGTTGATTGGTTTTTCTATATATGTATGGCTGTTGGATATCCAGTGATAGAGAGATGGGGAGTTGATCGGTAGTTTCTATATATGTATACCTGTTGTATTTCCGGTGATAGAGAGATGGAGAGTTGATCTCTTTTTCTATATATTTATGGCAGTTGGATAACCAGTGATAGAGAGATGGAGAGTTGATCGTTTTTTATTATATCAGCATGGCTGTTGGATAGCCAGTTATAGAGAGAAAGAGAATTCATCGGTTTTTTCTATATCAGTATGGCTGTTGGATATTCAGTGATAAAGAGATGGAGAGTTGATCGGTTGTTTCTATATATGTATGGCTGTTGGATATCCAGTGATAGAGAGATGCGGAATTGATCGTTTTTTTCCTATATATGAATGACTGTTGGATATCCAGTGGTAGAGAGATGGAGAGTTGATCGGTTTTTTCTATATTAGTATGGCTGTTGGATATCCAGTGATAGAGAGATGGATAGTTGATCGTTTTTTTTCTATATATGTATGGCTGTTGGATATCCAGTGATAGAGATGGAGAATTGTTCAGTATTTTTCTATATATGTATGGCTGTTAGATAGCCAGTAATAGACAGATGGAGAGTTATTCAGTCTTTTCTATATATGTATGGATGCTGGATATCCAGTGATAGAAAGATTGAGTGTTGATCGTTTTTTTCTATATCAGTACGACTGTTGGATATCCAGTGATAGAGAGATGGATAAGTGTTCGGTTTTTCTATATCAGCATGGCTGTTTGATATCCAGTGATAGAGAGATGGAGAGTTGATCGTTTTTTTTCTAAATAAGTATGGTTGTTGTATTTCCGGTAATAGAGAGATTGAGAGTTGATCTGTTTTTTCTATATCAGCATGGCTGTTGGATATCCAGTGATAGAGAGATGGAGAGTTGATCTGTTTTTCTATATAGGTATGGCTGTTGAATTTTCAGTGATAGAGAGATGGAGAGTTGATCGGTTTTTCTATATTAGTATGGCTGTTGAATATCCAGTGATAGAGAGATGGAGAGTTGATCGTTTTTTTTCTAAATAAGTATGGTTGTTGTATTTCCGGTAATAGAGAGATTGAGAGTTGATCTGTTTTTTCTATATCAGCATGGCTGTTGGATATCCAGTGATAGAGAGATGGAGAGTTGATCTGTTTTTCTATATAGGTATGGCTGTTGAATTTTCAGTGATAGAGAGATGGAGAGTTGATCGGTTTTTCTATATCAGCATGGCTGTTATATATCCAGTGGTAGAGAGATGGAGAGTTGATCGTTTTTTCTATAGCAGGATGGCTGTTGGATATCCAGTGATAGAGAGAAGTAGAGTTGATTGGTTTTTCTATATATGTATGGCTGTTGGATATCCAGTGATAGAGAGATGGGGAGTTGATCGGTAGTTTCTATATATGTATACCTGTTGTATTTCCGGTGATAGAGAGATGGAGAGTTGATCTCTTTTTCTATATATTTATGGCAGTTGGATAACCAGTGATAGAGAGATGGAGAGTTGATCGTTTTTTTTTATATCAGCATGGCTGTTGGATAGCCAGTTATAGAGAGAAAGAGAATTCATCGGTTTTTTCTATATCAGTATGGCTGTTGGATATTCAGTGATAAAGAGATGGAGAGTTGATCGGTTGTTTCTATATATGTATGGCTGTTGGATATCCAGTGATAGAGAGATGCGGAATTGATCGTTTTTTTCTATATATGAATGACTGTTGGATATCCAGTGGTAGAGAGATGGAGAGTTGATCGGTTTTTTCTATATTAGTATGGCTGTTGGATATCCAGTGATAGAGAGATGGATAGTTGATCGTTTTTTTCTATATATGTATGGCTGTTGGATATCCAGTGATAGAGATGGAGAATTGTTCAGTATTTTTCTATATATGTATCGCTGTTAGATATCTAGTAATAGACAGATGGAGAGTTATTCAGTCTTTTCTATATATGTATGGATGCTGGATATCCAGTGATAGAGAGATGGAAAGTTGATCGTTTTTTTCTATTGCAGTATGACTTGGATATCCAGTGATAGAGAAATGGAGAGTTGTTCAGTGTTTTTCTATATATGTATGGCTGTTAGATATCTAGTAATAGACAGATGGAGAGATATTCAGTTTTTTCTATATATGTATGGCTGCTGGATATCCAGTGATAGAAAGATGGAGTGTTGATAGTTTTTTTTCTATATTAGGATGTCTGTTGAATATCCAGTGATAGAGAGATGGAGAATTGATCGATTTTTCTATATCAGCATGGCTGTTGGATATCCAGTGATAGAGAGAGGGAAAGTTGATTGTTTTTTCACTATCAGTATGGCTGTTTTATATCCACTGATAGAGAGATGGAGTGTTGATCGGTTTATGTATGGCTGGTGGATATCCAGTGATAAAGAGATGGAAAGTTGATCGTGTTTATCTATAAATGTATGGCTGCTAGATATCCAGTGATAGACAGATGTAGAGTTGATCGGTTTTTTTCTATATTATTATGGCTGTTGGATATCCAGTGGTAGAGAGATGGAGAGTTGATACTGTTCTTTCTATATATGTATGGCTGTTGGATATCCAGTGATAGAGAGATGGAGAGTTGATCGGTTTTTTCTATATATGTATGGCTGTTGAATATCCAGTGATAGAGAGATGGATAGTTGATCGGTTTTTTCTATATATGTATGGCTGTTGGATATCCACTGATAGAGAGATGGAGAGTTGATCGTTGTTTTCTATATCAATATGACTGTTGGATATCCAGTGATAGAGAGATAGAGAGTTGATCGTTTTCTTCTATATATGTATGGCTGTTGGATATCCAGTAATAGACAGATGGAGATTTATTCAGTCTTTTCTATATATGTATGGATGCTGGATATCCAGTGATAGAAAGATTGAGTGTTGATCGTTTTTTTCTATATTAGTATGACTGTTGGATATCCAGTGATAGAGAGATGGATAAGTGATCGGTTTTTCTATATCAGCATGGCTGTTTGATATCCAGTGATAGAGAGATGGAGAGTTGATCGTTTTTTTTCTGAATATGTATGGTTGTTGTATTTCCGGTAATAGAGAGATTGAGAGTTGATCGTTTTTTTTTATATCAGCATTGCTGTTGGATATCCAGTGATAGAGAGATGGAGAGTTGATCGGTTTTTCTATATAGGTATGGCTGTTGAATTTTCAGTGATAGAGAGATGGAGAGTTGATCGGTTTTTTCTATATATATATGGCTGTTATATATCCAGTGATAGAGAGATGGAGAGTTGATTGTTTTTTCTATAGCAGGATGGCTGTTGGATATCCAGTGATAGAGAGAAGGAGAGTTGATCGGTTTTTCTATATATGTATGGCTGTTGGATATCCAGTGATAGAGAGATGGGGAGTTGATCGGTAGTTTCTATATATGTATACCTGTTGTATTTCCGGTGATAGAGAGATGGAGAGTTGATCTCTTTTTCTATATATTTATGGCTGTTGGATAACCAGTGATAGAGAGATGGAGAGTTGATCGTTTTTTATATCAGCATGGCTGTTGGATAGCCAGTTATAGAGAGAAAGAGAATTCATCGGTTTTTTCTATATCAGTATGGCTGTTGGATATTCAGTGATAAAGAGATGGAGAGTTGATCGATTGTTTCTATATATGTATGGCTGTTGGATATCCAGTGATAGAGAGATGCGGAATTGATCGGTTTTTTTCTATATATGAATGACTGTTGGATATCCAGTGGTAGAGAGATGGAGAGTTGATCGTTTTTTCCTATATATGTATGGCTGTTGGATATCCAGTGATAGAGAAAGAGAATTGTTCAGTGTTTTTCTATATATGTATGGCTGTTAGATATCCAGTAATAGACAGATGGAGAGTTATTCAGTCTTTTCTATATATGTATGGATGCTGGATATCCAATGATAGAAAGATTGAGTCTTGATCGTTTTTTTCTATATCAGTACGACTGTTGGATATCCAGTGATAGAGAGATGGATAAGTGATCGTTTTTTCTATATCAGCATGGCTGTTTGATATCCAGTGATAGAGAGATGGAGAGTTGATCGTTTTTTTTCTAAATAAGTATGGTTGTTGTATTTCCGGTAATAGAGAGATTGAGAGTTAATCGGTTTTTTCTATATCAGCATGGCTGTTGGATATCCAGTGATAGAGAGATAGAGAGTTGATCGTTGTTTTCTATATCAATATGACTGTTGGATATCCAGTGATAGAGAGATAGAGAGTTGATCGTTTTCTTCTATATATGTATGGCTGTTGGATATCCAGTAATAGACAGATGGAGATTTATTCAGTCTTTTCTATATATGTATGGATGCTGGATATCCAGTGATAGAAAGATTGAGTGTTGATCGTTTTTTTCTATATCAGTACGACTGTTGGATATCCAGTGATAGAGAGATGGATAAGTGATCGGTTTTTCTATATCAGCATGGCTGTTTGATATCCAGTGATAGAGAGATGGAGAGTTGATCGTTTTTTTTCTGAATATGTATGGTTGTTGTATTTCCGGTAATAGAGAGATTGAGAGTTGATCGTTTTTTTTTATATCAGCATTGCTGTTGGATATCCAGTGATAGAGAGATGGAGAGTTGATCGGTTTTTCTATATAGGTATGGCTGTTGAATTTTCAGTGATAGAGAGATGGAGAGTTGATCGGTTTTTTCTATATATATATGGCTGTTATATATCCAGTGATAGAGAGATGGAGAGTTGATTGTTTTTTCTATTGCAGGATGGCTGTTGGATATCCAGTGATAGAGAGAAGGAGAGTTGATCGGTTTTTCTATATATGTATGGCTGTTGGATATCCAGTGATAGAGAGATGGGGAGTTGATCGGTAGTTTCTATATATGTATACCTGTTGTATTTCCGGTGATAGAGAGATGGAGAGTTGATCTCTTTTTCTATATATTTATGGCTGTTGGATAACCCGTGATAGAGAGATGGAGAGTTGATCGGTTTTTTATATCAGCATGGCTGTTGGATAGCCAGTTATAGAGAGAAAGAGAATTCATCGGTTTTTTCTATATCAGTATGGCTGTTGGATATTCAGTGATAAAGAGATGGAGAGTTGATCGATTGTTTCTATATATGTATGGCTGTTGGATATCCAGTGATAGAGAGATGCGGAATTGATCGGTTTTTTTCTATATATGAATGACTGTTGGATATCCAGTGGTAGAAAGATGGAGAGTTGATCGTTTTTTCCTATATATGTATGGCTGTTGGATATCCAGTGATAGAGAAAGAGAATTGTTCAGTGTTTTTCTATATATGTATGGCTGTTAGATATCCAGTAATAGACAGATGGAGAGTTATTCAGTCTTTTCTATATATGTATGGATGCTGGATATCCAATGATAGAAAGATTGAGTCTTGATCGTTTTTTTCTATATCAGTACGACTGTTGGATATCCAGTGATAGAGAGATGGATAAGTGATCGTTTTTTCTATATCAGCATGGCTGTTTGATATCCAGTGATAGAGAGATGGAGAGTTGATCGTTTTTTTTCTAAATAAGTATGGTTGTTGTATTTCCGGTAATAGAGAGATTGAGAGTTAATCGGTTTTTTCTATATCAGCATGGCTGTTGGATATCCAGTGATAGAGAGATGGAGAGTTGATCGGTTTTTCTATAGCAGGATGGCTGGTGGATATCCAGTGATAGAGAGATGGGGAGTTGATCGGTAGTTTCTATATATATATACCTGTTGTATTTCCGGTGATAGAGAGATGGAGAGTTGATTTCTTTTTCTATATATTTATGGGTGTTGGATAACCAGTGATAGAGAGATGGAAAGTTGATCGTTTTTTTTTATATCAGCATGGCTGTTGGATAGCCAGTTATAGAGAGAAAGAGAATTCATCGGTTTTTTCTATATCAGTATGGCTGTTGGATATCCAGTGATAGAGAGATGGAGAGTTGATCGTTTTTTTCTATATATGTATGGCTGTTAGATATCCAGTGATAGAGAGATGGAAAGTTGATCGTTTTTTTCTATATCAGTATGACTTGGATATCCAGTGATAGAGAAATGGAGAGTTGTTCAGTGTTTTTCTATATATGTATGGCTGTTAGATATCTAGTAATAGACAGATGGAGAGATATTCAGTTTTTTCTATATATGTATGGCTGCTGGATATCCAGTGATAGAAAGATGGAGTGTTGATAGTGTTTTCTATATTAGTATGGCTGTTGAATATCCAGTGATAGAGAGATGGAGAAATGATCGATTTTTCTATATCAGCATGGCTGTTGGATATCCAGTGATAGAGAGAGGGAAAGTTGATCGTTTTTTCCATATCAGTGTGGCTGTTTTATATCCAGTGATAGAGAGATGGAGAGTTGATCGGTTTATGTATGGCTGTTGGATATCCAGTGATAAAGAGATGGAAAGTTGATCGTGTTTATCTATAAATGTATGGCTGCTAGATATCCAGTGATAGACAGATGGAGAGTTGATCGGTTTTTTTCTATATTAGTATGGCTGTTGGATATCCAGTGGTAGAGAGATGGAGAGTTGATACTGTTCTTTCTATATATGTATGGCTGTTGGATATCTAGTGATAGAGAGATGGGGAGTTGATCGGTTTTTTCTATATATGTATGGCTGTTGAATATCCAGTGATAGAGAGATGGATAGTTGATCGGTTTTTTCTATATATGTATGGCTGTTGGATATCCACTGATAGAGAAATGGAGAGTTGATCGTTGTTTTCTATATCAATATGACTGTTGGATATCCAGTGATAGAGAGATAGAGAGTTGATCGTTTTCTTCTATATATGTATGGCTGTAGGATATCCAGTGATAGAGATGGAGAGTTGTTCAGTGTTTTTCTATATATGTATGGCTGTTAGATATCCAGTAATAGACAGATGGAGATTTATTCAGTCTTTTCTATATATGTATGGATGCTGGATATCCAGTGATAGAAAGATTGAGTGTTGATCGTTTTTTTCTATATCAGTATGACTGTTGGATATCCAGTGATAGAGAGATGGATAAGTGATCGGTTTTTCTATATCAGCATGGCTGTTTGATATCCAGTGATAGAGAGATGGAGAGTTGATCGTTTTTTTTCTGAATATGTATGGTTGTTGTATTTCCTTTAATAGAGAGATTGAGAGTTGATCGTTTTTTTTTATATCAGCATGGCTGTTGGATTTTCAGTGATAGAGAGATGGAGAGTTGATCGGTTTTTCTATATAGGTATGGCTGTTGAATTTTCAGTGATAGAGAGATGGAGAGTTGATCGGTTTTTCTATATGAGTATGGCTGTTGAATATCCAGTGATTGGGAGATGGAGAGTTGATCGGTTTTTTCTATATAGGTATGGCTGTTGAATTTTCAGTGATAGAGAGATGGAGAGTTGATCGGTTTTTCTATATGAGTATGGCTGTTGGATATCCAGTGATAGAGAGATGGATAGTTGATCGGTTTTTCTATATAGGTATGGCTGTTGAATTTTCAGTGATAGAGAGATGGAGAGTTGATCGGTTTTTCTATATGAGTATGGCTGTTGAATATCCAGTGATTGAGAGATGGAGAGTTGATCGGTTTTTTCTATATATATATGGCTGTTATATATCCAGTGATAGAGAGATGGAGAGTTGATTGTTTTTTCTATAGCAGGATGGCTGTTGGATATCCAGTGATAGAGAGAAGGAGAGTTGATCGGTTTTTCTATATATGTATGGCTGTTGGATATCCAGTGATAGAGAGATGGGAAGTTGATCGGTAGTTTCTATATATGTATACCTCTTGTATTTCCGGTGATAGAGAGATGGAGAGTTGATCTCTTTTTCTATATATTTATGGCTGTTTGATAACCAGTGATAAAGAGATGGAGAGTTGATCGGTTGTTTCTATATATGTATGGCTGTTGGATATCCAGTGATAGAGAGATGCGGAATTGATCGGTTTTTTTCTATATATGAATGACTGTTGGATATCCAGTGGTAGAGAGATGGAGAGTTGATCGGTTTTTTCTATATATGTATGGCTGTTGGATATCCAGTGATAGAGAAAGAGAATTGTTCAGTGTTTTTCTATATATGTATGGCTGTTAGATATCCAGTAATAGACAGATGGAGAGTTATTCAGTCTTTTCTATACATGTATGGATGCTGGATATCCAGTGATAGAAAGATTGAGTCTTGATCGTTTTTTTCTATATCAGTACGACTGTTGGATATCCAGTGATAGAGAGATGGATAAGTGATCGTTTTTTCTATATCAGCATGGCTGTTTGATATCCAGTGATAGAGAGATGGAGAGTTGATCGTTTTTTTTCTAAATATGTATGGTTGTTGTATTTCCGGTAATAGAGAGATTGAGAGTTAATCGGTTTTTTCTATATCAGCATGGCTGTTGGATATCCAGTGATAGAGAGATGGAGAGTTGATCTGTTTTTCTATATAGGTATGGCTGTTGAATTTTCAGTGATAGAGAGATGGAGAGTTGATCGTTTTTTTTCTAAATAAGTATGGTTGTTGTATTTCCGGTAATAGAGAGATTGAGAGTTAATCGGTTTTTTCTATATCAGCATGGCTGTTGGATATCCAGTGATAGAGAGATGGAGAGTTGATCGGTTTTTCTATAGCAGGATGGCTGGTGGATATCCAGTGATAGAGAGATGGGGAGTTGATCGGTAGTTTCTATATATATATACCTGTTGTATTTCCGGTGATAGAGAGATGGAGAGTTGATTTCTTTTTCTATATATTTATGGGTGTTGGATAACCAGTGATAGAGAGATGGAAAGTTGATCGTTTTTTTTTATATCAGCATGGCTGTTGGATAGCCAGTTATAGAGAGAAAGAGAATTCATCGGTTTTTTCTATATCAGTATGGCTGTTGGATATCCAGTGATAGAGAGATGGAGAGTTGATCGTTTTTTTCTATATATGTATGGCTGTTAGATATCCAGTGATAGAGAGATGGAAAGTTGATCGTTTTTTTCTATATCAGTATGACTTGGATATCCAGTGATAGAGAAATGGAGAGTTGTTCAGTGTTTTTCTATATATGTATGGCTGTTAGATATCTAGTAATAGACAGATGGAGAGATATTCAGTTTTTTTCTATATATGTATGGCTGCTGGATATCCAGTGATAGAAAGATGGAGTGTTGATAGTGTTTTCTATATTAGTATGGCTGTTGAATATCCAGTGATAGAGAGATGGAGAAATGATCGATTTTTCTATATCAGCATGGCTGTTGGATATCCAGTGATAGAGAGAGGGAAAGTTGATCGTTTTTTCCATATCAGTGTGGCTGTTTTATATCCAGTGATAGAGAGATGGAGAGTTGATCGGTTTATGTATGGCTGTTGGATATCCAGTGATAAAGAGATGGAAAGTTGATCGTGTTTATCTATAAATGTATGGCTGCTAGATATCCAGTGATAGACAGATGGAGAGTTGATCGTTTTTTTTCTATATTAGTATGGCTGTTGGATATCCAGTGGTAGAGAGATGGAGAGTTGATACTGTTCTTTCTATATATGTATGGCTGTTGAATATCCAGTGATAGAGAGATGGATAGTTGATCGGTTTTTTCTATATATGTATGGCTGTTGGATATCCACTGATAGAGAAATGGAGAGTTGATCGTTGTTTTCTATATCAATATGACTGTTGGATATCCAGTGATAGAGAGATAGAGAGTTGATCGTTTTCTTCTATATATGTATGGCTGTAGGATATCCAGTGATAGAGATGGAGAGTTGTTCAGTGTTTTTCTATATATGTATGGCTGTTAGATATCCAGTAATAGACAGATGGAGATTTATTCAGTCTTTTCTATATATGTATGGATGCTGGATATCCAGTGATAGAAAGATTGAGTGTTGATCGTTTTTTTCTATATCAGTATGACTGTTGGATATCCAGTGATAGAGAGATGGATAAGTGATCGGTTTTTCTATATCAGCATGGCTGTTTGATATCCAGTGATAGAGAGATGGAGAGTTGATCGTTTTTTTTCTGAATATGTATGGTTGTTGTATTTCCGGTAATAGAGAGATTGAGAGTTGATCGTTTTTTTTTATATCAGCATGGCTGTTGGATATCCAGTGATAGAGAGATGGAGAGTTGATCGGTTTTTCTATATAGGTATGGCTGTTGAATTTTCAGTGATAGAGAGATGGAGAGTTGATCGGTTTTTCTATATGAGTATGGCTGTTGAATATCCAGTGATTGAGAGATGGAGAGTTGATCGGTTTTTTCTATATATATATGGCTGTTATATATCCAGTGATAGAGAGATGGAGAGTTGATTGTTTTTTCTATAGCAGGATGGCTGTTGGATATCCAGTGATAGAGAGAAGGAGAGTTGATCGGTTTTTCTATATATGTATGGCTGTTGGATATCCAGTGATAGAGAGATGGGGAGTTGATCGGTAGTTTCTATATATGCATACCTCTTGTATTTCCGGTGATAGAGAGATGGAGAGTTGATCTCTTTTTCTATATATTTATGGCTGTTTGATAACCAGTGATAGAGAGATGGAGAGTTGATCGGTTTTTTATATCAGCATGGCTGTTGGATAGCCAGTTATAGAGAGAAAGAGAATTCATCGGTTTTTTCTATATCAGTATGGCTGTTGGATATTCAGTGATAAAGAGATGGAGAGTTGATCGGTTGTTTCTATATATGTATGGCTGTTGGATATCCAGTGATAGAGAGATGGAGAGTTGATCGGTTTATGTATGGCTGTTGGATATCCAGTGATAAAGAGATGGAAAGTTGATCGTGTTTATCTATAAATGTATGGCTGCTAGATATCCAGTGATAGACAGATGGAGAGTTGATCGGTTTTTTTCTATATTAGTATGGCTGTTGGATATCCAGTGGTAGAGAGATGGAGAGTTGATACTGTTCTTTCTATATATGTATGGCTGTTGGATATCCAGTGATAGAGAGATGGAGAGTTGATCGGTTTTTCTCTAAATATGTATGATTGTTGTATTTCCGGTAATAGAGAGATTGAGAGTTGATCGGTTTTTTCTATATATGTATGGCTGTTGGATATCCAGTGATAGAGAGATGGAGAGTTGATCGTTTTTTTATATATGGATGGCTGTTGGATTTTCAATGATAGAGACATGGAGAGTTGATCGGTTTTTCTATATCAGTATGGCTGTTTTATATCCAGTGATAGAGAGATGGAGAGTTGATAGTTTTTTTTCTATATATGTATGGCTGTGGTATTTCCGGTGATAGAGAGATTGCGAGTTGATCGGTTTTTTTCATATCAGTATGACTGTTGAATATCCAGTGACAGAGGGATGGATTGTTGATCGGGTTTTTCTATATATGTATGACGGTGGGATATCCAGTGATAGAGAGATGAAAAGTTGATCGTTTTTTTTCTATATCAGTATGACTGTTGGATATCCAGTGATAGAGAGATGGAGAGTTGATTGTTTTTTTCTACATATGTATGGCTGTTGGATATCCAGTGATAGAAAGGTGGAGAGTTATTCAGTCTTTTCTATATATGTATGGATGCTGGATATCCAGTGATGGAAAGATGGAGGGTTGATCGTTTTTTTCTATATCAGTATGGCTGTTGGATAGCCAGTGATAGAGAGATGGAGAATTTATTGTTTTTTTCTATATTTGTATGGCTTTTGAATATCCAATGATAGAGAGATGAAGAATTAATAGGTTTTTTTCTATATCAGTATGGCTGATGGATATTCAGTGATAGAGAGATTGAGAGTTGATCGGTTTTTTTCTATATCAATATGGCTGTTGAATATCCAGTGGTGGAGAGATGGATAGTTGATCTGTTTTTTCTATATATTTATGGCTGTTGGATATCCAGTGATAGAGAGATGGAGAGTTGATCGGAATTTTTTATATCAGCAAGGCTGTTGGATATCCAGTAATAGAGAGAAAGAGAATTCATCGGTTTTATATATCAGTATGGCTGTTGAATATCCAGTGGTAGAGAGGTGTATAGTTGATCTGTTTTTCTCTATATCAGTATGGCTGATGGATATCCAGTGATAGAGAGATTGAGAGTTGATCGCTGTTTTCTATATATGTATGGCTGTTGGATTTCCAGTGATAGAGAGAAGGAAAGGTGATCGTTTTTTTCTATATATGTATGGTTGATGGATATTCAGTAGTAGATAGAAGGAGAGTTGATCGGTTTTTCTATATATGTATGGCTGTTTGATATCCAATGATAGAGAGAATGAGAGTAGATCGGTTTTTCTATATCTCTATGGCTGTTGGATATCAAGTGATAGAGAAATGGAGAGTTGATCGGTTGTTTCTATATATGTATGGGTGTTATATTTCCGATGATAGAGAGATGGAGAGTTGATCGGGTTTTCTATATATTTATGGCTGTTGGATAACAAGTGATAGAGAGATGGAGAGTTGATCGATTTCTTATATCACCATGGCTGTTGGGTATCCAGTTATAGAGAGAAAGATAATTCATCGGTTTTTTCTATATCAGTATGGTTGTTGGATATTCAGTGATAGAGAGATGGACAATTGATCGGGTTTTTCTATATATTTATGGCTGTTGGATATCCAGTGATAGACAGATGGAGAGTTGATCGGTTTTTTCTCTAACAGTATGGACGTTTGATATCTAGTGATAGAGAGATGGAGAGTAAATCGTTTTTTTCTATATCAGTATGACTGTTTGATATCCAGTGATAGAGATGGAGAGTTGTTCAGTGTTTTTCTATATATGTATGGCTGTCAGATATCCAGTGATAGACAGATGAAGAGTTATTCGGTATTTTCTATATATGTGTGGATGCTGGATATCCAGTGATAGAAAGATGGAGGGTTGATCGTTTTTTTTTTCTATATCAGTATGGCTGTTGGATATCCAGTCATAGAGAGATAAAGAATTGATTGTTTTTTTCTATATATGTATGGCTTTTGAATATCCAATGACAGAGAGATGGAGAGTTAATCGTATTTTTCTATATCAGCATGGCTGTTGGATATCAAGTGATAGAGATATGGAGAATTAATCGGGTTTTTTTTATATCAGTATGGCTGTTGGATATCCAGTGATAGAGAGATGGAGAATTGATTGTTTTTTACTATATTTGTATGGCTTTTGAATATCCAATGATAGAGAGATGGACAGTTGATCGTTTTTTTTATATCAGCATGGCTGTTGGATATCCAGTGATAGAGAGATGAAGAATTAATAGGTTTTTTTCTATATCAGTATGGCTTATGGATATCCAGTGATAGAGAGATGGAGAGTTGATCTGAATTTTTTATATCAGCATGGCTGTTGGATATCCAGTGATAGAGAGAAAGAGAATTCATCGGTTTTCTATATTAGTATGGCTGTTGAATATCTAGTGGTAGAGAGATGGATAGTTGATCTGTTTTTTTCTATATATGTATGGCTGTTGGATATCCAGTGATAGAGAGATGGAGAGTTGATCGGTTGTTTATATCAGCATTGCTGTTGGATATCCAGTGATAGAGAGAAATATAATTCATCGGTTGTTTCTATATCAGTATGGCTGTTGAATATCCAGTGATAGAGAGAAGGAGAGTTGATCTGTTTTTCTATATCAGTATGGCTGTTTGATTTCCAGTGATAGAGAGATGGAAAGTTGATCGGTTTTTCTATATCAGTACGGCTGTTGGATATTCTGTAATAGAGAGATGGAGTGTTGATTGGATTTTTCTATATCAGTACGGCTGTTGGATATTCTGTAATAGAGAGATGGAGTGTTGATTGGATTTTTCTATATCAGTACGGCTGTTGGATATTCTGTAATAGAGAGATGGAGTGTTGATTGGATTTTTCTATATCAGTATGACTGTTGAATATCCAGTGATAGAGAAATGGAGAGTTGATCGGTTGTTTCTATATATGTATGGGTGTTGTATATCCGGTGATAGAGAGATGGAAAGTTGATCGGGTTTTCTATATATTTATGGCTGTTGGATAACCAGTGATAGAGTGATGGATAGTTGATCGATTTCTTATATCACCATGGCTGTTGGGTATCCAGTTATAGAGAGAAAGAGAATTCATCGGTTGTTTCTACATATGTATGGCTGTTGGATATCCAGTGATAGAGAGATGGATAATTGATCGTGTTTATCTATAAATGTATGGCTGCTAGATATCCAGTGATAGACAGATGTAGAGTTGATTGGTTTTTTTCTATATTATTATGGCTGTTGGATATCCAGTGGTAGAGAGATGGAGAGTTGATACTGTTCTTTCTATATATGTATGGCTGTTGGATATCTAGTGATAGAGAGATGGAGAGTTGATCGGTTTTTTCTATATATGTATGGCTGTTGAATATCCAGTGATAGAGAGATGGATAGTTGATCGGTTTTTTCTATATATGTATGGCTGTTGGATATCCACTGATAGAGAAATGGAGAGTTGATCGTTGTTTTCTATATCAATATGACTGTTGGATATCCAGTGATAGAGAGATAGAGAGTTGATCGTTTTCTTCTATATATGTATGGCTGTTGGATATCCAGTGATAGAGATGGAGAGTTGTTCAGTGTTTTTCTATATATGTATGGCTGTTAGATATCCAGTAATAGACAGATGGAGTTTTATTCAGTCTTTTCTATATATGTATGGATGCTGGATATCCAGTGATAGAAAGATTGAGTGTTGATCGTTTTTTTCTATATCAGTATGACTGTTGGATATCCAGTGATAGAGAGATGGATAAGTGATCGGTTTTTCTATATCAGCATGGCTGTTTGATATCCAGTGATAGAGAGATGGAGAGTTGATCGTTTTTTTTCTGAATATGTATGGTTGTTGTATTTCCGGTAATAGAGAGATTGAGAGTTGATCGTTTTTTTCTATATCAGCATGGCTGTTGGATATCCAGTGATAGAGAGATGGAGAGTTGATCTGTTTTTCTATATAGGTATGGCTGTTGAATTTTCAGTGATAGAGAGATGGAGAGTTGATCGGTTTTTCTATATGAGTATGGCTGTTGAATATCCAGTGATTGAGAGATGGAGAGTTGATCGGTTTTTCTATATATATATGGCTGTTATATATCCAGTGATAGAGAGATGGAGAGTTGATTGTTTTTTCTATAGCAGGATGGCTGTTGGATATCCAGTGATAGAGAGAAGGAGAGTTGATCGGTTTTTCTATATATGTATGGCTGTTGGATATCCAGTGATAGAGAGATGGGGAGTTGATCGGTAGTTTCTAAATATATATACCTCTTGTATTTCCGGTGATAGAGAGATGGAGAGTTGATCTCTTTTTCTATATATTTATGGCTGTTTGATAACCAGTGATAGAGAGATGGAGAGTTGATCGGTTTTTTATATCAGCATGGCTGTTGGATAGCCAGTTATAGAGAGAAAGAGAATTCATCGGTTTTTTCTATATCAGTATGGCTGTTGGATATTCAGTGATAAAGAGATGGAGAGTTGATCGGTTGTTTCTATATATGTATGGCTGTTGGATATCCAGTGATAGAGAGATGCGGAATTGATCGGTTTTTTTCTATATATGAATGACTGTTGGATATCCAGTGGTAGAGAGATGGAGAGTTGATCGGTTTTTTCTATATATGTATGGCTGTTGGATATCCAGTGATAGAGAAAGAGAATTGTTCAGTGTTTTTCTATATATGTATGGCTGTTAGATATCCAGTAATAGACAGATGGAGAGTTATTCAGTCTTTTCTATATATGTATGGATGCTGGATATCCAGTGATAGAAAGATTGAGTCTTGATCGTTTTTTTCTATATCAGTACGACTGTTGGATATCCAGTGATAGAGAGATGGATAAGTGATCGTTTTTTCTATATCAGCATGGCTGTTTGATATCCAGTGATAGAGAGATGGAGAGTTGATCGTTTTTTTTCTAAATAAGTATGGTTGTTGTATTTCCGGTAATAGAGAGATTGAGAGTTAATCGGTTTTTTCTATATCAGCATGGCTGTTGGATATCCAGTGATAGAGAGATGGAGAGTTGATCTGTTTTTCTATATAGGTATGGCTGTTGAATTTTCAGTGATAGAGAGATGGAGAGTTGATCGTTTTTTTTCTAAATAAGTATGGTTGTTGTATTTCCGGTAATAGAGAGATTGAGAGTTAATCGGTTTTTTCTATATCAGCATGGCTGTTGGATATCCAGTGATAGAGAGATGGAGAGTTGATCGGTTTTTCTATAGCAGGATGGCTGGTGGATATCCAGTGATAGAGAGATGGGGAGTTGATCGGTAGTTTCTATATATATATACCTGTTGTATTTCCGGTGATAGAGAGATGGAGAGTTGATTTCTTTTTCTATATATTTATGGGTGTTGGATAACCAGTGATAGAGAGATGGAAAGTTGATCGTTTTTTTTATATCAGCATGGCTGTTGGATAGCCAGTTATAGAGAGAAAGAGAATTCATCGGTTTTTTCTATATCAGTATGGCTGTTGGATATCCAGTGATAGAGAGATGGAGAGTTGATCGTTTTTTTCTATATATGTATGGCTGTTAGATATCCAGTGATAGAGATGGAAAGTTGATCGTTTTTTTCTATATCAGTATGACTTGGATATCCAGTGATAGAGAAATAGAGAGTTGTTCAGTGTTTTTCTATATATGTATGGCTGTTAGATATCTAGTAATAGACAGATGTAGAGATATTCAGTTTTTTCTATATATGTATGGCTGCTGGATATCCAGTGATAGAAAGATGGAGTGTTGATAGTGTTTTCTATATTAGTATGGCTGTTGAATATCCAGTGATAGAGAGATGGAGAAATGATCGATTTTTCTATATCAGCATGGCTGTTGGATATCCAGTGATAGAGAGAGGGAAAGTTGATCGTTTTTTCCATATCAGTGTGGCTGTTTTATATCCAGTGATAGAGAGATGGAGAGTTGATCGGTTTATGTATGGCTGTTGGATATCCAGTGATAAAGAGATGGAAAGTTGATCATGTTTATCTATAAATGTATGGCTGCTAGATATCCAGTGATAGACAGATGGAGAGTTGATACTGTTCTTTCTATATATGTATGGCTGTTGGATATCCAGTGATAGAGAGATGGAGAGTTGATCGGTTTTTTCTATATGTGTATGGCTGTTGAATATCCAGTGATAGAGAGATGGATAGTTGATCGGTTTTTTCTATATATGTATGGCTGTTGGATATCCACTGATAGAGAGATGGAGAGTTGATCGTTGTTTTTTATATCAATATGACTGTTGGATATCCAGTGATAGAGAGATAGAGAGTTGATCGTTTTCTTCTATATATGTATGGCTGTTGGATATCCAGTGATAGAGATGGAGAGTTGTTCAGTGTTTTTCTATATATGTATGGCTGTTAGATATCCAGTAATAGACAGATGGAGATTTGTTCAGTCTTTTCTATATATGTATGGATGCTGGATATCCAGTGATAGAAAGATTGAGTGTTGATCGTTTTTTTCTATATCAGTATGACTGTTTGATATCCAGTGATAGAGAGATGGAGAATTGATCGTTTTTTTTCTGAATATATATGGTTGTTGTATTTCCGGTAATAGAGAGATTGAGAGTTGATCGGTTTTTTTTATATCAGCATGGCTGTTGGATATCCAGTGATAGAGAGATGGAGAGTTGATCGGTTTTTCTATATGGGTATGGCTGTTGAATTTTCAGTGATAGAGAGATGGAGAGTTGATCGGTTTTTCTATATGAGTATGGCTGTTGAATATCCAGTGATTGAGAGATGGAGAGTTGATCGGTTTTTTCTATATATATATATGGCTGTTATATATCCAGTGGTAGAGAGATGGAGAGTTGATCGGTTTTTCTATATAGGTATGGCTGTTGAATTTTCAGTGATAGAGAGATGGAGAGTTGATCGGTTTTTCTATATGAGTATGGCTGTTGAATATCCAGTGATTGAGAGATGGAGAGTTGATCGGTTTTTTCTATATATATATGGCTGTTATATATCCAGAGGTAGAGAGATGGAGAGTTGATCGTTTTTTCTATAGCAGGATGGCTGTTGGATATCCAGTGATAGAGAGAAGTAGAGTTGATTGGTTTTTCTATATATGTATGGCTGTTGGATATCCAGTGATAGAGAGATGGGGAGTTGATCGGTAGTTTCTATATATGTATACCTGTTGTATTTCCGGTGATAGAGAGATGGAGAGTTGATCTCTTTTTCTATATATTTATGGCAGTTGGATAACCAGTGATAGAGAGATGGAGAGTTGATCGTTTTTTATTATATCAGCATGGCTGTTGGATAGCCAGTTATAGAGAGAAAGAGAATTCATCGGTTTTTTCTATATCAGTATGGCTGTTGGATATTCAGTGATAAAGAGATGGAGAGTTGATCGGTTGTTTCTATATATGTATGGCTGTTGGATATCCAGTGATAGAGAGATGCGGAATTGATCGTTTTTTTCTATATATGAATGACTGTTGGCTATCCAGTGGTAGAGAGATGGAGAGTTGATCGGTTTTTTCTATATTAGTATGGCTGTTGGATATCCAGTGATAGAGAGATGGATAGTTGATCGTTTTTTTCTATATATGTATGGCTGTTGGATATCCAGTGATAGAGATGGAGAATTGTTCAGTATTTTTCTATATATGTATGGCTGTTAGATAGCCAGTAATAGACAGATGGAGAGTTATTCAGTCTTTTCTATATATGTATGGATGCTGGATATCCAGTGATAGAAAGATTGAGTGTTGATCGTTTTTTTCTATATCAGTACGACTGTTGGATATCCAGTGATAGAGAGATGGATAAGTGTTCGGTTTTTCTATATCAGCATGGCTGTTTGATATCCAGTGATAGAGAGATGGAGAGTTGATCGTTTTGTTTCTAAATAAGTATGGTTGTTGTATTTCCGGTAATAGAGAGATTGAGAGTTGATCGTTTTTTTCTATATCAGCATGGCTGTTGGATATCCAGTGATAGAGAGATGGAGAGTTGATCTGTTTTTCTATATAGGTATGGCTGTTGAATTGTCAGTGATAGAGAGATGGAGAGTTGATCGGTTTTTCTATATTAGTATGGCTGTTGAATATCCAGTGATAGAGAGATGGAGAGTTGATCGTTTTTTTCTATATATGTATGGCTGTTATATATCCAGTGATAGAGAGATGGACAGTTGATCGTTTTTTCTATAGCAGGATGGCTGTTGGATATCCAGTGATAGAGAGAAGGAGAGTTGATTGGTTTTTCTATATATGTATGGCTGTTGGATATCCAGTGATAGAGAGATGGGGAGTTGATCGGTAGTTTCTATATATGTATACCTGTTGTATTTCCGGTGATAGAGAGATGGAGAGTTGATCTCTTTTTCAATATATTTATGGCTGTTGGATAACCAGTGATAGAGAGATGGAAAGTTGATCGTTTTTTTTA
Organism: Bathymodiolus septemdierum; assembly: GCA_963383655.1. Classification (NCBI taxonomy): domain Eukaryota; kingdom Metazoa; phylum Mollusca; class Bivalvia; order Mytilida; family Modiolidae; genus Bathymodiolus; species Bathymodiolus septemdierum. The sequence goes on along the minus strand of OY726519.1, from coordinate 129,734,898 downwards.
TATCAGCATGGCTGTTGGATAGCCAGTTATAGAGAGAAAGAGAATTCATCGGTTTTTTCTATATCAGTATGGCTGTTGGATATCCAGTGATAGAGAGATGGAAAGTTGATTGTTTTTTTCTATAGCAGTATGACTTGGATATCCAGTGATAGAGAAATGGAGAGTTGTTCAGTGTTTTTCTATATATGTATGGCTGCTGGATATCCAGTGATAGAAAGATGGAGTGTTGATAGTTTTTTTCTATATTAGTATGTCTGTTGAATATCCAGTGATAGAGAGATGGAGAATTGATCGATTTTTCTATATCAGCATGGCTGTTGGATATCCAGTGATAGAGAGAGGGAAAGTTGATCGTTTTTTCAATATCAGTATGGCTGTTTTATATCCACTGATAGAGAGATGGAGAGTTGATCGGTTTATGTATGGCTGGTGGATATCCAGTGATAAAGAGATGTAAAGTTGATCGTGTTTATCTATAAATGTATGGCTGCTAGATATCCAGTGATAGACAGATGTAGAGTTGATCGGTTTTTTTCTATATTATTATGGCTGTTGGATGTCCAGTGGTAGAGAGATGGAGAGTTGATACTGTTCTTTCTATATATGTATGGCTGTTGGATATCCAGTGATAGAGAGATGGAGAGTTGATCGGTTTTTTCTATATATGTATGGCTGTTGAATATCCAGTGATAGAGAGATGGATAGTTGATCGGTTTTTTCTATATATGTATGGCTGTTGGATATCCACTGATAGAGAGATGGAGAGTTGATCATTGTTTTCTATATCAATATGACTGTTGGATATCCAGTGATAGAGAGATAGAGAGTTGATCGTTTTCTTCTATATATGTATGGCTGTTGGATATCCAGTGATAGAGATGGAGAGATGTTCAGTGTTTTTCTATATATGTATGGCTGTTAGATATCCAGTAATAGACAGATGGAGATTTATTCAGTCTTTTCTATATATGTATGGATGCTGGATATCCAGTGATAGAAAGATTGAGTGTTGATCGTTTTCTTCTATATATGTATGGCTGTTGGATATCCAGTGATAGAGATGGAGAGTTGTTCAGTGTTTTTCTATATATGTATGGCTGTTAGATATCCAGCAATAGACAGATGGAGATTTATTCAGTCTTTTCTATATATGTATGGATGCTGGATATCCAGTGATAGAAAGATTGAGTGTTGATCGTTTTTTTCTATACCAGTATGACTGTTTGATATCCAGTGATAGAGAGATGGAGAGTTGATCGTTTTTTTTCTGAATATGTATGCTTGTTGTATTTCCGGTAATAGAGAGATTGAGAGTTGATCGTTTTTTTTATATCAGCATGGCTGTTGGATATCCAGTGATAGAGAGATGGAGAGTTGATCGGTTTTTCTATATAGGTATGGCTGTTGAATTTTCAGTGATAGAGAGATGGAGAGTTGATCGGTTTTTCTATAGGAGTTTGGCTGTTGAATATCCAGTGATTGAGAGATGGAGAGTTGATACTGTTCTTTCTATATATGTATGGCTGTTGAATATCCAGTGATTGAGAGATGGAGAGTTGATCGGTTTTTTCTATATATATATGGCTGTTATATATCCAGTGATAGAGAGATGGAGAGTTCATCGTTTTTTCTATAGCAGGATGGCTGTTGGATATCCAGTGATAGAGAGAAGGAGAGTTGATCGGTTTTTCTATATATGTATGGCTGTTGGATATCCAGTGATAGAGAGATGGGGAGTTGATCGGTAGTTTCTATATATGTATACCTGTTGTATTTCCGGAGATAGAGAGATGGAGAGTTGATCTCTTTTTCTATATATTTATGGCTGTTGGATAACCAGTCATAGAGAGATGGAGAGTTGATCGGTTTTTTATATCAGCATGGCTGTTGGATAGCCAGTTATAGAGAGAAAGAGAATTCATCGTTTTTTTCTATATCAGTATGGCTGTTGGATATTCAGTGATAAAGAGATGGGGAATTGATCGGTTTTTTCTATATATGAATGACTGTTGGATATCCAGTGATAGAGAGATGGAGAGTTGATCGGTTTTTTCTATATTAGTATGGCTGTTGGATATCCAGTGATAAAGAGATGGATAGTTGATCGTTTTCTTCTATATATGTATGGCTGTTGGATATCCAGTGATAGAGATGGATAATTGTTCAGTGTTTTTCTATATATGTATGGCTGTTAGATATCCAATAATAGACAGATGGAGAGTTATTCAGTCTTTTCTATATATGTATGGATGCTGGATATCCAGTGATAGAAAGATTGAGTGTTGATCGTTTTTTTCTATATCAGTATGACTGTTGGATATCCAGTGATAGAGAGATGGATAAGTGAACGGTTTTTCTATATCAGCATGGCTGTTTGATATCCAGTGATAGAGAGATGGAGAATTGATCGTTTTTTTTCTAAATATGTATGGTTGTTGTATTTCCGGTAATAGAGAGATTGAGAGTTGATCGGCTTTTTCTATATCAGCATGGCTGTTGGATATCCAGTGATAGAGAGATGGAGAGTTGATCGGTTTTTCTATATAGGTATGGCTGTTGAATTTTCAGTGATAGAGAGATGGAGAGTTGATCGGTTTTTCTATATGAGTATAGCTGTTGAATATCCAGTGATAGAGAGATGGAGAGTTGATCGTTTTTTTCTATATATGTATGGCTGTTATATATCCCGTGATAGAGAGATGGAGAGTTGATTGTTTTTTCTATAGCAGGATGGCTGTTGGATATCCAGTGATAGAGAGAAGGAGAGTTGATCGGTTTTTCTATATATGTATGGCTGTTGGATATTCAGTGATAGAGAGATGGGGAGTTGATCGGTAGTTTCTATATATGTATACCTGTTGTATTTCCGGTGATAGAGAGATGGAGAGTTGATCTCTTTTTCTATATATTTATGGCTGTTGGATAACCAGTGATAGAGAGATTAAGAGTTGATCGTTTTTTTATATCAGCATGGCTGTTGGATAGCCAGTTATAGAGAGAAAGAGAATTCATCGGTTTTTTCTATATCAGTATGGCTGTTGGATATTCAGTGATAAAGAGATGGGGAATTGATCGTTTTTTTTCTATATATGAATGACTGTTGGATATCCAGTGATAGAGAGATGGATAGTTGATCGTTTTCTTCTATATATGTATGGCTGTTGGATATCCAGTGATAGAGATGGATAATTGTTCAGTGTTTTTCTATATATGTATGGCTGTTAGATATCCAATAATAGACAGATGGAGAGTTATTCAGTCTTTTCTATATATGTATGGATGCTGGATATCCAGTGATAGAAAAATTGAGTGTTGATCGTTTTTTTCTATATCAGTATGACTGTTGGATATCCAGTGATAGAGAGATGGATAAGTGATCGGTTTTTCTATATCAGCATGGCTGTTTAATATCAAGTGATAGAGAGATGGAGAGTTGATCGTTTTTTTTCTAAATATGTATGGTTGTTGTATTTCCGGTAATAGAGAGATTGAGAGTTGATCGGCTTTTTCTATATCAGCATAGCTGTTGGATATCCAGTGATAGAGAGATGGAGAGTTGATCGGTTTTTCTATATGAGTATGGCTGTTGAATATCCAATGATAGAGAGATGGAGAGTTGATCGTTTTTTTCTATATATGTATGGCTGTTATATATCCAGTGATAGAGAGATGGAGAGTTGATTGTTTTTTCTATAGCAGGATGGCTGTTGGATATCCAGTGATAGAGAGAAGGAGAGTTGATCGGTTTTTCTATATATGTATGGCTGTTGGATATTCAGTGATAGAGAGATGGGGAGTTGATCGGTAGTTTCTATATATGTATACCTGTTGTATTTCCGGTGATAGAGAGATGGAGAGTTGATCTCTTTTTCTATATATTTATGGCTGTTGGATAACCAGTGATAGAGAGATTAAGAGTTGATCGTTTTTTATATCAGGATGGCTGTTGGATAGCCAGTTATAGAAAGAATGAGAATTCATCGGTTTTTTCTATATCAGTATAGCTGTTGGATATTCAGTGATAGAGAGATGGAGAGTTGATCGTTTTTTTCTATTTTAGTATGGCTGTTGGATATCCAGTGATAGAGAGATGGATAGTTGATCGTTGTTTTCTATATCAGTATGGCTGTTGGATGTCCAGTAATAGAGAAATGCAGAGTTTATCTGTTTTTTTCTATATATGTATGGCTGTTGGATAGCCAGTTAGAGAGACATGGAGAGTTGATCGTTTTTTTATATCAGTATGGCTGTTTTATATCCAGAGATAGAGAGATGGAGAATTGATCGGTTTTTTCTATATATGTATGGCTGTTGGATATTCAGTGACAGACAGATGGAGAGTTGATCGGTTTTATCTATATAAATATGGCTGTTGGATACCCAGTGATAGAGAGATGGAGTGTTTATCGTTTTTTTCTATATATATATATGGCGGATGGATATCCAGTGATAGAGAGATGGAAAATTGATCGTGTTTATCTATAAATGTATGGCTGCTAGATATCCAGTGATAGACAGATGGAGAGTTGATTGGTTTTTTTCTATATTAGTATGGCTGTTGGATATCCAGTGGTAGAGAGATGGAGAGTTGATACTGTTCTTTCTATATATGTATGGCTGTTGGATATCCAGTGATAGAGAGATGGAGAGTTGATCGGTTTTTTCTATATATGTATGGATGCTGGATATCCAGTGATAGAAAGATTGAGTGTTGATCGTTTTCTTTCTATATCAGTATGACTGTTGGATATCCAGTGATAGAGAGATGTATAAGTGATCGGTTTTTCTATATCAGCATGGCTGTTTGATATCCAGTGATAGAGAGATGGAGAGTTGATCGGTTTATGTATGGCTGTTGGATATCCAATGATAAAGAGATGGAAGGTTGATCGTGTTTATCTATAAATGTATGGCTGCTAGATATCCAGTGATAGACAGATGGAGAGTTGATTGTTTTTTTTCTATATTAGTATGGCTGTTGGATATCCAGTGGTAGAGAGATGGAGAGTTGATACTGTTCTTTCTATATATGTATGGCTGTTGGATATCCAGTGATAGAGAGATGGAGAGTTGATCGGTTTTTTCTATATATGTATGTCTGTTGAATATCCAGTGATAGAGAGATGGATAGTTGATCGGTTTTTTCTATATATGTATGGCTGTTGAATATCCACTGATAGAGAGATGGAGAGTTGATCGTTGTTTTCTATATCAATATGACTGTTGGATATCCAGTGATAGAGAGATAGAGAGTTGATCGTTTTCTTCTATATATGTATGGCTGTTGGATATCCAGTGATAGAGATGGAGAGTTGTTCAGTGTTTTTCTATATATGTATGGCTGTTAGATATCCAGTAATAGACAGATGGAGATTTATTCAGTCTTTTCTATATATGTATGGATGCTGGATATCCAGTGATAGAAATATTGAGTGTTGATCGTTTTTTTCTATATCAGTATGACTGTTTGATATCCAGTGATAGAGAGATGGAGAGTTGATCGTTTTTTTTCTGAATATGTATGGTTGTTGTATTTCTGGTAATAGTGAGATTGAGAGTTGATCGGTTTTTTTTATATCAGCATGGCTGCTGGATATCCAGTGATAGAGAGATGGAGAGTTGATCGGTTTTTCTATATAGGTATGGCTGTTGAATTTTCAGTGATAGAGAGATGGAGAGTTGATCGGTTTTTCCATAGGAGTTTGGCTGTTGAATATCCAGTGATTGAGAGATGGAGAGTTGATACTGTTCTTTCTATATATGTATGGCTGTTGAATATCCAGTGATTGAGAGATGGAGAGTTGATCGGTTTTTTCTATATATATATGGCTGTTATATATCCAGTGATAGAGAGATGGAGAGTTGATCGTTTTTTCTATAGCAGGATGGCTGTTGGATATCCAGTGATAGAAAGATTGAGTGTTGATCCTTTTTTTCTATATCAGTATGACTGTTGGATATCCAGTGATAGAGAGATGGATAAGTGAACGGTTTTTCTATATCAGCATGGCTGTTTGATATCCAGTGATAGAGAGATGGAGAATTGATCGTTTTTTTTCTAAATATGTATGGTTGTTGTATTTCCGGTAATAGAGAGATTGAGAGTTGATCGGCTTTTTCTATATCAGCATGGCTGTTGGATATCCAGTGATAGAGAGATGGAGAGTTGATCGGTTTTTCTATATATGTATGGCTGTTGGATATCCAGTGATAGAGAGATGGAGAGTTGATCGGTTTTTCTATATATGTATGGCTGTTGAATTTTCAGTGATAGAGAGATGGAGAGTTGATCGGTTTTTCTATATGAGTATAGCTGTTGAATATCCAGTGATAGAGAGATGGAGAGTTGATCGGTTTTTCTATATATGTATGGCTGTTGAATTTTCAGTGATAGAGAGATGGAGAGTTGATCGGTTTTTCTATATGAGTATAGCTGTTGAATATCCAGTGATAGAGAGATGGAGAGTTGATCGTTTTTTTCTATATATGTATGGCTGTTATATATCCCGTGATAGAGAGATGGAGAGTTGATTGTTTTTTCTATAGCAGGATGGCTGTTGGATATCCAGTGATAGAGAGAAGGAGAGTTGATCGGTTTTTCTATATATGTATGGCTGTTGGATATCCAGTGATAGAGAGAAGTAGAGTTGATTGGTTTTTCTATATATGTATAGCTGTTGGATATCCAGTGATAGAGAGATGGGGAGTTGATCGGTAGTTTCTATATATGTATACCTGTTGTATTTCCGGTGATAGAGAGATGGAGAGTTGATCTCTTTTTCTATATATTTATGGCTGTTGGATAACCAGTGATAGAGAGATTAAGAGTTGATCGTTTTTTTATATCAGCATGGCTGTTGGATAGCCAGTTATAGAAAGAAAGAGAATTCATCGGTTTTTTCTATATCAGTATGGCTGTTGGATATTCAGTGATAGAGAGATGGAGAGTTGATCGGTTTTTTCTATATTAGTATGGCTGTTGGATATCCAGTGATAGAGAGATGGATAGTTGATCGTTGTTTTCTATATCAGTATGGCTGTTGGATGTCCAGTAATAGAGAAATGCAGAGTTTATCTGTTTTTTTCTATATATGTATGGCTGTTGGATAGCCAGTTAGAGAGACATGGAGAGTTGATCGTTTTTTTATATCAGTATGGCTGTTTTATATCCAGAGATAGAGAGATGGAGAATTGATCGGTTTTTTTCTATACATGTATGGCTGTTGGATATTCAGTGACAGACAGATGGAGAGTTGATCGGTTTTATCTATATAAATATGGCTGTTGGATACCCAGTGATAGAGAGATGGAGTGTTTATCGTTTTTTTCTATATATATATATGGCGGATGGATATCCAGTGATAGAGAGATGGAAAATTGATCAGTTTTTTCTATATACGTATGGCTGTTATATATCCAGTGATAGACAAATAGAAAGTTAATGGATTTCTTTCTATATTTGTATGGCTGATCGATTTTTAGTGATAGAGAGATGGAGAGTTGATCGGTTTTATCTATATCAATATGGCTGTTGGATACCCAGTGATAGAGAGATGGAGAGTTATTCGGTTTTTCTATATATGTATGGATGTTGGATATCCAGTGATAGAGAGAAGGAGAGTTGATCGGTTTTTCTCTATATGTATGGCTGTTAGATATCCAGTGATAGAGAGATGGAGAGTTGATCGTTGTTCTCTATATCAGTATGGCTGTTGGATATCCAGTGATAGAGAGAAGGAGAGTTGATCGGTGTTTCTATATATGTATGGCTGTTAGATATCCAGTGATAGAGAAATGGGGAGTTGATCGGTTGTTTCTATATATGTATGGCTGTTGTATTTCCGGTGATAGAGAGATGGAGAATTGATCGTTTTTTTTCTATATATGTATGGCTGTTGAATATTCTGTGATAGAGAGATGGAGTGTTGATCGTATTTTTTTCTATATATGTATGGTTTTTGTATTTCCGGTAATAGAGAGATTGAGAGTTGATCGGTTTTTCAATATCAGTATGGCTGTTGAATATCCAGTGATAGAGAGATGGATAGTTGATCGGTTTTTTCTATATATGTAAGGCTGTTGGATATCCAGTGATAGACAGATGAAGAGGTATTCAGTCTTTTCTATATCAGTATGACTGTTGGATATCCAGTGATAGAGAGATGGATAAGTGATCGGTTTTTCTATATCAGCATGGCTGTTTGATATCCAGTGATAGAGAGATGGAGAGTTGATCGTTTTTTTTCTAAATATGTATGGTTGTTGTATTTCCGGTAATAGAGCGATTGATAGTTGATCGGTTTTTTCTATATCAGCATGGCTGTTGGATATCCAGTGATAGAGAGATGGAGAGTTGATCGGTTTTTCTATATAGGTATGGCTGTTGAATTTTCAGTGATAGAGAGATGGAGAGTTGATCGTTTTTTCTGTATGAGTATGGCTGTTGAATATCCAGTGATAGAGTGATGGAGCGTTGATCGTTTTTTTCTATATATGTATGGCTGTTATATATCCAGTGATAGAGAGATGGAGAGTTGATATCTTTTTCTATATATTTATGGCTGGTGGATAACCAGTGATAGAGAGATTGAGAGTTGATCGGTTTTTAATATCAGCATGGCTGTTAGATAGCCAGTTATAGAGAGAAAGAGAATTCATCGGTTTTTTTCTATATCAGTATGGCTGTTGGATATTCAGTGATAAAGAGATGGAGAGTTGATCGGTTGTTTCTATATATGTATGGCTGTTGGATATCCAGTGATAGAGAGATGGGGAATTGATCGGTTTTGTTCTATAAATGAATGGCTGTTGGACATCCAGTGATAGAGAGATGGAGATTTGATCGGTTTTTTTTCTATATTAGTATGGGTGTTGGATATCCAGTGATAGATAGATGGATAGTTGATCGTTGTTTTCTATATCAGTATGGCTGTTGGATGTTCAGTGATAGAGAAATGCAGAGTTTATCTGTTTTTTTCTATATATGTATGGCTGTTGGATAGCCAGTGAGAGAGACATGGAGAGTTGATCGTTTTTTTCTATATCAGTATGGTTGTTTTATATCCAGAGATAGAGAGATGGAGAATTGATCGTTTTTTTCTATATATGTATGGCTGTTGGATATTCAGTGACAGAGAGATGGAGAGTTGATCTCTTTTTCTATATATTTATGGCTGTTGGATAACCAGTCATAGAGAGATGGAGAGTTGATCGGTTTTTTATATCAGCATGGCTGTTGGATAGCCAGTTATAGAGAGAAAGAGAATTCATCGTTTTTTTCTATATCAGTATGGCTGTTGGATATTCAGTGATAAAGAGATGGGGAATTGATCGGTTTTTTTCTATATATGAATGACTGTTGGATATCCAGTGATAGAGAGATGGAGAGTTGATCGGTTTTTTCTATATCAATATGGCTGTTGGATATCCAGGGATAAAGAGATGGATAGTTGATCGTTTTCTTCTATATATGTATGGCTGTTGGATATCCAGTGATAGAGATGGATAATTGTTCAGTGTTTTTCTATATATGTATGGCTGTTAGATATCCAATAATAGACAGATGGAGAGTTATTCAGTCTTTTCTATATATGTATGGATGCTGGATATCCAGTGATAGAAAGATTGAATGTTGATCGTTTTTTTCTATATCAGTATGACTGTTGGATATCCAGTGATAGAGAGATGGATAAGTGAACGGTTTTTCTATATCAGCATGGCTGTTTGATATCCAGTGATAGAGAGATGGAGAGTTGATCGTTTTTTTTCTAAATATGTATGGTTGTTGTATTTCCGGTAATAGAGAGATTGAGAGTTGATCGGCTTTTTCTATATCAGCATGGCTGTTGGATATCCAGTGATAGAGAGATGGAGAGTTGATCGGTTTTTCTATATAGGTATGGCTGTTAGATATCCAGTGATAGAGAGATGGAAAGTTGATCGGTTTTTCTATATAGGTATGGCTGTTGAATTTTCAGTGATAGAGAGATGGAGAGTTGATCGTTTTTTTTTATATCAGCATGGCTGTTGGATATCCAGTGATAGAGAGATGGAGAGTTGATCGGTTTTTCTATATAGGTATGGCTGTTGAATTTTCAGTGATAGAGAGATGGAGAGTTGATCGGTTTTTCTATATGAGTATAGCTGTTGAATATCCAGTGATAGAGAGATGGAGAGTTGATCGTTTTTTTCTATATATTTATGGCTGTTATATATCCAGTGATAGAGAGATAGAGAGTTGATTGTTTTTTCTATAGCAGGATGGCTGTTGGATATCCAGTGATAGAGATGGATAATTGTTCAGTGTTTTTCTATATATGTATGGCTGTTAGATATCCAATAATAGACAGATGGAGAGTTATTCAGTCTTTTCTATATATGTATGGATGCTGGATATCCAGTGATAGAAAGATTGAGTGTTGATCGGTTTTTTCTATATCAGTATGACTGTTGGATATCCAGTGATAGAGAGATGGATAAGTGAACGGTTTTTCTATATCAGCATGGCTGTTTGATATCCAGTGATAGAGAGATGGAGAGTTGATCGTTTTTTTTCTAAATATGTATGGTTGTTGTATTTCCGGTAATAGAGAGATTGAGAGTTGATCGGCTTTTTCTATATCAGCATGGCTGTTGGATATCCAGTGATAGAGAGATGGAGAGTTGATCGGTTTTTCTATATAGGTATGGCTGTTGAATTTTCAGTGATAGAGAGATGGAGAGTTGATCGGTTTTTCTATATAGGTATGGCTGTTGGATATCCAGTGGTAGAGAGATGGAGAGTTGATCGGTTTTTCTATATAGGTATGGCTGTTGAATTTTCAGTGATAGAGAGATGGAGAGTTGATCGGTTTTTCTATATGAGTATAGCTGTTGAATATCCAGTGATAGAGAGATGGAGAGTTGATCGTTTTTTTCTATATATGTATGGCTGTTGGATATTCAGTGATAGAGAGATGGGGAGTTGATCGGTAGTTTCTATATATGTATACCTGTTGTATTTCCGGTGATAGAGAGATGGAGAGTTGATCTCTTTTTCTATATATTTATGGCTGTTGGATAACCAGTGATAGAGAGATTAAGAGTTGATCGTTTTTTTATATCAGCATGGCTGTTGGATAGCCAGTGATAGAAAGAAAGAGAATTCATCGGTTTTTTCTATATCAGTATGGCTGTTGGATATTCAGTGATAGAGAGATGGAGAGTTGATCGGTTTTTTCTATATTAGTATGGCTGTTGGATATCCAGTGATAGAGAGATGGATAGTTGATCGTTGTTTTCTATATCAGTATGGCTGTTGGATGTCCAGTAATAGAGAAATGCAGAGTTTATCTGTTTTTTTCTATATATGTATGGCTGTTGGATAGCCAGTTAGAAAGACATGGAGAGTTGATCGTTTTTTTTATATCAGTATGGCTGTTTTATATCCAGAGATAGAGAGATGGAGAATTGATTGTTTTTTTCTATATATGTATGGCTGTTGGATATTCAGTGACAGACAGATGGAGAGTTGATCGGTTTTATCTATATAAATATGGCTGTTGGATATCCAGTGATAGAGAGAAGGAGAGTTGATCGGTTTTTCTCTATATGTATGGCTGTTAGATATCCAGTGATAGAGAGATGGAGAGTTGATCGTTGTTCTCTATATCAGTATGGCTGTTGGATATCCAGTGATAGAGAGAAGGAGAGTTGATCGGTGTTTCTATATATGTATGGCTGTTAGATATCCAGTGATAGAGAGATGGGGAGTTGACCGGTTGTTTCTATATATGTATGGCTGTTGTATTTCCGGTGATAGAGAGATGGAGAATTGATCGTTTTTTTTCTATATATGTATGGCTGTTGAATATTCTGTGATAGAGAGATGGAGTGTTGATCGTATTTTTTTCTATATATGTATGGTTGTTGTATTTCCGGTAATAGAGAGATTGAGAGTTGATCGGTTTTTCAATATCAGTATGGCTGTTGAATATCCAGTGATAGAGAGATGGATAGTTGATCGGTTTTTTCTATATATGTAAGGCTGTTGGATATCCAGTGATAGACAGATGAAGAGGTATTCAGTCTTTTCTATATCAGTATGACTGTTGGATATCCAGTGATAGAGAGATGGATAAGTGATCGGTTTTTCTATATCAGCATGGCTGTTTGATATCCAGTGATAGAGAGATGGAGAGTTGATCGTTTTTTTTCTAAATATGTATGGTTGTTGTATTTCCGGTAATAGAGCGATTGATAGTTGATCGGTTTTTTCTATATCAGCATGGCTGTTGGATATCCAGTGATAGAGAGATGGAGAGTTGATCGGTTTTTCTATATAGGTATGGCTGTTGAATTTTCAGTGATAGAGAGATGGAGAGTTGATCGTTTTTTCTGTATGAGTATGGCTGTTGAATATCCAGTGATAGAGTGATGGATCGTTGATCGCTTTTTTCTATATATGTATGGCTGTTATATATCCAGTGATAGAGAGATGGAGAGTTGATCGGTTTTTCTATATAGGTATGGCTGTTGAATTTTCAGTGATAGAGAGATGGAGAGTTGATCGTTTTTTCTGTATGAGTATGGCTGTTGAATATCCAGTGATAGAGTGATGGAGCGTTGATCGTTTCTTTCTATATATGTATGGCTGTTATATATCCAGTGATAGAGAGATGGAGAGGTCGTCGTTTTTTCTATAGCAGGATGGCTGTTGGATATCCAGTGATAGAGAGAAGGAGAGTTGATCGGTTTTTCTATATATGTATGGCTGTTGGATATCCAGTGATAGAGAGATGGGGAATTGATCGGTAGTTCCTATATATGTATACCTGTTGCATTTCCGGTGATAGAGAGATGGAGAGTTGATATCTTTTTCTATATATTTATGGCTGGTGGATAACCAGTGATAGAGAGATTGAGAGTTGATCGGTTTTTAATATCAGCATGGCTGTTAGATAGCCAGTTATAGAGAGAAAGAGAATTCATCGGTTTTTTCTATATCAGTATGGCTGTTGGATATTCAGTGATAAAGAGATGGAGAGTTGATCGGTTGTTTCTATATATGTATGGCTGTTGGATATCCAGTGATAGAGAGATGGGGAATTGATCGGTTTTGTTCTATAAATGAATGGCTGTTGGACATCCAGTGATAGAGAGATGGAGATTTGATCGGTTTTTTTTCTATATTAGTATGGGTGTTGGATATCCAGTGATAGATAGATGGATAGTTGATCGTTGTTTTCTATATCAGTATGGCTGTTGGATGTTCAGTGATAGAGAAATGCAGAGTTTATCTGTTTTTTTCTATATATGTATGGCTGTTGGATAGCCAGTGAGAGAGACATGGATAGTTGATCGTTTTTTTCTATATCAGTATTGTTGTTTTATATCCAGAGATAGAGAGATGGAGAATTGATCGTTTTTTTCTATATATGTATGGCTGTTGGATATTCAGTGACAGAGAGATGGAGAGTTGATCTCTTTTTCTATATATTTATGGCTGTTGGATAACCAGTCATAGAGAGATGGAGAGTTGATCGGTTTTTATATCAGCATGGCTGTTGGATAGCCAGTTATAGAGAGAAAGAGAATTCATCGTTTTTTTCTATATCAGTATGGCTGTTGGATATTCAGTGATAAAGAGATGGGGAATTGATCGGTTTTTTTCTATATATGAATGACTGTTGGATATCCAGTGATAGAGAGATGGAGAGTTGATCGTTTTTTTCTATATCAATATGGCTGTTGGATATCCAGTGATAAAGAGATGGATAGTTGATCGTTTTCTTCTATATATGTATGGCTGTTGGATATCCAGTGATAGAGATGGATAATTGTTCAGTGTTTTTCTATATATGTATGGCTGTTAGATATCCAATAATAGACAGATGGAGAGTTATTCAGTCTTTTCTATATATGTATGGATGCTGGATATCCAGTGATAGAAAGATTGAGTGTTGATCGTTTTTTACTATATCAGTATGACTGTTGGATATCCAGTGATAGAGAGATGGATAAGTGAACGGTTTTTCTATATCAGCATGGCTGTTTGATATCCAGTGATAGAGAGATGGAGAGTTGATCGTTTTTTTTCTAAATATGTATGGTTGTTGTATTTCCGGTAATAGAGAGATTGAGAGTTGATCGGCTTTTTCTATATCAGCATGGCTGTTGGATATCCAGTGATAGAGAGATGGAGAGTTGATCGGTTTTTCTATATAGGTATGGCTGTTGAATTTTCAGTGATAGAGAGATGGAGAGTTGATCGGTTTTTCTATATGAGTATAGCTGTTGAATATCCAGTGATAGAGAGATGGAGAGTTGATCGTTTTTTTCTATATATTTATGGCTGTTATATATCCAGTGATAGAGAGATGGAGAGTTGATTGTTTTTTCTATAGCAGGATGGCTGTTGGATATCCAGTGATAGAGATGGATAATTGTTCAGTGTTTTTCTATATATGTATGGCTGTTAGATATCCAATAATAGACAGATGGAGAGTTATTCAGTCTTTTCTATATATGTATGGATGCTGGATATCCAGTGATAGAAAGATTGAGTGTTGATCGGTTTTTTCTATATCAGTATGACTGTTGGATATCCAGTGATAGAGAGATGGATAAGTGAACGGTTTTTCTATATCAGCATGGCTGTTTGATATCCAGTGATAGAGAGATGGAGAGTTGATCGTTTTTTTTCTAAATATGTATGGTTGTTGTATTTCCGGTAATAGAGAGATTGAGAGTTGATCGGCTTTTTCTATATCAGCATGGCTGTTGGATATCCAGTGATAGAGAGATGGAGAGTTGATCGGTTTTTCTATATAGGTATGGCTGTTGAATTTTCAGTGATAGAGAGATGGAGAGTTGATCGGTTTTTCTATATGAGTATAGCTGTTGAATATCCAGTGATAGAGAGATGGAGAGTTGATCGTTTTTTTCTATATATGTATGGCTGTTGGATATTCAGTGATAGAGAGATGGGGAGTTGATCGGTAGTTTCTATATATGTATACCTGTTGTATTTCCGGTGATAGAGAGCTGGAGAGTTGATCTCTTTTTCTATATATTTATGGCTGTTGGATAACCAGTGATAGAGAGATTAAGAGTTGATCGTTTTTTTATATCAGCATGGCTGTTGGATAGCCAGTTATAGAAAGAAAGATAATTCATCGGTTTTTTCTATATCAGTATGGCTGTTGGATATTCAGTGATAGAGAGATGGAGAGTTGATCGGTTTTTTCTATATTAGTATGGCTGTTGGATATCCAGTGATAGAGAGATGGATAGTTGATCGTTGTTTTCTATATCAGTATGGCTGTTGGATGTCCAGTAATAGAGAAATGCAGAGTTTATCTGTTTTTTTCTATATATGTATGGCTGTTGGATAGCCAGTTAGAGAGACATGGAGAGTTGATCGTTTTTTTATATCAGTATGGCTGTTTTATATCCAGAGATAGAGAGATGGAGAATTGATTGGTTTTTTCTATATATGTATGGCTGTTGGATATTCAGTGACAGACAGATGGAGAGTTGATCGGTTTTATCTATATAAATATGGCTGTTGGATACCCAGTGATAGAGAGATGGAGTGTTTATCGTTTTTTTCTATATATATATATGGCGGATGGATATCCAGTGATAGAGAGATGGAAAATTGATCAGTTTTTTCTATATACGTATGGTTGTTATATATCCAGTGATAGACAAATAGAAAGTTAATGGATTTTTTTCTATATTTGTATGGCTGATCGATTTTCAGTGATAGAGAGATGGAGAGTTGATCGGTTTTATCTATATCAATATGGCTGTTGGATACCCAGTGATAGAGAGATGGAGAGTTATTCGGTTTTTCTATATATGTATGGATGTTGGATATCCAGTGATAGAGAGAAGGAGAGTTGATCGGTTTTTCTCTATATGTATGGCTGTTAGATATCCAGTGATAGAGAGATGGAGAGTTGATCGTTGTTCTCTATATCAGTATGGCTGTTGGATATCCAGTGATAGAGAGAAGGAGAGTTGATCGGTGTTTCTATATATGTATGGCTGTTAGATATCCAGTGATAGAGAGATGGGGAGTTGATCGGTTGTTTCTATATATGCATGGCTGTTGTATTTCCGGTGATAGAGAGATGGAGAATTGATCGTTTTTTTTCTATATATGTATGGCTGTTGAATATTCTGTGATAGAGAGATGGAGTGTTGATCGTATTTTTTTCTATATATGTATGGTTGTTGTATTTCCGGTAATAGAGAGATTGAGAGTTGATCGGTTTTTCAATATCAGTATGGCTGTTGAATATCCAGTGATAGAGAGATGGATAGTTGATCGGTTTTTTCTATATATGTAAGGCTGTTGGATATCCAGTGATAGACAGATGAAGAGGTATTCAGTCTTTTCTATATCAGTATGACTGTTGGATATCCAGTGATAGAGAGATGGATAAGTGATCGGTTTTTCTATATCAGCATGGCTGTTTGATATCCAGTGATAGAGAGATGGAGAGTTGATCGTTTTTTTTCTAAATATGTATGGTTGTTGTATTTCCGGTAATAGAGCGATTGATAGTTGATCGGTTTTTTCTATATCAGCATGGCTGTTGGATTTCCAGTGATAGAGAGATGGAGAGTTGATCGGTTTTTCTATATAGGTATGGCTGTTGAATTTTCAGTGATAGAGAGATGGAGAGTTGATCGTTTTTTCTGTATGAGTATGGCTGTTGAATATCCAGTGATAGAGTGATGGAGCGTTGATCGTTTCTTTCTATATATGTATGGCTGTTATATATCCAGTGATAGAGAGATGGAGAGTTATTCAGTCTTTTCTATATATGTATGGATGCTGGATATCCAGTGATAGAAAGATTGAGTGTTGATCGTTTTTTACTATATCAGTATGACTGTTGGATATCCAGTGATAGAGAGATGGATAAGTGAACGGTTTTTCTATATCAGCATGGCTGTTTGATATCCAGTGATAGAGAGATGGAGAGTTGATCGTTTTTTTTCTAAATATGTATGGTTGTTGTATTTCCGGTAATAGAGAGATTGAGAGTTGATCGGCTTTTTCTATATCAGCATTGCTGTTGGATATCCAGTGATAGAGAGATGGAGAGTTGATCGTTTTTTTCTATATATGTATGGCTGTTATATATCCCGTGATAGAGAGATGGAGAGTTGATCGGTTTTTCTATATATGTATGGCTGTTGGATATTCAGTGATAGAGAGATGGGGAGTTGATCGGTAGTTTCTATATATGTATACCTGTTGTATTTCCGGTGATAGAGAGATGGAGAGTTGATCTCTTTTTCTATATATTTATGGCTGTTGGATAACCAGTGATAGAGAGATTAAGAGTTGATCGTTTTTTTATATCAGTATGGCTGTTGGATATTCAGTGATAGAGAGATGGAGAGTTGATCGGTTTTTTCTATATTAGTATGGCTGTTGGATATCCAGTGATAGAGAGATGGATAGTTGATCGTTGTTTTCTATATCAGTATGGCTGTTGGATGTCCAGTAATAGAGAAATGCAGAGTTTATCTGTTTTTTTCTATATATGTATGGCTGTTGGATAGCCAGTTAGAGAGACATGGAGAGTTGATCGTTTTTTTTATATCAGTATGGCTGTTTTATATCCAGAGATAGAGAGATGGAGAATTGATTGTTTTTTTCTATATATGTATGGCTGTTGGATATTCAGTGACAGACAGATGGAGAGTTGATCGGTTTTATCTATATAAATATGGCTGTTGGATACCCAGTGATAGAGAGATGGAGTGTTTATCGTTTTTTTCTATATATATATATGGCGGATGGATATCCAGTGATAGAGAGATGGAAAATTGATCAGTTTTTTCTATATACGTATGGCTGTTATATATCCAGTGATAGACAAATAGAAAGTTAATGGATTTTTTTCTATATTTGTATGGCTGATCGATTTTCAGTGATAGAGAGATGGAGAGTTGATCGGTTTTATCTATATCAATATGGCTGTTGGATACCCAGTGATAGAGAGATGGAGAGTTATTCGGTTTTTCTATATATGTATGGATGTTGGATATCCAGTGATAGAGAGAAGGAGAGTTGATCGGTTTTTCTCTATATGTATGGCTGTTAGATATCCAGTGATAGAGAGATGGAGAGTTGATCGTTGTTCTCTATATCAGTATGGCTGTTGGATATCCAGTGATAGAGAGAAGGAGAGTTGATCGGTGTTTCTATATATGTATGGCTGTTAGATATCCAGTGATAGAGAGATGGGGAGTTGACCGGTTGTTTCTATATATGTATGGCTGTTGTAATTCCGGTGATAGAGAGATGGAGAATTGATCGTTTTTTTTCTATATATGTATGGCTGTTGAATATTCTGTGATAGAGAGATGGAGTGTTGATCGTATTTTTTTCTATATATGTATGGTTGTTGTATTTCCGGTAATAGAGAGATTGAGAGTTGATCGGTTTTTCAATATCAGTATGGCTGTTGAATATCCAGTGATAGAGAGATGGATAGTTGATCGGTTTTTTCTATATATGTAAGGCTGTTGGATATCCAGTGATAGACAGATGAAGAGGTATTCAGTCTTTTCTATATCAGTATGACTGTTGGATATCCAGTGATAGAGAGATGGATAAGTGATCGGTTTTTCTATATCAGCATGGCTGTTTGATATCCAGTGATAGAGAGATGGAGAGTTGATCGTTTTTTTTCTAAATATGTATGGTTGTTGTATTTCCGGTAATAGAGAGATTGAGAGTTGATCGGCTTTTTCTATATCAGCATGGCTGTTGGATATCCAGTGATAGAGAGATGGAGAGTTGATCGGTTTTTCTATATAGGTATGGCTGTTGAATTTTCAGTGATAGAGAGATGGAGAGTTGATCGGTTTTTCTATATGAGTATGGCTGTTGAATATCCAGTGATTGAGAGATGGAGAGTTGATCGGTTTTTTCTATATATATATGGCTGTTATATATCCAGTGATAGAGAGATGGAGAGTTGATTGTTTTTTCTATAGCAGGATGGCTGTTGGATATCCAGTGATAGAGATGGATAATTGTTCAGTGTTTTTCTATATATGTATGGCTGTTAGATATCCAATAATAGACAGATGAAGAGTTATTCAGTCTTTTCTATATATGTATGGATGCTGGATATCCAGTGATAGAAAGATTGAGTGTTGATCGGTTTTTTCTATATCAGTATGACTGTTGGATATCCAGTGATAGAGAGATGGATAAGTGAACGGTTTTTCTATATCAGCATGGCTGTTTGATATCCAGTGATAGAGAGATGGAGAGTTGATCGCTTTTTTTCTAAATATGTATGGTTGTTGTATTTCCGGTAATAGAGAGATTGAGAGTTGATCGCCTTTTTCTATATCAGCATGGCTGTTGGATATCCAGTGATAGAGAGATGGAGAGTTGATCGGTTTTTCTATATAGGTATGGCTGTTGAATTTTCAGTGATAGAGAGATGGAGAGTTGATCGTTTTTTTCTATATATGTATGGCTGTTGGATATTCAGTGATAGAGAGATGGGGAGTTGATCGGTAGTTTCTATATATGTATACCTGTTGTATTTCCGGTGATAGAGAGATGGAGAGTTGATCTCTTTTTCCATATATTTATGGCTGTTGGATAACCAGTGATAGAGAGATTAAGAGTTGATCGTTTTTTTATATCAGCATGGCTGTTGGATAGCCAGTTATAGAAAGAAAGAGAATTCATCGGTTTTTTCTATATCAGTATGGCTGTTGGATATTCAGTGATAGAGAGATGGATAGTTGATCGTTGTTTTCTATATCAGTATGGCTGTTGGATGTCCAGTAATAGAGAAATGCAGAGTTTATCTGTTTTTTTCTATATATGTATGGCTGTTGGATAGCCAGTTAGAGAGACATGGAGAGTTGATCGTTTTGTTATATCAGTATGGCTGTTTTATATCCAGAGATAGAGAGATGGAGAATTGATTGGTTTTTTCTATATATGTATGGCTGTTGGATATTCAGTGACAGACAGATGGAGAGTTGATCGGTTTTATCTATATAAATATGGCTGTTGGATACCCAGTGATAGAGAGATGGAGTGTTTATCGTTTTTTTCTATATATATATATGGCGGATGGATATCCAGTGATAGAGAGATGGAAAATTGATCAGTTTTTTCTATATACGTATGGTTGTTATATATCCAGTGATAGACAAATAGAAAGTTAATGGATTTTTTTCTATATTTGTATGGCTGATCGATTTTCAGTGATAGAGAGATGGAGAGTTGATCGGTTTTATCTATATCAATATGGCTGTTGGATACCCAGTGATAGAGAGATGGAGAGTTATTCGGTTTTTCTATATATGTATGGATGTTGGATATCCAGTGATAGAGAGAAGGAGAGTTGATCGGTTTTTCTCTATATGTATGGCTGTTAGATATCCAGTGATAGAGAGATGGAGAGTTGATCGTTGTTCTCTATATCAGTATGGCTGTTGGATATCCAGTGATAGAGAGAAGGAGAGTTGATCGGTGTTTCTATATATGTATGGCTGTTAGATATCCAGTGATAGAGAGATGGGGAGTTGATCGGTTGTTTCTATATATGTATGGCTGTTGTATTTCCGGTGATAGAGAGATGGAGAATTGATCGTTTTTTTTCTATATATGTATGGCTGTTGAATATTCTGTGATAGAGAGATGGAGTGTTGATCGTATTTTTTTCTATATATGTATGGTTGTTGTATTTCCGGTAATAGAGAGATTGAGAGTTGATCGGTTTTTCAATATCAGTATGGCTGTTGAATATCCAGTGATAGAGAGATGGATAGTTGATCGGTTTTTTCTATATATGTAAGGCTGTTGGATATCCAGTGATAGACAGATGAAGAGGTATTCAGTCTTTTCTATATCAGTATGACTGTTGGATATCCAGTGATAGAGAGATGGATAAGTGATCGGTTTTTCTATATCAGCATGGCTGTTTGATATCCAGTGATAGAGAGATGGAGAGTTGATCGTTTTTTTTCTAAATATGTATGGTTGTTGTATTTCCGGTAATAGAGCGATTGATAGTTGATCGGTTTTTTCTATATCAGCATGGCTGTTGGATATCCAGTGATAGAGAGATGGAGAGTTGATCGGTTTTTCTATATAGGTATGGCTGTTGAATTTTCAGTGATAGAGAGATGGAGAGTTGATCGTTTTTTCTGTATGAGTATGGCTGTTGAATATCCAGTGATAGAGTGATGGAGCGTTGATCGTTTCTTTCTATATATGTATGGCTGTTATATATCCAGTGATAGAGAGATGGAGAGGTCGTCGTTTTTTCTATAGCAGGATGGCTGTTGGATATCCAGTGATAGAGAGATGGGGAATTGATCGGTAGTTCCTATATATGTATACCTGTTGCATTTCCGGTGATAGAGAGATGGAGAGTTGATATCTTTTTCTATATATTTATGGCTGGTGGATAACCAGTGATAGAGAGATTGAGAGTTGATCGGTTTTTAATATCAGCATGGCTGTTAGATAGCCAGTTATAGAGAGAAAGAGAATTCATCGGTTTTTTCTATATCAGTATGGCTGTTGGATATTCAGTGATAAAGAGATGGAGAGTTGATCGGTTGTTTCTATATATGTATTTTCAGTGATAGAGAGATGGAGAGTTGATCTTTTTTCTGTATGAGTATGGCTGTTGAATATCCAGTGATAGAGTGATGGAGCGTTGATCGTTTTTTTCTATATATGTATGGCTGTTATATATCCAGTGATAGAGAGATGGAGAGGTCGTCGTTTTTTCTATAGCAGGATGGCTGTTGGATATCCAGTGATAGAGAGAAGGAGAGTTGATCGGTTTTTCTATATATGTATGGCTGTTGGATATCCAGTGATAGAGAGATGGGGAGTTGATCGGTAGTTTCTATATATGCATACCTGTTGCATTTCCGGTGATAGAGAGATGGAGAGTTGATATCTTTTTCTATATATTTATGGCTGGTGGATAACCAGTGATAGAGAGATTGAGAGTTGATCGGTTTTTAATATCAGCATGGCTGTTAGATAGCCAGTTATAGAGAGAAAGGGAATTCATCGGTTTTTTCTATATCAGTATGGCTGTTGGATATTCAGTGAAAAAGAGATGGAGAGTTGATCGGTTGTTTCTATATATGTATGGCTGTTGGATATCCAGTGATAGAGAGATGGGGAATTGATCGGTTTTGTTCTATAAATGAATGGCTGTTGGACATCCAGTGATAGAGAGATGGAGATTTGATCGGTTTTTTTCTATATTAGTATGGGTGTTGGATATCCAATAATAGACAGATGGAGAGTTATTCAGTCTTTTCTATATATGTATGGATGCTGGATATCCAGTGATAGAAAGATTGAGTGTTGATCGGTTTTTTCTATATCAGTATGACTGTTGGATATCCAGTGATAGAGAGATGGATAAGTGAACGGTTTTTCTATATCAGCATGGCTGTTTGATATCCAGTGATAGAGAGATGGATAGTTGATCGGTTTTTTCTATATATGTAAGGCTGTTGGATATCCAGTGATAGACAGATGAAGAGGTATTCAGTCTTTTCTATATCAGTATGACTGTTGGATATCCAGTGATAGACAGATGGATAAGTGATCGGTTTTTCTATATCAGCATGGCTGTTTGATATCCAGTGATAGAGAGATGGAGAGTTGATCGGTTTTTTTCTAAATATGTATGGTTGTTGTATTTCCGGTAATAGAGCGATTGATAGTTGATCGGTTTTTTCTATATCAGCATGGCTGTTGGATATCCAGTGATAGAGAGATGGAGAGTTGATCGGCTTTTTCTATATAGGTATGGCTGTTGAATTTTCAGTGATAGAGAGATGGAGAGTTGATCGTTTTTCTATATGAGTATAGCTGTTGAATATCCAGTGATAGAGATATGGAGAGTTGATCGTTTTTTTCTATATATGTATGGCTGTTGGATATTCAGTGATAGAGAGATGGGGAGTTGATCGGTAGTTTCTATATATGTATACCTGTTGTATTTCCGGTGATAGAGAGATGGAGAGTTGATCTCTTTTTCTATATATTTATGGCTGTTGGATAACCAGTGATAGAGAGATTAAGAGTTGATCGTTTTTTTATATCAGCATGGCTGTTGGATAGCCAGTTATAGAAAGAAAGAGAATTCATCGGTTTTTTCTATATCAGTATGGCTGTTGGATATTCAGTGATAGAGAGATGGAGAGTTGATCGGTTTTTTCTATATTAGTATGGCTGTTGGATATCCAGTGATAGAGAGATGGATAGTTGATCGTTGTTTTCTATATCAGTATGGCTGTTGGATGTCCAGTAATAGAGAAATGCAGAGTTTATCTGTTTTTTTTTCTATATATGTATGGCTGTTGGATAGCCAGTTAGAGAGACATGGAGAGTTGATCGTTTTTTTATATCAGTATGGCTGTTTTATATCCAGAGATAGAGAGATGGAGAGTTGATCGGTTTTTTCTATATATGTATGGCTGTTGGATATTCAGTGACAGACAGATGGAGAGTTGATCGGTTTTATCTATATAAATATGGCTGTTGGATACCCAGTGATAGAGAGATGGAGTGTTTATCGTTTTTTTCTATATATATATATGGCGGATGGATATCCAGTGATAGAGAGATGGAAAATTGATCAGTTTTTTCTATATACGTATGGCTGTTATATATCCAGTGATAGACAAATAGAAAGTTAATGGATTTTTTTCTATATTTGTATGGCTGATCGATTTTCAGTGATAGAGAGATGGAGAGTTGATCGGTTTTATCTATATCAATATGGCTGTTGGATACCCAGTGATAGAGAGATGGAGAGTTATTCGGTTTTTCTATATATGTATGGATGTTGGATATCCAGTGATAGAGAGAAGGAGAGTTGTTCGGTTTTTCTCTATATGTATGGCTGTTAGATATCCAGTGATAGAGAGATGGAGAGCTGATCGTTGTTCTCTATATCAGTATGGCTGTTGGATATCCAGTGATAGAGAGAAGGAGAGTTGATCGGTGTTTCTATATATGTATGGCTGTTAGATATCCAGTGATAGAGAGATGGGGAGTTGATCGGTTGTTTCTATATATGTATGGCTGTTGTATTTCCGGTGATAGAGAGATGGAGAATTGATCGTTTTTTTTCTATATATGTATGGCTGTTGAATATTCTGTGATAGAGAGATGGAGTGTTGATCGTATTTTTTTCTATATATGTATGGTTGTTGTATTTCCGGTAATAGAGAGATTGAGAGTTGATCGGTTTTTAATATCAGCATGGCTGTTAGATAGCCAGTTATAGAGAGAAAGGGAATTCATCGGTTTTTTCTATATCAGTATGGCTGTTGGATATTCAGTGATAAAGAGATGGAGAGTTGATCGGTTGTTTCTATATATGTATGGCTGTTGGATATCCAGTGATAGAGAGATGGGGAATTGATCGGTTTTGTTCTATAAATGAATGGCTGTTGGACATCCAGTGATAGAGAGATGGAGATTTGATCGTTTTTTTTCTATATTAGTATGGGTGTTGGATATCCAGTGATAGATAGATGGATAGTTGATCGTTGTTTTCTATATCAGTATGGCTGTTGGATGTTCAGTGATAGAGAAATGCAGAGTTTATCTGTTTTTTTCTATATATGTATGGCTGTTGGATAGCCAGTGAGAGAGACATGGAGAGTTGATCGTTTTTTTCTATATCAGTATGGTTGTTTTATATCCAGAGATAGAGAGATGGAGAATTGATCGTTTTTTTCTATATATGTATGGCTGTTGGATATTCAGTGACAGAGAGATGGAGAGTTGATCGGTTTTATCTATACCAATATGGCTGTTGGATACCCAGTGATAGCGAGATGGAGTGTTGATCATTTCTTTATATATATATATATATGGCGGACGGATATCCAGTGATAGAGAGATGGAAAGTTGATCAGTTTTTTCTATATATGTATGGCTGTTATATATCCAGTGATAGACAGATAGAGAGTTAATGGATTTTTTTCTATATTTGTATGGCTGATGGATTTTCATTGATAGAGAGATGGAGTGTTGATCGGTTTTATCTATATCAATATGGCTGTTGGATACCCAGTGATAGAGAGATGGAGGTTGATCGTTTTTTTCTATATATATATATATGGCGGATGGATATCCAGTGATAGAGAGATGGAAAGTTGATCAGTTTTTTCTATATATGTATAGCTGTTATATATCCAGTGATAGACAGATAGAGAGTTAATGGATTTGTTTTCTATATTTGTATGGCTGTTGGATTTTCAGTGATGTAGAGATGGAGAGTTGATCGGTTTTTTTCTATATTAGTATGGCTGTTGGATATCCAGTGATAGAGAGATGGAGAGTTGATCGGTTTTTTTCTAAATATGTATGGTTGTTGTATATCCGGTAATAGAGAGATTGAGAGTTGATCGGTTTTTCTATATCAGTATGGCTGTTGAATATCCAGTGATAGAGAGATGGATAGTTGATCGGATTTTTCTACATATGTATGGCTGTTGAATATCCAGTGATAGAGAGATGGAGAGTTGATCGTTGTTTTCTATATCAGTATGACTGTTGGATATCCAGTGATAGAGAGATGGAGAGTTGATCGTTTTTTTCTATATATGTATGGCTGTTGGATATTCAGTGATAGAGAGATGGAAAGTTGATCGGTTTTATCTATACCAATATGGCTGTTGGATACCCAGTGATAGAGAGATGGAGTGTTGATCATTTCTTTCTATATATATATATATGGCGGATGGATATCCAGTGATAGAGAAATGGAAAATTGATCAGTTTTTTCTATATATGTATGGCTGTTATATATCCAGTGATAGACAAATAGAAAGTTAATGGATCGTTTTCTATATTTGCATGGCTGATGGATTTTCATTGATATAAAGATGGAGAGTTGATCGGTTTTATCTATATCAATATGGCTGTTGGATATCCAGTGATAGAGAGAAGGAGAGTTGATCGGTTTTTCTATATATGTATGGCTGTTGGGTATCCAGTGATAGAGAGATGGGGAGTTGATCGGTAGTTTCTATATATGTATACCTGTTGTATTTCCGGTGATAGAGAGATGGAGAGTTGATCTCTTTTTCTATATATTTATGGCTGTTGGATAACCAGTGATAGAGAGATGGAGAGTTGATCGTTTTTTTTCTATATTAGTATGGTTGTTGGGTATCCAGTGATAGAGAGATTGATAGTTGATCGTTGTTTTCTATATCAGTATGGCTGTTGGATGTCCAGTGATAGAGAGACGCACAGTTTATCTGTTTTTTTCTATATATGTATGGCTGTTGGATAGCCAGTGAGAGAGACATGGAGAGTTGATCGTTTTTTTTCTATATCAATATGGCTGTTCTATATTCAGAGATAGAGAGATGGAGAATTGATCGGTTTGTTCTATATATGTATGGCTGTTGGATATTCAGTGACAGAGAGATGGAGAGTTGATCGGTTTTATCTATATCAATATGGCTGTTGGATACCCAGTGACAGAGAGATGGAGTGTTGATCGTTTTTTTTCTATATATATATATATATATATATATGGCGGATGGATATCCAGTGATATAGAGATGGAAAATTGATCAGTTTGTTCTATATATGTATGGCTGTTATATATCCAGTGATAGACATATAGAGAGTTAATGGATTTTTTTTCTATATATGTATGGCTGTTGGATTTTCAGTGATAGAGAGATGGAGAGTTGATCGTTTTTTTTTCTATATCAGTATGGCTGTTGGATTTTCAGTGATGTTGAGATGGACTGTTGATCTGTTTTTTTCTATATCAGTATGGCTGTTGGATATCCAGTGATAGAGAGATGGAGAGTTGATCGTTTTTTTTCTAAATATGTATGATTGTTGTATTTCCGGTAATAGAGAGATTGAGAGTTGATCGGTTTTTTCTATATCAATATGGCTGTTGGATACCCAGTGATAGAGAGATGGAGTGTTGAAAGGTTTTTTTTCTATATATATATATATATATATATATGGCGGATGGATATCCAGTGATAGAGAGATGGAAAATTGATCATTTTTTTCTATATGTGTATGGCTGTTATATATCCAGTGATAAACAAATAGAAAGTTAATGGATTTTTTTCTATATTTGTATGGCTGATGGATTTTCAGTGATAGAGAGATGGAGAGTTGATCAGTTTTATCTATATCAATATGGCTGTTGGATACCGGGTGATAGAGAGATGGAGTGTTGATCGTTTTTTTCTATATATATATATATGGCGGATGGATATCCAGTGATAGAGAAATGGAAAATTGATCAGTTTTTTCTATATATGTATGGCTGTTATATATCCAGTGATAGACAGATAGAGAGTTAATGGATTTTTTTTCTATATATGTATGGCTGTTGGATTTTCAGTGATAGAGAGATGGAGAGTTGATCGTTTTTTTTCTATATCAGTATGGCTGTTGGATTTTCAGTGATGTTGAGATGGACTGTTGATCTGTTTTTTTCTATATCAGTATGGCTGTTGGATATCCAGTGATAGAGAGATGGAGAGTTGATCGTTTTTTCTCTAAATATGTATGATTGTTGTATTTCCGGTAATAGAGAGATTGAGAGTTGATCGGTTTTTTCTATATATGTATGGCTGTTGGATATCCAGTGATAGAGAGATGGAGAGTTGATCGTTTTTTTTCTAAATATGTATGATTGTTGTATTTCCGGTAATAGAGAGATTGAGAGTTGATCGGTTTTTTCTATATATGTATGGCTGTTGGATATCCAGTGATAGAGAGATGGAGAGTTGATCGTTGTTTTCTACATCAGTATGGCTGTTGGATACCCAGTGATAGAGAGATGGAGAGTTGTTCAGTGTTTTTCTATATATGTATGGCTGTTAGATATCCAGTAATAGACAGATGAAGAGTTATTCAGTCTTTTCTATATATGTATGGATGCTGGATATCCAGTGATAGAAAGATGGAGTGTTGATCGTTTTTTTTATATCAGTATGGCTGTTGAATATCCAGTGATAGAGAGATGGAGAGTTGATCGTTTTTTTATATATGGATGGCTGTTGGATTTTCAATGATAGAGACATGGAGAGTTGATCGGTTTTTCTATATCAGTATGGCTGTTTTATATCCAGTGATAGAGAGATGGAGAGTTGATAGTTTTTTTTCTATATATGTATGGCTGTGGTATTTCCGGTGATAGAGAGATTGCGAGTTGATCGGTTTTTTTCATATCAGTATGACTGTTGAATATCCAGTGACAGAGGGATGGATTGTTGATCGGGTTTTTCTATATATGTATGACGGTGGGATATCCAGTGATAGAGAGATGAAAAGTTGATCGTTTTTTTTCTATATCAGTATGACTGTTGGATATCCAGTGATAGAGAGATGGAGAGTTGATTGTTTTTTTCTACATATGTATGGCTGTTGGATATCCAGTGATAGAAAGGTGGAGAGTTGTTCAGTGTTTTTCTATATATGTATGGCTGTTAGATATCCAGCAATAGACAGATGGGGAGTTATTCAGTCTTTTCTATATATGTATGGATGCTGGATATCCAGTGATGGAAAGATGGAGGGTTGATCGTTTTTTTCTATATCAGTATGGCTGTTGGATAGCCAGTGATAGAGAGATGGAGAATTTATTGTTTTTTTCTATATTTGTATGGCTTTTGAATATCCAATGATAGAGAGATGAAGAATTAATAGGTTTTTTTCTATATCAGTATGGCTGATGGATATTCAGTGATAGAGAGATTGAGAGTTGATCGGTTTTTTTCTATATCAATATGGCTGTTGAATATCCAGTGGTGGAGAGATGGATAGTTGATCTGTTTTTTCTATATATTTATGGCTGTTGGATATCCAGTGATAGAGAGATGGAGAGTTGATCGGAATTTTTTATATCAGCAAGGCTGTTGGATATCCAGTAATAGAGAGAAAGAGAATTCATCGGTTTTATATATCAGTATGGCTGTTGAATATCCAGTGGTAGAGAGGTGTATAGTTGATCTGTTTTTCTCTATATCAGTATGGCTGATGGATATCCAGTGATAGAGAGATTGAGAGTTGATCGCTGTTTTCTATATATGTATGGCTGTTGGATTTCCAGTGATAGAGAGAAGGAAAGGTGATCGTTTTTTTCTATATATGTATGGT
Source organism: Bathymodiolus septemdierum (assembly GCA_963383655.1). Lineage (NCBI taxonomy): Eukaryota > Metazoa > Mollusca > Bivalvia > Mytilida > Modiolidae > Bathymodiolus > Bathymodiolus septemdierum. The sequence continues at coordinate 129,705,716 of OY726519.1, read as the reverse complement.
TGATGGATATTCAGTAGTAGATAGAAGGAGAGTTGATCGGTTTTTCTATATATGTATGGCTGTTTGATATCCAATGATAGAGAGAATGAGAGTAGATCGGTTTTTCTATATCTCTATGGCTGTTGGATATCAAGTGATAGAGAAATGGAGAGTTGATCGGTTGTTTCTATATATGTATGGGTGTTATATTTCCGATGATAGAGAGATGGAGAGTTGATCGGGTTTTCTATATATTTATGGCTGTTGGATAACAAGTGATAGAGAGATGGAGAGTTGATCGATTTCTTATATCACCATGGCTGTTGGGTATCCAGTTATAGAGAGAAAGATAATTCATCGGTTTTTTCTATATCAGTATGGTTGTTGGATATTCAGTGATAGAGAGATGGACAATTGATCGGGTTTTTCTATATATTTATGGCTGTTGGATATCCAGTGATAGACAGATGGAGAGTTGATCGGTTTTTTCTCTAACAGTATGGACGTTTGATATCTAGTGATAGAGAGATGGAGAGTAAATCGTTTTTTTCTATATCAGTATGACTGTTTGATATCCAGTGATAGAGATGGAGAGTTGTTCAGTGTTTTTCTATATATGTATGGCTGTCAGATATCCAGTGATAGACAGATGAAGAGTTATTCGGTATTTTCTATATATGTGTGGATGCTGGATATCCAGTGATAGAAAGATGGAGGGTTGATCGTTTTTTTTTTCTATATCAGTATGGCTGTTGGATATCCAGTCATAGAGAGATAAAGAATTGATTGTTTTTTTCTATATATGTATGGCTTTTGAATATCCAATGACAGAGAGATGGAGAGTTAATCGTATTTTTCTATATCAGCATGGCTGTTGGATATCAAGTGATAGAGATATGGAGAATTAATCGTTTTTTTTTTATATCAGTATGGCTGTTGGATATCCAGTGATAGAGAGATGGAGAATTGATTGTTTTTTACTATATTTGTATGGCTTTTGAATATCCAATGATAGAGAGATGGACAGTTGATCGTTTTTTTTATATCAGCATGGCTGTTGGATATCCAGTGATAGAGAGAAAGAGAATTCATCGGTTTTCTATATTAGTATGGCTGTTGAATATCTAGTGGTAGAGAGATGGATAGTTGATCTGTTTTTTTCTATATATGTATGGCTGTTGGATATCCAGTGATAGAGAGATGGAGAGTTGATCGGTTGTTTATATCAGCATTGCTGTTGGATATCCAGTGATAGAGAGAAATATAATTCATCGGTTGTTTCTATATCAGTATGGCTGTTGAATATCCAGTGATAGAGAGATGGACAGGTGATCGGTTTTTTCTAAATATGTATGGCTGTTGGATATCCAGTGATAGAGAGAAGGAGAGTTGATCTGTTTTTCTATATCAGTATGGCTGTTTGATTTCCAGTGATAGAGAGATGGAAAGTTGATCGGTTTTTCTATATCAGTACGGCTGTTGGATATTCTGTAATAGAGAGATGGAGTGTTGATTGGATTTTTCTATATCAGTACGGCTGTTGGATATTCTGTAATAGAGAGATGGAGTGTTGATTGGATTTTTCTATATCAGTACGGCTGTTGGATATTCTGTAATAGAGAGATGGAGTGTTGATTGGATTTTTCTATATCAGTATGACTGTTGAATATCCAGTGATAGAGAAATGGAGAGTTGATCGGTTGTTTCTATATATGTATGGGTGTTGTATATCCGGTGATAGAGAGATGGAAAGTTGATCGGGTTTTCTATATATTTATGGCTGTTGGATAACCAGTGATAGAGTGATGGATAGTTGATCGATTTCTTATATCACCATGGCTGTTGGGTATCCAGTTATAGAGAGAAAGAGAATTCATCGGTTGTTTCTACATATGTATGGCTGTTGGATATCCAGTGATAGAGAGATGGATAATTGATCGGGTTTTTCTATATATGTATGGCTGTTGGATATCCAGTGATAGACAGATGGAGAGTTGATCGGTTTTTTCTCTAACAGTATGGACGTTTGATATCTAGTGATAGAGAGATGGAGAGTAAATCGTTTTTTCTATATCAGTATGACTGTTCGATTTCCAGTGAGAGAGAGATGGAGAGTTGTTCAGTGTTTTTCTATATATGTATGGCTGTCAGATATCCAGTGATAGACAGATGAAGAGTTATTCGGTATTTTCTATATATGTTTGGATGCTGGATATCCAGTGATAGAAAGATGGAGAGTTGATCGTTTTTTTTCCTATATCAGTATGGCTGTTGGATATCCAGTCATAGAGAGATGGAGAATTGATTGTTTTTTTCTATATATGTATGGCTTTTGAATATCCAATGATAGAGAGATGGAGAGTTAATCGTATTTTTCTATATCAGCATGGCTGTTGGATATCCAGTGATAGAGATATGGAGAATTAATCGTTTTTTTTTCTATATCAGTATGGCTGTTGGATATCCAGTGATAGAGAGATGGAGAGTTGATCGGTTTTTCTATATCAGTATGGCTGTTGAATATCCAGTTGTAGAGAGATGGATAGTTGATCTGTTTTTTCTATATATTTATGGCTGTTGGATATCCAGTGATAGAGAGATGAAGAGTAGATCGGATTTTTTTTATAGCAGCATTACTGTTGGATATCCAGTTATAGACAGAAAGATAATTCATCGGTTTTCTATTTCAATATGGGTGTTGAATATCCATTGGTAGAGAGATGGATAGTTGATCTGTTTTTTGTATATATTTATGGCTGTTGGATATCCAGTGATAGAGAGATGGAGAGTTGATCGTTTTTTTATTTAGCATGGCTGTTGGATATCCAGTGATAGAGAGAAATATAATTCATGGTTTTTTTCTATATCAGTACGGCTGTTGGATATTCTGTAATAGAGAGATGGAGTGTTTATTGGATTTTTCTATATATGTATTGCTGTTGGATATCCAGTGATAGAGAGAAGGAAAGTTGATCGTTTTTTTCTATATCAGTATGACTGTTGGATATCTAGTGATAGAGAGAAGGAAAGTTGATCGTTTTTTTCTATATCAGTATGACTGTTGGATATCTAGTGATAGAGAGATGGAGAGTTGATCGGTTTTTTCTATATATGTATGGCTGTTGGATTTCCAGTGATAGAGAGAAGGAAAGGTGATCGTTTTTTTCTATATAAGTATGGCTGCTGGATATCCAGTGATAGAGAAATGGAGAGTTGATCGGTATTTTTATATATATGTATGGCTGTTGAATATCCAGCGGTAGAGAGATGGAGAGTTGATCGGTATTTTCTATAGCAGTATGGATGTTTGATATCCAGTGATAGAGAGATGAAGAATTGATCGTTTTTTTCTATATATGTATGGCTGTTGGATATCCAGTGATAGAGAGAAGGAGAGTTGATCGGTTTTTCTATATCAGTACCGCTGTTGGATATTCTGTGATAGAGAGATGGAGTGTTGATTGGTTTTTTATATATTAGTATGGCTGTAGGATATCCAGTGAGGGAGAGATGGAGAGTTGGTCGGTTTTCTCTATATCAGTATGGCTGTTGGATATTCAGTGATAGAGAGATGGACAGTTGATCGGTTTTTTATACGCCCGTCTTTTAAGACCGGACGTATTATGGTATACCAGTGTCCGACTGTCCGTCCGTCTGTCCGTCCATCCGTCTGGTCTTCCGTTCGTCCGTTTCACATGTCGCGCTCTAACTTAAGAACCCCTTAGCCAATTCACTTGAAATTTCTCAGAGTTATTTGAATTAATAGTCTTACGGTCTGGATTCTCTATGGTGAAATTTTGAAATTTTATTCCAGAGTTATGGAACTTTATTCATCAAATTATAAGCGATTTTTCGTATGTCGCGCTGTAAATTGAGAAACCCTTGGCCAATTCCCTTCAAACTTCGCACCGTTATTGGAATTGATAGTCTTACGGTCTGTGTATTTTTTGGTGAAATTTCAATTTTTCATTCCAGAGTTATGGGACTTTATTCATCAAATTGTAGGCGATTTTTCGTATGTCGCGCTGTAAATTGAGAACCCTTTGGCCAATTCACTTCAAACTTCGCACTTTTATAGGAATTGATAGTATTTACTGATTTCTCAAAAAATGTGTCGTAAGAATAAATGTTCCAATTCATGTTTATGGTTCAGCTGTTGATGAAATTTAGAATTTTCATTGAAGAGTTATGGGAAAGAAAGTCATTACAAATATTGTATGAATGTTGACGACGGGCGTATCATGAGCTCTTGGCGCAGCTGTTTATTCTATTAATGTATGGCTGTTGGATATCCAGTGATAGAGAGATGGAGAGTTGATCTGTTTTTTCTATACCAGTACGGCTGTTGGATATACTGTGATAGAGTGATGGAGTATTGATTGTTTTTTTCTATATTAGTACGGCTGTTGGATATCCAGTGATAGACAGATGGAGAGTTGATCGCTTTTTTTTATATCAGCATGGCTGTTGGATATCCGGTGATAGAGAGATGGATAGTTGATCGTTTTTTTCTATATATGTATGGCTGTTGGATATCCAGTGATAGAGAGATGGAGAGTTGATCTGCTTTTTTTTTTTTTTTTTGGCTGTTGGATATTCAGTGATCGAGAGATGGCGAGTTGTTAGATTTTTTCTATATATGTATGGCTGTTGGATTTCCAGTGATAGAGAGATGGAGAGTTCATCAGTTTTTTCTATATCAGTATGGCTGTTTGATATCCAGTGAGAGAGATGGTGAGTTGATCGGTATTTTCTTTAGCAGTATGGTTTTTTGATATTCAGTGATCGAGAGATGGAGAGTTGATCGTTTTATCCAGTGAGTGAGATGGAGAGTTGATCGGTATTTTTCTGTATTTGTATGGCTGTTGGATATCCAGTGATAGAGATGAAGAATTGATCGGTTTTTTTCTATATATGTATGGCTGTTGTATTTCCGGTGATAGAGAGATGGAGAGTTGATCGGTGTTTTCTATATCAGTATGGCTGTTGAATATCCAGTGATAGAGAGATGGAGAGTTGGTCGGTTTTTTCTATATATGTATGGCTGTTGGATATCCAGTGATAGAGATGAAGAATTGATCGGTTTTTTTCTATATATGTATGGCTGTTGTATTTCCGGTGATAGAGAGATGGAGAGTTGATCGGTGTTTTCTATATCAGTATGGCTGTTGAATATCCAGTGATAGAGAGATGGAGAGTTGGTCGGTGTTTTCTATATCAGTATGGCTGTTGAATATCCAGTGATAGAGAGATGGAGAGTTGGTCGGTTTTTTCTATATATGTATGGCTGTTGGATATCCAATGATAGAGAAATGAAGAAATTATCTTATTTTCTATATATGCATGGCTGTTGGATATCCAGTGATAGAAAGATGGAGAGTTGATCGGTTTTTTCTATATATATTTATATGTATTTGACAGCTCTAAAATCTAATTCTAACACTGTTTGGTTTAATTTTCAGACGTATATATATAAGTCTAGAAGACTCTGGTTGGTAGATTCCCTTAGACTTTATATATATATATCTAATTCTAACACTGTTTGGTTTGATTTTCAGACGTATATAATATTTAGTATTAACCTAGTATCCTTAGTAACTTTGAGATCCAGTGGAACAGATGTATTGTATGGCTGTCACTTGCTTCTAGACGTTTGTATAATATACTTTATTCCCTGTGACTGCATAGTGAATTCTTCATTGTTATATACAATATATTAAAAAATTGTTGAGTTAGATTGCTGTCAAATTATAATGTACCATCTACACACGCTTATGCATATGTATTATGTCTATCCCTAGATTTGCCTTACGAGAAAAGGTAACACTACGATTAATGAAGCTCCTTTTTCTATGGAGTGGATGTGGTCGAGTGTTCTAGGGCGCTGGACGTAAGGCTAACCGAATGGTGCTGCAGTGTATCAAATCCCGTCGAGGGAAGAACAAAAAATTGACAGCTCTAAAATCGAATTCTAACACTGTTTGGTTTAATTTTCAGACGTATATATATATATAATATATATATATATATATATAGCTGTGGATATCCAGTGATAGAGAAATGGAGAGTTGATTGGTTTAACACCGTATATTTTCTTCATGCATCTGTAATGGAGATTATAACGGTCAGCCTACCTTATCGGACAGTCAATCTTTAATGGAGATTATATCAGTCAACCTACCTTATCGGACAGTCAATCTTTAATGGAGATTATATCAGTCAACCTACCCTATCGGGCAGTCAATCTATAATGGAGATTATAATGATCAAACTACCTTATCAGACTGTCAATCTACAAACGTACAGGTGTAATCTATTAAAGGCTTCTTATCATCTTACCAGCTCTCTAAACCCCTTTAGATATTTTGTAAAAAAAAAGATGTACGCTAGAAATCTAAGACTTTCATCCATTTCGAAATTAGCAACAGTTATGAACATTAAAAAACAACAATGGATCAGTGCGAACTGTGGGTGAAATCAGATGCTCCAAAAGAGTAATGAATTTCTGCTTTACTCTTGTTAAAATGTACTCGTCGTGTTACCAATATATAAAATCAGGTTATAGCTCAAGAAAGAGGAAATGAATAAGGGAACATATCTGTGGTAATCTATGATACATACATTCCTCAACGCATAACAAAGGCATGAAGACGACAGTGCAACTACAGAGTGATGACTTAACTACTAGGAACACTGATTGAGGAGCGTTAGTGTTTGCAGCAACCTTACAGTTTACGTTAAACAATAATTAATCAACCGACTGGCTTAACGCCGCCACATTTCAGTTCCTGTCCCAAAACAGGATCTAGAAGTGAGAGGTGATTGTTTGTTTTGTTGATATTGGTGAATTTGTCGACCATCACTGATTAAACTTTCTGTTCATAATCTTTGACAAATCGACCGTAAAGCCATACTATTAAAATGGTTATTATTGAAATTAAGATTTTCTAAATAATGTAAATTATTGAAGTTAAGATAGACACATGAAGCGTTTTAGATATTGACCTATCACCTTTGTATTCTGCTTGGTGTTAAAGTTCTCGTAAATTATGTCAATAGAACAACGTACAGTAACGTATTTTGATTATCCCTTTGGTATCTTCAAAGTCTTCTTGTTAACGTGTTGTGTATTTCTGCCAACGTTCAACTTAACATCTAGTAAACTACAGCACAAGTGATGATTTCAATAATCTACACACTAGCACTCCCTGGTCCTTTCCTCATTCATGACTTGTCGCCGGATTTGTAGCTAGATTAACACGATTTTCCATGAATCAATGACTATGGTTGGATTTCTGGTCTTAAATATTAATTGAGTAGCTTCAACAACGTCACATATATCAGGAAGATATGACACTTTCTGAGATAACCATGAATTATTCATCATCATATAAACGCATCAGCGTCTATTCACAAAGTCTTTGTCAGACAATTTACAATAGAATTTGTATTAAACAAGATGAACTGTGAGCTAATGCTCGCTTATGATATCCACGCATATATGTTCAATATGTATAAAAAACAACTAAGTCGGCGAACAGGAAGTAGGAATCTGACCGGTACAAAAACGCTTCCCACAATATGGCATACCTATATGAAGGTTGTGACCAAAATCAGATTTCTACCACCAATAGTTGCTGAGAAAAATGCGACGAAACATATCTTCGGACGGACGGAAGAACGGACAGAGGTGAAACAGTATGCCCCCTTCCGGTGGAAGGGAGGCGGGGGGGGGGGGGGGGGGGGGTATAATTATAACTTGATAAAGTGCGTGTTGAAAGAGTATAAGGAATGAGGATGTTATTCAAAAGAAATTATATGTTGTTCATTCAGGATTATTACTTTGTATTTGAATAATTATATCAAAGATATGACTATTAGTCCCTGAGGGTATTATTCTCCCAGGAGTCGGTGCTTCGGCATGGTTTATAGGATATACTTATTGTCATTGACAGTCCTTAAATAAAGTTGCTTCTTAAAAGCAACGCTAATCTCTTCCAAGCATAGGTGACCTTAGCCAAGTTTGGACATCGTTGTAGACCGTTTGGATTACTTACACCCAAATGTAAGTATGTAAATCACATTCTACACTGCTTGACAAAGGAATTGGGTATTATCACTTCACTTGGCAACCCTTCATAACCAACGACACATATAAAAGATGAAATCCTGGACAATCATAAACCAGGTGTATGTTCCTTTTACACTTTGGTCAAAGATGAGGAAACTCTACTGTATACCGAAACTGTAGAAATGTTCTACCAAACATTTGTATATAGCTGGGTTTGTAAATACTCTACGAAATCTTTCTTCAATTACTAACATTTAGTATACCAGTGGTCAAAACCTGGCACCAAACACACCGTGAAACTAGGTACTCCAGATTTGATATGAATCAGATGTCAAGAATATTAAAGAACTGTTCGAGAACAAACAATCAATGTCATTCCCTGCATGCAACATAATCGGCCATTATAATATTAATGATATTTTGTTTTTCCTCTGATATTATTGTTATAAATTATTCAGAGAAAAATGTGTTTGTTGAAAGCCAAGATCTATTATATTAAATTGACAATTCATCAGCCATTACAACTTTGTTGCTCTACCATAATTGAAGATGTCAATCATTATTTCATTTCTGTTACAAATATCTAACTCATGAAATTATTTAAACAAACCTATCCTTCTGATTTGTTTGTTTAAGTAAATTAATAAGTTAATTCATAAGGCCCGTGGTAAATATAGTGACAATAAGATTATACCCATGCATTTTGATTATCAATAATAGTTTGTAAACATTAACAATCAGCTGATTTTGCCATAACGGCAGCTGTTTCAAATTTCCTGAGTATTCTGTTTTGAATAAACGTAATAACTTTTGGGTTATTATTTGGTAATTTTAGTGTATGCATCAGTGTTTAGGAGCAGTGTCTTCTGCTCAGGGTTCTTCTCAGTTGAATGTTGAACGAAGCAAACGTTTTTTTAGTTGAGTTGTAAATTTATTTGTGGAGGATTTTTCTTTGGATACGTCAGTTGAACAACAATTATTTACACACTGTAGGATTAATTATTTTAGGTTTTTTTTTGTTGACATAATGTTCCTATCTTGACGGAATATTTACAGTGTTTGTCATTTTCTTTTTTGGCAAGTTTCACAAAGGTTTCTTGTGGGTCAAAGCTAAATCTGGATAACGTTTTAGTTCCGGAATTTGCATAAAGTTCTTTGTGTGTCTGGTTTTAATATGTATTTAATTTGAACTGTTTGGCATATTTTTACCGTACATTTTCGCTAGTGTTCTAGTGGAATTCGGTATAAATTATTTATAGTCAGGGTAAATAATTATTTCGAATTTCAACATTTTTGTAAGTGATTAACATGTAGATTGATAGAGATCAGAGATTGTTATTGATTTATTAGGGAATTAGTTTTCAGATCTCGCAGACATTTCTGCTAGTGTTTCTAATTCAGTGCTAGATTTATTCGTTTATAGGGAATTAATATTCGGACTTCACTGACATTTCTGCTAGTGTTTCTAATTCAGTGCTAGATTTATTCGTTTATAGGGAATTAATATTCGGACTTCACTGACATTTCTGCTAGTGTTTCTAATTAAGCGCTAGATTTATTCGTTTATAGGGAATTAATATTCGGACTTCACTGACATTTCTGCTAGTGTTTCTAGTCAGGTGAGTCCTACATTTATCACTTTTCCTAAGCTTTCTTTCATGTTGGATAAATAAATATATGCATGCCATACTGTGCACACCCGCACTTGTACATTTTGATCCTGCCAACTTAGGCTGTGTTGTTAGGTTTTGCTATGTTGGATATAGGAACCTCCTCATATTCAACTTTTGAAATTCAAAGTTGGTCAGAGTAATTATTTTTTATTTGTTTCGTGAGTAGGACCCGCTCACCATTCATATCATGTGTTCATAAACTGGTTAGCGTAATTTCATTTAACACAATTGTGTAATTAATTGTTTATTATATACTTAAAGTAAACCTGTTTAGATAAAATACTAAACCATCCTGACAGTTGATTATGTCTGTATAGATCGGCCAGAAAAGAATCATAAGACAAGATAAATATCTTAATAATAACAAACATCAGTACACACCGGTATCTCATTTTTTTATTGAATATTCAATATATGGATAAGAGTTTCTGAAAACACAACCAATGGTTGATAATATTATTGTATGTGTATCATTTTGTGAATTATAAATAACTAAATATATATGATATAAACTGTGCTGAACCAAATATATTATCTCACTTGTCAATACTAAGTGAAACTAAGTAGTTTCCGGTGTGCTTGAACATCGGTGGTGGGAACTGACATTTCTGCTAGTGTTTCTAGTCAGGTGAGTCCTACATTTATCACTTTTTCTAAGCTTTCTTTCATGTTGGATAAATAATATATACTACAGGTAACCACCTAACCCGTTACAACATTTGTAATTGATAGTCATTTGTTCCCATCATCTATGTTTCAGTTTTGAAGCGAGAGAAACAATGGAGTCAACACTTTGCCAAGGCACTATTTACCTAAGCAATATAGAATCAACACTTGATCAAACCACTATTTATACAAGGGATGTCTTCCTCGAGGTCCGCGTGCGTACTATATAAAGAGATTAAAACAGCGTGTTCTTGTCATTCTCGATCGCATCTTTGAACTGAACAGATGTAATTGTGTTTTGGTTAGGACAATGATTAAGCTGTATCGTCAGGTAGTCTGAAGGCTAGGTAGTCACAACCGTTATCATAGTTCGCCAGACAAGTTTATTGTATCGGAACTACGTACAAAACGTAACTAATTAACAGATGGATAAGTGTATGATTGTCTGAGACGCATAGGTGTTTGGGACATAGGTCTCCAGCCATAGGGGTCTGAGACATAAAGGATCTAACACCGGTAAGAGGGCAAGACGGAAAAATCTCAGACACGGTCTTTTAAAGGAAATATATCTGATCTCCAACGAGGCTCCGCCGAGTTGCAGACCAATATAAATCTTTCCCGCGGGTGTCTGAGATTTTTCCGTCTTGCCCTCTTACCGGTGTTTGATTCTTTTTCTCACTAATATTTTATTCAAAGTACAGTATTTTCCTTCATGAGACACCCCATACATGAAATATGACGTGACACATATTTTGACGTCATTGAAGAATGACGTCAAAGGTACGAAAATATAAGGTCTAATACCAGGAGAGGTGCAAGATAGTAGAATCTGTGACACCCGAGGGTGTCACAGATTTTACTATCTTGCACCTTTCATGGTGTTTGACTCTTTTTCTCACCCCTTTCTACCGTGTCAATGTTTGTTTACTTTTTGTGTAGTTTGGCGCATTAATTTGCGAACCGCATCACAGGACCAAAATGCCACGTAATAAAATAAAACAAGATTTTAATTTTACTACTTTAAAAGAGTTCAAAATAATAAAGTTAACAACTTGTGATAGATTCTACAATAAAAACAAATCCTGCACCTTTTACGGTGTTTGACTCTTTTTCTCATCTCTTTCTATGTGTCAATATTTGTTTACATTGAGAAAATATAGAGTGTTCTCCCTTGTTAGTAACTAACGTAAATGACAAAAATTACCTCCCTTTGACCTACGTCAAATAACCTTTTTACAGGTATTTATCGCTGTTGTAATAGCATATATATCATATATCTATAAAAATACATTGTATTTTATTGTAAAATACATTTAAACTACTGCCAAGACACGGATGCATATCTATAAATCGACAGTTTAATTCAACAATGGAAAGCAATTTTGCGGGAATAAGGGCGTGTAGCTTGTCTTACCCAGGAGCCGGGGTAAGATAGAAAAATCTTTTCCACCGAAATTAACGTACTACTTTATCCCACGGGTGAGAAAAGGACATCTAGAAATACGAAAAAATTAAAATAAAAGACACAAATATATTTAATACGGTTGGATTCTGTATTAAAAAAAAACAATGGTTAAATTCGTATTATATCTGTTATTCAGCTATCAGACAGGTATATAATGTGACATTCCCGGCTTAGAATGACATTTTGCGAAACGTAGCATTTTTACGCGAAAAGTAGCGTGAAATTATTTTCTCACTTTTGAGACAGACATAGAAAAATCCTATTGAACGGAAAGCTAACCTAGCCGTTACATAGCTCTAGCTAGCTTAACAAATGTCTGCTAGCTTTTGAATCCAAGATGGCGGCTTAAACTAAAATTCATTTCGTAAGGTAAAAATAGTGGCATTGCAGGAAGTGACAACGCTTTTAATACGGATGATAATTTATTAAGGTAACTAGACAAATACGATTAGCTAAAATATTCCAAGAAATTATTCTATATGATTGGCGCCATATTTGTTAGCACTGCTACGTATCTAATCGTTCAATAACGTCATGGCTAGTTTACCTAGCAGATAGGCTAGCTGCTACGATATTGAACGCAACCCAGTTCCTATTTTTAGCGATGTGAGATTTTCTTATCTTGCACTAGTGGAAGACAAAAAAATCACGTGCGTTTTACCGGCAAATGCATGCTGTACCGTTTATGTCAACTGTCCCTCCAATTCTCCATGCTTTTCCTTTTTAAAATAAACAAATCACTGTATATAAGTTTTCAATCTTTTATAAACACGCAAGTCCTAACAATCAGCAATATTATTACATAATAACCTTCACGCAATACACAAAAATACCGAACTACTTTTTTGATTGACATGAAGGGGAAATAACTCACATTGTATACATGATCGTCTGCTAAAAGCACATAAACAAACACGAAACTACAAACCGCTGATAAAAGTGAGAAATAAAATCAAACACCGGCTAAAAGTGCAAAACAGGGAAATCTCCGACACCCTCGGGTGTGGGAGATTTCCGTGTCTTGCACTTTTGCCGGTGTTAGAGTCTATATATCTCACCCAAGGGTTGAGACAAGGATATATTGCACGACTAAATATAGGAACTGTGCTCTCTCGTTAGTGAGAAATAGGGCTCCAGCCATAGGTGTCTGAGACATAGGTATCCAGCCATAGCAAGCTATTTATTCACTATCAAATACTAGGAAACGGGTACGAACCAACTGGCCGCTCACCGGTGTTGTAGCCTCTCCTCTCGATACTTTGCAGTTTTATTGGCTATCGACTGTTTAAGTGTTGCAGTAGTTGATCGAATATTAAGCAAAATGCCGTTCTATATTGTTTGTGGTAACGTGTATAATTGGAATAGAACATATGATTTAATTAATTTTAATTTATATTTTGTAATTTAGTGACAATGTCAATTTTAGTCATACTTTCGCTGCAAATATCAAGCAAACCGAAAGACTAACTTTAAAACCTGATAAGCTAAATATACATCCATATAATACATGTCTTATTGTTTTGTTTGCAAAATAGAACACCCCCTCACCCCCTCTCTCTCTCTCTCTCTCTCTCTCTCTCTAATTCTGCTCTCGTATCACATTTCTGATGTTATGACATCATGATGTGTATTACATCTACAAATTTTAACAATTAAAATATTTCTAGAGATAATACCTATGTATATATTATTACTTACAACTAACCAGCTACTACTAATGATATAGTGATATATAAACCTTCATACAATTTGATGTCACGTTGTTATACCCCCTCCCATCCTTCTCTGCATACACACAATACGTTTTATCATAAATTAACAAATTTGGAACCTCCCATCCTTCTCTGCATACACACAATACGCTTTATCATAAATTAACAAATTTGGAAATTAACCTTGTATAAATCTCTTTGACAGCCCATCCTGCTCGTATTGCTTTGACAACATATCGTGTTCGTATCTCTTTGACAGCGTATCCTGTTCGCATGTGGTCGTTTAGTTTTTCAATGTCAAGACACTCATGCCATGATCTTCTTGTCAATATTGTAATTTATAGATACCCCTCTACCAGTGAATGTAAAACATGTAACATACATAATCAAGACACAATTTAAATAATAAAAACAAATAAAGCAAATAACATGCATAATTTGAAACCACCGGCAATATATTTATATATCTAGATATTATTGTCAATAACACAAATTCAAATGAATTACATGTATTAAACAAAAGTGTCTACTCATAAATATAATTGAATTCTGTATTACAATCGAATGCTTTCTGAACGATTTCACCTATGATGACTTTATTAATAGATCCAAGAGCATCTATCAGGGTTGTTACGAGAGCGTTGTGTGGTCGATTTCCCCTCCATTGCTTGAACATGTCGATTTTAAATCTTTTGCAACTTTTGTCAAGATTCCGAGATTTAAGTCTTAATTGCAAACCTAGTTTGTAACACTCATCATCTGTCAGTAGGCCACCAACCTTTTCCAATGAAGACAGTCGCAGTACGTTGATTGTGCCTATAAGGTCAATATGTAGATTCAGTTTGCATACACATAATCATGTATGTTTATTAAAAAAAATACATAAAAAGATCAAAATGTCCAAACTGGCATACTTATTGTATTTATTGCTTCCACAATTACTTGTGTCATGTGTGATTGTTTTATCAGTTACTTGTGTCATGTCTAATTGCTTTCACAGTTACTTGTGTCAAGTGTATTTGTTTTCGCAATTATTTGCGTCATATGTAAATTTTTTGCTTTTGCAGTTACTTGTGTCATGTCTATATGCTTTATCAGTTACTTGGGTCATGTCTAATTCCTCTTACCGTTTCTTGTGTCATGCTTAATTGCTTTCAAAGTTACTTGTATCATGTTTAATTGCTTTCACAGTTATTTATGTCATGTTTAGCTGCTTTCTCAATTACTGGTACAATTTTGATTATTTTCTCCGTTACTTGTGTCATGTTTAATTTTTTTCCATTTACTTGTGTCATGCTTAATTGCTTTATCAGTTACTTTGGTCATGTTTAATTGCTTTCACACTGATTTGTGTCATGTATTATTGCTTTCTCCGTTACTTGTGTCATGCTTACTTGCTTTCACAGGTTACTTGTGTCATGTTTAACTGTTTTCTCAATTACTTGTGTCATATGTAAAATTTTGTTTTATTAGTCACTTGTGTCATATCTAATTGCTTTCACAGTTACTTGTATCATGCCTAATTGCTTTATCAGTTACTTGGGTCACGTCTAATTGCACTTACAATTTCTTGTGTCAGGATTAATTGTTTTCTCAGTTACTTGTGTCATGTCTAATTGCTTTATCAGTTACTTTGGTCATGTTTAATTGCCTTCATACTGACTTGTGTAATTTTTGATTGTTTTTTTTCGTTTCTTTTGTCATGTATTATTGCTTTTTCCGTTACTTGTGTCATGTCTAATTGCTTTTACAGCTACTTGTGTCATGCTTAATTGCTTTACCAATAACTTGTGCAATTTTAATTATTTTCTCCGTTACTTGTGTCATGTTTAATTATTTTTTCCGTTACTTGTGGCATGTTTAATTGTTTTCTCATTTACTTGTGTCATGTTTATTTGCTTTTACAGTTACTTGTGTCATGTGTAATTGCTTTCACACTGATTTGTGTCATGTATTATTGCTTTCTCCGTTACTTGTGTCATCTTCAATTGCTTTCACAGTTACTTGTGTCATGTTTAATTGTTTTCTCCGTTTCTTGCGTCATGTCTAATTACTCTTACAGTTACTTGTGGCATGTATAATTGCTCTTAACATTTCTTGTGTCATGTTTAATTGGTTTCACAGTTACTTGTGTCATGTTTAATTGCTTTCTCAATTACTTGTACAATTTTCATTATTTTCTCCGTTACTTGTGTCATGTTTAATTGTTTTCTCACTTACTTGTGTCATGTCAAATTGCTTTTACAGTTACTTGTGTCATGTTTAATTGCTTTATCAGCTACTTTGGTCATGTTTAATTGCTTTCACAGTAACTTGTGTCATGTTTAATTGCTTTCTCCGTTATTGTGTTATGTCTAATTGCTTTTAGAGTTACTTGTGTCATGCTTAATCGTTTTATCCATTACTTGTGTCATGTTTAATTGCTTTCACAGTTACTTGTGTCATATGTAATTGCTTTCACAGTTACTTGTGTCTAACTTAAATATATACTTAGTTATTTGTGTCATGCTTAAATGTTTACTCAGCTATTTGTGTAATGCTTAATTGCTTTCTCAGTTACTTGCGTCATGTTTTCTGCGCACAAATAAAGCTGACCATCACGATATAATTGTAAAACAGCGAAACTCGTTCAGACAATTATGATCAACCGACCATTTCGTGCAATTAGAACCTGTGCGGTCTAATTACAAGCTTAACATAACTAGTATGGTTTCGAGCCTCGATGCCCATCCCGAGTGCTAAAGTGTCTACGCACATACCAATAGCATGGGATTCATACATATGTTCGTTATTACTGTATTCGAGCTTGTCTTCCCTATTAAGTCTAATGGTCAGTATATAGCTGTCGATTTGCTGTGACGACAAATACCAATGTCTGGGAAAAAATTCTTCTTCTTAACTCAATATTTATTTAATACAGTTTTCACTGTAATATCAGTGGTAGTGTTAAGCACTCCGGTTCGGCTTAACATCACCACTTTTTATTGAAATGCTTATACAAAGCACGGAAGGTTAGCAAGCTTATGCAAAATCCGGAAGGTTAACAAGCTTATACAAAGCCCGGAAGGTTAGCAAGCTCATACAAAGCCCGGAAGGTTAGCACGCGTATACAAAGCCTGGAAGGTTAGCAAGCTTATGCAAAGCACGGAAGGTTAGCAAGCTTATCCAAAGCCCGCAAGGTTAGCAAGCTTATACAAAACACGCAAGGTTAGGAAGTTTATGCAAAGTCCGGAAGGTTAGGAAGCTTATACAAAGCCCGGAAGGTTAGCAAGCTTATACAAAGCCTGGAAGGTTAGCAAGCTTATACAAAGCCGGGAAGGTTAGCAATCACATACAAAGCCGCGAAGGTTAGCGAGCTCATACAAAGCTCGGAAGGTTAGCAAGCTTATACAAAACCCGGAAAGTTAGCAAGCTTATGCAAAGCCCGGAAGGTTAGCACACTTATACAAAGCCCGGAAGGTTAGCAAGCTTATACAAAGCCCGGAAGGTTAGCAAGCTTATACAAAGTCCGTAAAGTTAGGAAGCTTATACAAAGCCCGGAAGGTTAGCCAGCTAATGCAAAGCCCAGAAGGTTAGCAAGCTTATACAAAGCCCGGAAGGTTAGCAAGCTTATACAAAGCCCGGAAGGTTAGCAAGCTTATACAAAGCCCGAAGGTTAGCAAGCTTATACAAAGCCCGTAAGGTTAGCAATCTTATACAAAACCCGGAAGGTTAGCAAGCTTATACAAAGCCCGGAAGGTTAGCAAGCTTATACAAAGCCCGGAAGGTTAGCAAGCTTATATAAAGCCCGGAAGGTTAGCAAGCTTAAACAAAGTCCGGAAGGTTAGCGAGCTTATACAATGCACGGAAGGTTAGCGAGCTTATTCAAAGCCCGGAAGGTTAGCAAGCTTATACAAGGCCCGGAAGGTTAGCAAGCTTATACAAAGCCCGGAAGGTTAGCAAGCTTATACAAAGCCCGGAAAGCTAGCAAGCTTATACAAAGCCCGGAAGGTTAGCAAGCTTATACAAAGCCCGGAAGTTTAGCAAGCTTATGCAAAGCCCGGAAGGTTAGCAAGCTTACACAAATCCCGGAAGGCAGGCAAGCTTATACAAAGCCCGGAAAGATAGCAAGCTTATACAAAGCCCGGAAGGCAGGCAAGCTAATACAAAGCCCGGAAGGTTAGCAAGCTTATGCAAAGCCCGGAAGGTTAGCAAGCTTATGCAAAGCCCGGAAGGTTAGCAAGCTTATACAAAGCTCGGAAGGTTAGCAAGCTTATACAAAGCCCGGAAGGTTAGCACGCTTATACAAAGCCCGGAAGGTTAGCAAGCTTATACAAAGCCCGGAAGGTGAGAAATCTTATACAAAACCCGGAAGGTTCGCAAGCGTATACAAAGCACGGAAGGTTAGCACGCATATACAAAGCCCAGAAGGTTAGCAAGCTTATACAAAGCCCGGAAGGTTAGCAAGCTTAAACAAAGTCCGGAAGGTTAGCGAGCTTATACAAAGCACGGAAGGTTAGCGAGCTTATACAAAGCCCGGAAGGTTAGTAAGCTTATACAAGGCCCGGAAGGTTAGCAAGCTTATACAAAGCCCGGAAGGTTAGCAAGCTTATACAAAGCCCGGAAGGTTAGCAATTTTATACAAAGCCGGCAAGGTTAGCGAGCTTATACAAAGCCCGGAAGGTTAGCAAGCTTATACAAAGCCCGGAAGGTTAGCAAGCTTATACAAAGCCCGGAAGGTTAGCAAGCTTATACAAAGCCCGAAAGTTAGCAAGCTTATACAAAGCCCGGAAGGTTAGGAAGCTTATACAAAACCCGGAAGGTTAGCAAGCTTATGCAAAGCCCGGAAGGTTCGCGAGCTTATACAAAGCCCGGAAGGCAGGCAAGCTTATACAAAGCACGGAAGGTTAGCAAGCTTATACAAAGCCCGGAAGAAAGGCAAGCTTATACAAAGCCCGGAAGGTTAGCAAGCTTATGCAAAGCCCGGAAGGTTAGCAAGCTTATGCAAAGCCCGGAAGGTTAGCAAGCTTATACAAAGCTCGGAAGGTTAGCAAGCTTATTCAAAGCCCGGAAGGTTAGCGATCATGTATTTGTGTGTTAGAGGTATCTTATGCAAAGCCCGGAAAGTTAGCAAGCTTATACAAAGACCTAAAGGTTAGCAATCATGTATTTGTGTGCTAGAGGTATCGATTTTGCAACTGTCTACGATTTGTATTATTGAATTTTGGAACTCTTCCGACAATGTGGTATTTTTTGTTTTTTATTTTATCACTAAATAATTTCAATTTTCACTACATGATAATTTATGAATGTAAAAATACACACTGTATTATTACATAACAAGATACGTGCATGTTAAATTGCACGTACATTGCAGAGTGGTAATTGTATGTGAGATGAAATTAAACATAATTCTGGTCACAGAAATAAGGGTTGTCATGGAATACTTGACTTTACAGTAACTAAGATTACAGTCAAACCTGCTTTAAGCGGCCATCTCTATTAAACATTCAGCTGTATTAAAAGGTCAACTTTATTCTTGTCCTGACAAAGAACAATTCGTGTGAATTGAGGGGGTTATGGTGCTTAACGCCACTTTCAAAAATATTTCAATTATATTTTGGTGGTCAGTTTTATTGGTGGAGGAATCTGAATTGAACCAAAAATGACCTCTTAATACAGGTTTGACTGTATAATAAAACTTACATTCAGGGTCGTTAGGATCAGCATCTTCAGCCTCGACAAAATGATCTACAAGTATTCATAACATGTTTTTTTTTTTTCTCTATCACAGATTTTATTTAGTAAATGTCTTGTTACATTTTTACTTCAGAGACCAAGTTCCTCTGAAGTATCCCTGTGAAATTCTGTTTTGAATATCCAGGGAATTACTCAAAACTATAATTACATATAAAACTATTTTATTCTAATATATTCTTTTGCATAAGTTATGATCACAGTTTATTTAATATATGATTGAACAATGAATTCATTCCTAGTAATTTATTTTCCTTCATTTTTCTTTGAAATTCATTTTTAAATAACAGATAAACATCAATTGTCTTTGTCTTTTGTTCGGATACATAATAGGATTTGTAAATTGTAAATGCCAGTATAGTTTAAAAATAATTTAGGTGAAAATATTCTTTGTCGAAAATTTTGTACCCAAATACTAAATGTTGAAGTCTGATATTGTTTTCAAATTGGACCTTTTTTAACATTTCATTTATTTTATTCCAAAATATGTCTAAATATTTACACGACATAAAAAAGTGATCATAATCTTCTTCTACTTTACAAACATTACATAAATTGTCAGTTGATATTTTCCATTTGAACAGATTGTATTCATAACATGTTATTGTATATAAAGATCTACAAGTATTCATAACATGTTATTGTATATAAAGATCTACAAGTATTCATAACATGTTATTGTATATAAAGATCTACAAGTATTCATAACATGTTATTGTATATAGAGATCTACAAGTATTCATAACATGTTATTGTATATAGAGATCTACAAGTATTCATACCATGTTATTGTACATAAAGATCTACAAGTATTCATACCATGTTCTTGTAAATAAAGATCTACAAGTATTCATACCATGTTATTGTACATAAAGATCTACAAGTATTCATATCATGTTATTGTATTAAGTATATAGATTATTTTATTTAGTCAAAGACATCCCAGAAATACTCATCGTCATT
Source organism: Bathymodiolus septemdierum (assembly GCA_963383655.1). Classification (NCBI taxonomy): domain Eukaryota; kingdom Metazoa; phylum Mollusca; class Bivalvia; order Mytilida; family Modiolidae; genus Bathymodiolus; species Bathymodiolus septemdierum. Next base: position 129,685,451 of record OY726519.1, on the reverse strand, counting down.
TAGCCAAAATCATGCCAGAGATACTCATGGTCATTTAGCCAAAAACATCCCAGAGATACTCATGGTCATTTAGCCAAAAACATCCCAGATATACTCATGGTCATTTAGACAAAAACATCCCAGAGATACTCATGATCATTTAGCCAAAAACATCCCAGAGATACTCATGGTCATTTAGACAAAAACATCCCAGAGATACTCATGGTCATTTAGCCAAAAACATCCCAGAGATACTCATGGTCATTTAGCCAAAACCATCCCAGAGATACTCATGGTCATTTAGACAAAAACATCCCAGAGATACTCATGATCATTTAGCCAAAAACATCCCAGAGATACTCATGGTCATTTAGACAAAAACATCCCAGAGATACTCATGGTCATTTAGCCAAAAACATCCCAGAGATACTCATGGTCATTTAGCCAAAACCATCCCAGAGATACTCATGGTCATTTAGACAAAAACATCTCAGAGATACTCATGGTCATTTAGACAAAAACATCCCAGAGATACTCATGGTCATTAAGCCAAAAACATCCCAGAGATACTCATGGTCATTTAGCCAAAAACATCCCAGAGATACTCATGGTCATTTAGTCAAAAACATCCCAGAGATACTCATGGTCATTTAGCCAAAATCATGCCAGAGATACTCATCGTCATTTAGCCAAAACCATCCCAGAGATACTCATGGTCATTTAGACAAAAACATCCCAGAGATACTCATGGTCATTTAGCCAAAACTATCCCAGAGATACTCATGGTCATTTAGCCAAAAACATCCCAGAGATACTCATTGCCATTTAGCCAAAACCATCCCAGAGATACTCATGGTCATTTACACAAAAACATCCCAGAGATACTCATGGTCATTTAGCCAAAAACATCCCAGAGATACTCATGGTCATTTAGCCAAAACCATCCCAGAGATACTCATGGTCATTTAGCCAAAAACATCCCAGAGATACTCATTGTCATTTAGCCAAAACCATCCCAGAGATACTCATGGTCATTTAGACAAAAACATCCCAGAGATACTCATGGTCATTAAGCCAAAAACATCCCAGAGATACTCATCGTCATTTAGCCAAAATCATGCCAGAGATACTCATCGTCATTTAGCCAAAATCATGCCAGAGATACTCATGGTCATTTAGTCAAAAACATTCCAGAGATATTCATGGTCATAGAGACAAAAACATCCCAGAGATACTCATGGTCATTTAGCCAAAACCTTCCCAGAGATACTCATGGTCATTTAGCCAAGCACATCCCAGAGATACTCATGGTCATTTAGTCAAAAACATCCCAGAGATACTCATGGTCATTTAGCCAAAAACATGCCAGAGATACTCATGGTCATTTAGACAAAAACATCCCAGAGATACCCATGGTCATTTAGACAAAAACATCCCAGAGATACGCATGGTCATTTAGCCAAAACCATCCCAGAGATACTCATGGTCATTAAGCCAAAAACATCCCAGAGATACTCATCGTCATTTAGCCAAAAACATCCCAGAGATACTCATGGTCATTTAGCCAAAAACATCCCAGAGATACTCATGGTCATTAAGCCAAAAACATCCCAGAGATACTCATCGTCATTTAGCCAAAATCATGCCAGAGATACTCATGGTCATTTAGACAAAAACATCCCAGAGATACTCATGGTCATTTAGCCAAAAACATCCCAGAGATACTCATTGTCATTTAGCCAAAACCATCCCAGAGATACTCATGGTCATTTAGACAAAAACATCCCATAGATACTCATGGTCATTTAGCCAAAAATATCCCAGAGATACTCATGGTCATTTAGTCAAAAACATCCCAGAGATACTCATGGTCATTTAGCCAAAACCATCCCAGAGATACTCATGGTCATTTAGCCAAAAACATCCCAGAGATACTCATTGTCATTTAGCCAAAACCATCCCAGAGATACTCATGGTCATTTAGACAAAAACATCCCAGAGATACTCATCGTCATTTAGCCAAAATCATGCCAGAGATACTCATCGTCATTTAGCCAAAATCATGCCAGAGATACTCATCGTCATTTAGTCAAAAACATTCCAGAGATACTCATGGTCATTTAGACAAAAACATCCCAGAGATACTCATGGTCATTTAGCCAAAACCTTCCCAGAGATACCCATGGTCATTTAGCCAAGCACATCCCAGAGATACTCATGGTCATTTAGTCAAAAACATCCCAGAGATACTCATGGTCATTTAGCCAAAAACATCCCAGAGATACTCATGGTCATTTAGCCAAAAACATCCCAGAGATACTCATGGTCATTTAGACAAAAACATCCCAGAGATACCCATGGTCATTTAGACAAAAACATCCCAGAGATACGCATGGTCATTTAGCCAAAACCATCCCATAGATACTCATGGTCATTTAGCCAAAAACATCCCAGAGATACTCATGGTCATTGTAGACACAGATACTCGTAACGGCTAACCCAATCATGACGATTTGAACTTAACCAATATAAACCATTGATTTAGTTGATACCTTGTTAGTAGCAATCCTCTATCAAGGAAATCACGATAAGAACCACAAGCTCTGAAATACCTAGACAACTTAGAAATATATACTTCATTTGTAGGTACCAAATAATTAGAAAGTTCAGAATGGAGAAAATGAAATCAGCTCTTTTTCGTAGGTGTTCGTTCCTAACCTGCTATCACTGTTTAACGTATAGTTGTATATGTAAGCATAGAGCTGACATCATCTAATTAGCAGAACATGGAATCTGCCTGATACGAATAAAGAAAACATGGCAGCTAAAGAGGAGAACAGGTGATACCCCTAGGAATCCCGACTGTCTGTTGAAAAACACATTGCCAAAACATAACAAATCTATGGCAATAGCAACCTCTGATTTTTGCTTTACAAAATATTAATTGTCAAGCAATTTTTTTTCCCTCTCAACATGTTTGAACTTTTGATCTTGTACACCTTTTGAAAACGCCAACATATTACACTACGAGACATACATGACTACGTACTTATTTGTACATTGATGTAAGTAAATTACTACATTGATTAATTCGAATTTCTTCATTTAATCTGATTTAATAATCACAAAAATAAACATTGATATATAGTCGCCAGTAACATTTCAGTGTTTTAACTTAGTGTACTCATAGTTTTCATATGAGTTCATTCTGTCTGAGAGCTTTTATTTTTATATTTGTATAGTTGTCGCTGTTTTACATCTGAAGCAGACCTTTACTACAATGGCTCTTAGGAATTGGGGATTCAAGATTTCTTGTATGAATCTAAACGATGCAAATTCTGAACAAAAATAAAATTTTGAAAAAATAAAAACAGAAAAAGAAAATAAATAAATACATAGCCCTCAACAAAATAGAGTAATCATATACTTACATCTCAGAGTTGTTCTTGTTCTTTCTACAATTAATAAACAGACATATTTATCTAATATACCAATATCTGCATTTTAGAATTTGCGAACAATATTACATAAATTGACCATTTAGATGTAATAAATATACATGTGAAAATATCAACAATAAAATGAAAAACAGAAAATATTGCACAATCACCACAGTTCTAACATCTAATTAATATGTACGTAGAAACAGAGTTCAATACCTCAAACACATCAATGAATAAGAGTAAAACAGATTTATAATCAATTGAATGTTTGACTAATTAAATGTCTTGTTAAATCTGCTATTGATACGAACAATTAAAATAATAAGATGGGTTCTGTTCCTACAATTGAATATACAACTCCAAACAGGCGCAACATACATAAGGTTGAGTAACGTGTTGCATGTTGTCTTTGGTGGTAATATGGACTTGATATGATTTCCGAATAACGTTCAGAGAGCTCTGTTGTGTCTTAGATTTCACAGTTTCAGTAATGTTCTACAAGGAATGATCACATTCAGAATATAAGGTATTGTTCAAAATAGGAATGTGGAAAACAATTTGTGAAATAATAAAACATTTGTACCAGACACACAACAAAGACATACAGAAAGCATTTTCGATCAATATTTTCCAGGATTCCAACAAAGCAAAGTGCCAATGCATCTGCAGGTCAAAAAGTAGTTAAACTAAGGTAGGAGATAACTGAGATTAATCAGGTATTGAGGCTTTCTATCTCCACAATAGCTTTGCTATGTCATGTTATGGATGTTATCATATACAGGTTCTATCTCTACAACAGCTCTGTTTTGTGATATTATAGATGTTATCATATACAGGTTCTATCTCTACTATAGCTCTGTTTTGTGATGTAATGGATGTTATCATATACAGGTTATATCTCTACAATAGCTCTGTGTTGCTATGTTATGGATGTTATCGTATACTGTGGCGATCTCTACAACGTCTCCATTTTGTGATGTCATGGATGTTATCATATGCAGGTTCTATCTCTACAATAGCTCTGTTTTGTATGTTATGCATGTTATCATAATACAGGTTCTATCTCTACAATAGCTCTGTGTTGTGATGCTATGGATGTTATCATATACAGGTTCTATCTCTACTATAGCTCTGTTTTGTGATGTTATGGATGTTATCATATATAGGTTCTATCTCTACAACAACTCTGTTTTGATATGTTATGGATGTTGTCATATACAGGTTCTATCTCTACAACAGCTCTGTTTTGCTATATTATGGATGTTATCATAATACAGGTTCTATCTCTACTATAGTTCTGTTTTGTGATGTTATGGATTATATCATATACAGGTTATATCTCTACAACAGCTCTGTTTTGTGATGTTATGGATGTTATCATATACAGGTTATCTCTCTACAACAGCTCTGTTTTGCTATATTATGGATGTTATCATAATACAGGTTCTATTTCTACTATAGTTCTGTTTTGTGATGTTATGGATTATATCATATACAGGTTCTATCTCTACAACAGCGCTGTTTTGTGATGTTATGGATGTTTTCATCTACAGGTTATATCTCTACAACAGCTCTGTTTTGTGATATTATGGATGTTATCATATACAGATTATATCTCTACAATAGTTCTGTTTTGTGATGTTATGGATGTTATCATATACAGGTTCTATCTCTACAACAGCTCTGTTTTGTGATGTTATGGATGTTATCATATACAGATTATATCTCTACAACAGCTCTGTTTTGTGATGTTATGGATGCTAACATATACAGGTTATATCTCTACTATAGCTCTGTTTTCTTCTGTTATGGATGTTATCATATACAGGTTCTATCTCTACAACAGCTCTGTTTTGCTATATTATGGATGTTATCATAATACAGGTTCTATCTATACTATAGTTCTGTTTTGTGATGTTATGGATTATATCATATACAGGTTCTATCTATACAACAGTTCTTTTAGTGATGTTAAGGATGTTATCATATACAGGTTATATCTCTACAACAGCTCTGTTTTGTGATATTATGGATGTTTTCAGCTACAGGTTATATCTCTACAATAGTTCTGTTTTGTGATGTTATGGATGTTATCATATACAGGTTCTATCTCTACAACCGCTCTGTTTTGTGATGTTATGGATGTTATCATATACAGATTATATCTCTACAACAGCTCTGTTTTGTGATATTATGGATGTTATCATAATACAGGTTCTATCTTTACTATAGCTCTGTTTTGTGATGTTATGGATTATGTCATATACGGGTTCTATCTCTACAACAGCTCTGTTTTGTGATGTTATGGATGTTATCATATATAAATTATATCTCTACTATAGCCCTGTTTTGTGATGTTATGGATGTTATCAGATACAGGTTATATCTCTACTATAGCTCTGTTTTGCGATGCTATGGATGTTATCATATACAGGTTCTATCTCTACAACAGCTCTGTTTTGTGATGTTATGGTTGCTATCATATACCGGTTCTATCTCTACTATAGCTCTGTTTTGTTATGTTATGGAAGTTATCATGTATGGGTCTATCTCTACAATAGCTTAGTTTTGCTATATTATGGATGTTATCATATGCATGTTCTATCAGTACAATAGTTCTGTGTTGTTTTATTTTGGATGTTATCATATACAGGTTATATCGCTACAACAGCTCTGTTTTGTGATGTTATGGATGTTATCATATACAGGTTCTATCTCTACTATAGCTCTGTTTTGTGATGTAATGGATGTTATCATATACAGGTTATATCTCTACAATAGCTCTGTGTTGCTATGTTATGGATGTTATCGTATACTGTGTCGATCTCTACAACGTCTCCATTTTGTGATGTCATGGATGTTATCATATGCAGGTTCTATCTCTACAATAGCTATGTTTTGTATGTTATGCATGTTATCATAATACAGGTTCTATCTCTACAATAGCTCTGTGTTGTGATGCTATGGATGTTATCATATACAGGTTCTATCTCTACTATAGCTCTGTTTTGTGATGTTATGGATGTTATCATATATAGGTTCTATCTCTACAACAACTCTGTTTTGATATGTTATGGATGTTGTCATATACAGGCTCTATCTCTACAACAGCTCTGTTTTGTGATGTTATGGATGTTATCATATACAGGTTATATCTCTACTATAGTTCCGTTTTCTTCTGTAATGGATGTTATCATATACAGGTTCTATCTCTACAACAGCTCTGTTTTGCTATATTATGGATGTTGTCATATACAGGCTCTATCTCTACAACAGCTCTGTTTTGTGATGTTATGGATGTTATCATATACAGGTTATATCTCTACTATAGTTCTGTTTTCTTCTGTTATGGATGTTATCATATACAGGTTCTATCTCTACAACAGCTCTGTTTTGCTATATTATGGATGTTATCATAATACAGGTTCTATCTCTACTATAGTTCTGTTTTGTGATGTTATGGATTATATCATATACAGGTTCTATCTCTACAACAGCTCTGTTTTGTGATGTTATGGATTATATCATATGCAGGTTCTATCTCTACAACAGCTCTGTTTTGTGATGTTATGGATGTTATCATATACAGGTTCTATCTCTACAACAGCTCTGTTTTGCTATATTATGGATGTTATCATAATACAGGTTCTATCTCTACTATAGTTCTGTTTTGTGATGTTATGGATTATATCATATACAGGTTCTATCTCTACAACAGCTCTGTTTTGTGATGTTATGGATGTTATCATATACAGATTATATCTCTACAACAGCTCTGTTTTGTGATGTTATGGATGTTAACATATACAGGTTATATCTCTACTATAGCTCTGTTTTCTTCTGTTATGGATGTTATCATAATACAGGTTCTATCTCTACTATAGTTCTGTTTTGTGATGTTATGGATGTTATCATCTACAGGTTATATCTCTACAACAGCTCTGTTTTGTGATATTATGGATGTTATCATATACAGGTTATATCTCTACAATAGTTCTGTTTTGTGATGTTATGGATGTTATCATATACAGGTTCTATCTCTACAACAGCTCTGTTTTGTGATGTTATGGATGTTATCATATACAGATTATATCTCTACAACAGCTCTGTTTTGTGATGTTATGGATGTTAACATATACAGGTTATATCTCTACTATAGCTCTGTTTTGTGATGTTATGGATGTTATCATATATAGGTTCTATCTCTACAACAACTCTGTTTTGATATGTTATGGATGTTGTCATATACAGGTTCTATCTCTACAACAGCTCTGTTTTGCTATATTATGGATGTTATCATAATACAGGTTCTATCTCTACTATAGTTCTGTTTTGTGATGTTATGGATTATATCATATACAGGTTCTATCTCTACAACAGCTCTTTTAGTGATGTTAAGGATGTTATCATATGCAGGTTATATCTCTACAACAGCTCTGTTTTGTGATATTATGGATGTTATCAGATACAGGTTATATCTCTACAATAGTTCTGTTTTGTGATGTTATGGATTATATCATATACAGGTTCTATCTCTACAACCGCTCTGTTTTGTGATGTTATGGATGTTATCATATACAGATTATATCTCTACAACAGCTCTGTTTAGTGATATTATGGATGTTATCATAATACAGGTTCTATCTTTACTATAGCTCTGTTTTGTGATGTTATGGATTATGTCATATACCGGTTCTATCTCTACAACAGCTCTGTTTTGTGATGTTATGGATGTTATCATATATAAATTATATCTCTACTATAGCCCTGTTTTGTGATGTTATGGATGTTATCAGATATAGGTTATATCTCTACTATAGCTCTGTTTTGTGATGCTATGGATGTTATCATATACAGGTTCTATCTCTACAACAGCTCTGTTTTGTGATGTTATGGTTGCTATCATATACCGGTTCTATCTCTACTATAGCTCTGCTTTGTTATGTTATGGAAGTTATCATGTATGGGTCTATCTCTACAATAGCTTAGTTTTGCTATATTATGGATGTTATCATATGCATGTTCTATCAGTACAATAGTTCTGTGTTGTTTTATTTTGGATGTTATCATATACAGGTTATATCGCTACAACAGCTCTGTTTTGTGATGTTATGGATGTTATCATATACAGGTTATATCACTACAATAGCTCTTCTTTGTGATGTTATGGATGTTATCATATACAGGTTCTATCTCTACTATAGCTCTGTTTTGTGATGTTATGGATGTTATCATAATACAGGTTCTATCTCTACTATAGCTCTGTTTTGTGATGTTATGGATTATATCATATACAGGTTCTATCTCTACAGCAGTTCTGTTTTATGATGTTATGGATGTTATCATATATAAATTATTTCTCTACTGTAGCTCTGTTTTGTGATGTTATGGATGTTATCAGATACAGGTTATATCTCTACTATAGCTCTGTTTTGTGATGTTATGTATGCTATCAGATACAGGTTATATCTCTACTATAGCTCTGTTTTGTGATGTTATGGTTGCTATCATATACAGGTTCTATCTCTACTATAGCTCTGTTTTGTTATGTTATGGAAGTTATCATGTATGGGTCTATCTCTACAATAGCTCAGTTTTGCTATGCTATGGATGTTATCATATGCATGTTCTATCACTACAATAGTTATGTGTTGTTTTATTTTGGATGTTATCATATAGAGGTTATATCGCTACAACAGCTCTGTTTTGTGATGTTATGGATGTTATCATATACAGGTTCTATCTCCACAATAGTTCTTCTTTGTGATGTTATGGATGTTATCATATACAGGTTCTATCTCTACTATCGCTCTGTTATGGGTGTTATCATATACAGGTTTTATGTCTGCAACAGCTCTGTTTTGTGATGTTATGGACGTTATCATATACAGGTTCTATCTCTACAACAGCTCTGTTTTGTGATTTTATTGATGTTATCACATACAAGTTATATCTCTACAATAGCTCTGATTTGCTCTGTTATGGATGTTATCATATACAGGTTATATCTCTACAACAGCTCTGTTTTTCTATGTTATGGATGTTATTATATACAGGTTCTATCTCTACAACAGCTCTGTTTTGCTATGTCATGGATGTTATCATATACAGTTTCTATCTCTACAATAGCTCTGTTTTGTTATGTTTTGGATGTTATCATATGCAGGTTCTATCTCTACAATAGCTCTGTTTTGTTATGTTTGGATGTTATCATATACAGGTTCTATCTCTACAACAGCTCTGTTTTGTTATGTTATGGATGTTTTCATATACAGGTTCTATCTCTACTATAACTCTGTTTTGTTATGTTATGGATGTTGTCATATACTGGGTCTATCTCTGCAATAGCTCAGTTTTGCTATGTTATGGATGTTATCATATACAGATTCTATCTCTACAATAGCTCTGTTTTGCTATATTATGGATGTTATCATATACAGGTTCTATCTCTATAATTGCTCTGTTTTGTTATGTTATGGATGTTTTCAAATATAAGTTATATCTCTGCAACAGCTCTGTTTGGTGATGCTATGGATGTTATCATATATAAGTTATATCTCTACAACAACTCCGTTTTGTTATGTTAATGATGTTATCATATACAGGTTCTATCTCTACAATAGCTCTGTTTTGTTATGTTATGGATGTTATCATATATAAGTTATATCTCTGCAACAGTCTGCTTTGTGATGTTATGGATGTTATCATATACAGGTTATATCTCTACAATAGCTCTGTTTTGTTATGTTAATGATGTTATCATATACAGGTTCTATCTCTCCAATAGCTCTGTTTTGTTATGTTATGGATGTTATCATATATAAGTTATATCTCTACAACAGCTCTGTTTTGTAATGTTATGGATGTTATCATATACAGGTTATATCTCTACAATAGCTCTGTTTTGCTATGTTATGGATGTGATCATATACAGATTCTATCTCTACAATAGCTCTGTTTTCTTATGTTAAGGATGTTATCATATATAAGTTATATCTCTAAAACAGCTCTGTTTTGTGATGCTATGGATGTTATCATATACAGGTTATATCTCTACAATAGCTCTGTTTTGCTATGTTATGGATGTGATCATATGCAGGTTATATCTCTACAATAGCTCTGTTTTGTTATATTATGGATGTTATCATATACTGGGTCTACCTCTGCAATAGCTCAGTTTTGCTATGTTATGGATGTTATCATATACAGGTTCTATCTCTACAACAGCCCTGTTTTGTGATGTTATGGATGTTATCATATGCAGGTTCTATCTCTACCGCAGCTCTGTTTTGTGAAGTTATGGATGTTATCGTATACAACTTATATCTCTGCAATAGCTCTGTTTTGTGATGTTATAGATGTTATCATATGCATGTTCTATCTCTACAATAGTGCTGTGTTGTTATGTTATCAAATAGAGGATTTATTGACTTCGCTACATCAATGATAGGCCCTTAAACAAATACGTGATGAGTATGTCATAAAACCCAGTATCAACCAGTTTACATAACAGATAGAGATATTTCATATAATCTAGAAAAAGTATCCACCAGTTTAGATACCAGATAGTGATATTTAATATAACAGAAAAAGTATCCACCAGTTTACATACCAGATGGAGATATTTCATAAAACATAGAATAAGTATCCACCAGTTTACATATCAGATGGAGATATTTCATATAACATAGAAAAAGTATCCACCAGTTTATCTATCAGATGGAGATATTTCATATAACATAGAAAAAGTATCCACCAGTTTATCTATCAGATGGAGATATTTCATATCACATAGAAAAAGTATCTACCAGTTTACATATGAGATGGAGATATTTCACGTCACCTAGAAAAAGTATCTACCAGTTTAAATATCAAACGGAGATATTTCATATAACATAGAAAAAGTATCTACCAGTTTATATATCAGATGGAGATATTTCATGTAACATAGAAAAAGTATCCACCAGTTTATATATCAGATGGAGATATTTTATATAACATAGAAAATGTATCTACCAGTTTACATATGAGATGGAGATATTTCACGTCACCTAGAAAAAGTATCAACCAGTTTATATATCAAATGGAGATATTTCATATAACATAGAAAAAGTATCTACCAGTTTATATATGAGATGGAGATATTTCACGTCACATAGAAAAAGTATCCACCAGTTTACATATGAGATGGAGATATTTCATATAACATAGAAAATGTATCCACCAGTTTACATGTACATAAAAGATGGAAATATTTGACGTCACCTAGACAAAACATCCACCAGTTTACATACCATATAAAGATATTTCTTATAACCCAGAAAATGTATCCAACAGTTTATATACCAGATGGAGATTCTTCATAAAACATAGAAAAAGGATCCACCAGTTTATATACCAGATGGAGATTTTTCATATAACATAGAACAAGTATCTACCAATTTACATACCAAATGGAGATATTTCACGTCACCTAGAAAAATCATCCACCAGATTACATATCAGATGGAGATATTTCTTATACCCAAGAAAAAGTATCCACCAGTTTGCATGCCAGATGGAGATATTTCATTTAACCAAGAAAAAGTATACACCAGTTTGCATACCAAATAGAGATATTTCACGTCAACTAGAAAAAGTATCCACCCGTTTGCATATCAGATAGAGATATTTCATATAACTTACAAAAAGTATCTACCAGTTTACATACCAGATAGAGATATTTCATGTAACCAAGAAAAAGTATCCATCAGTTTGCATATCAGATAGAGATATTTCAGATAGCATAAAACAAGCATCCAGCAGTTTACATACCAGATGGAGATATTTTACTTCACCAAGAAAAAGTATCCACCAGTTTACATACCAGATAGAGATATTTCACGTCAACTAGAAAAAGTATGCATCAGTTTGCATATCAGATGGAGATATTTCATATAACATAGAAAAAGTATCTACCAGTTTATATATCAGATGGAGATATTTCATAAAACATATAAAAAGTATTCCTCAATTTACATACCAGATGGAAATATTTCATATAACATAGAAACAATTTCTTCCAGTTAATATATCAAATGGAGATCTTTCAAATAACATAGAAAAAGTATCCACCAGTTTATATACCAGATGGAGATATTTCACGTCAGCTAGAAAAAATAGCTACCGGTTTCCATACCAGATGGAGATATTTCATATAACCTAGGAAAAATATTCATCACTTTACATACCAGATAGAGATATTTAACGTCAGCTAGAAAAAGTATCCACCAGTTTACAATATCAGATGGAGATATTTCATATAGCATAGAAAAAGTATCCACCAGTTTGCATGCCAGATAAAGATATTTCATTTAACGAAGAAAAAATATACACCAGTTTGCATACCAAATAGAGATATTTCACGTCAACTTCCAGTTAATATATCAAATGGAGATCTTTCAAATAACATAGAAAAAGTATCCACCAGTTTACATACCAGATAGAGATATTTCATGTAACCAAGAAAAAATATCCATCAGTTTGCATATCAGATAGAGATATTTCATATAGCATAACACAAGCATCCACCAGTTTACATACCAGATGGAGATATTTTACTTAACCAAGAAAAAGTATCCACCAGTTTACATACCAGATAGAGATATTTCACGTCAACTAGAAAAAGTATCCACCAGTTTGCATATCAGATGGAGATATTTCATATAGCATAGAAAAAGTATCTACCAGTTTACATACCAGATAGAGATATTTCATTTAACCAAGAAAAAGTATCCATCAGTTTGCATATCAGATAGAGATATTTCATATAGCATAAAACAAGCATCCACCAGTTTACATACCAGATGGAGATATTTTACTTAACCAAGAAAAAGTATCCACTAGTTTATATACCAAATAGAGATATTTCACGTCAACTAGAAAAAGTATCTACCAGTTTAAATATCAGATGGAGATATTTCATATAACATAGAAAAAGTATCTACCAGTTTATATATCAGATGGAGATATTTCATAAAACATAGAAAAAGTATCCCTCAGTTTACATACCAGATATAGATATTTCATATAACATAGAAAAAATATCTACCAGTTTATATATCAAATGGAGATATTTCAAATAACATAAAAAAAAGTATCCACCAGTTTATATACCAGATGGAGATATTTCACGTCTTCTAGAAAAAATAGCTACCGGTTTGCACACCAGATGGAGATATCTCATATAACCTAGGAAAAAATATCCATCACTTTACATACCAAATAGAGATATTTAACGTCAGCTAGAAAAAGTATCCACCAGTTTACAATATCAGATGGAGATATTTCATATAACATAGAAAAAGTATCCACCAGTTTATATATCAGATGGAGATATTTCATATAACATAGAAAAAGTATCCACCAGTTTAAAATATCAGATGGAGATATTTCATATAACATAGAAAAAGTATCTACCAGTTTACATACTAGATAAAGATATTCCACGTCACCTAGAAAAAGTATCTACCAGTTTATATATAAAATGGAGATATTTCATATAACATAGAAAAAGTATCTACCAGTTTACATATGAGATGTAGATATTTCATATAACATAGAAAGAGTATCCACCAGTTTACATATGAGATGGAGATATTTCATATAACATAGAAAAAGTATCCACAAGTTTACAATATCAGATGGAGATATTCATATAACATAGAAAAAGTATCCACCAGTTTATATATCAGATGGAGATATTTTATATAACATAGAAAAAGTATCCACCAGTTTACAATATCAGATGGAGATATTTCATATAAAATAGAAAAAGTATCCACCAGTTTATATATCAGATGGAGATATTTCATATAACATAGAAAAAGTATCTACCAGTTTACTTACCAGATAGAGATATTTCATTTAACCAAGAAAAAGTATCCATCAGTTTGCATATCAGATAGAGATATTTCATATGCATAAAACAAGCATCCACCAGTTTACATACCAGATGGAGATATTTTACTTAACCAAGAAAAAGTATCCATCAGTTTGCATATCAGATAGAGATATTTCATATGCATAAAACAAGCATCCACCAGATTACATACCAGATAGAGATGTTTCACGTCAACTAGAAAAAGTATCCACCAGTTTGCATATCAGATGGAGATATTTCATATAACATAGAAAAAGTATCTACCAGTATACAATACCAGATGGAGATATTTCATTTAACATAGAAAAAGTATCTACCAGTTTATATATCAGATGGAGATATTTCATAAAACATAGAAAAAGTATCTACCAGTTTACATACTAGATAAAGATATTTCATATAACATAGAAAAAGTATCCACCAGTTTATATATCAGATGGAGATATTTCATATAACATAGACAAAGTATCTACCAGTTTACATACTAGATAAAGATATTCCACGTCACCTAGAAAAAGTATCTACCAGTTTATATATCAAATGGAGATATTTCATATAACATAGAAAAAGTATCTACCAGTTTACATATGAGATGTAGATATTTCATATAACATAGAAAAAGTATCCACCAGTTTACATATGAGATGGAGATATTTCATATAACATAGAAAATGTATCCACCAGTTTACATGTACATAAAAGATGGAAATATTTGACGTCACCTAGACAAAACATCCATCAGTTTACATACCATATAGAGATATTTCATAAAACCCAGAAAATGTATCCACCAGTTTATTAACCAGATGGAGATTTTTCATATAACATAGAACAAGTATCTACCAGTTTACAATACAAGATGGAGATATTTCATTTAACATAGAAAAAGTATCTACCAGTTTATATATCAGATGGAGATATTTCATAAAACATAGAAAAAGTATCTACCAGTTTACATACTAGATAAAGATATTTCATATAACATAGAAAAAGTATCCCTCAGTTTACATACCAGATATAGATATTTCATATAACATAGAAAAAATATCTACCAGTTTATATATCAAATGGAGATATTTCAAATAACATAAAAAAAAGTATCCACCAGTTTATATACCAGATGGAGATATTTCACGTCTTCTAGAAAAAATAGCTACCGGTTTGCACACCAGATGGAGATATCTCATATAACCTAGGAAAAAATATCCATCACTTTACATACCAAATAGAGATATTTAACGTCAGCTAGAAAAAGTATCCACCAGTTTACAATATCAGATGGAGATGTTTCATATAACATAGAAAAAGTATCCACCAGTTTATATATCAGATGGAGATATTTCATATAACATAGAAAAAGTATCCACCAGTTTACAATATCAGATGGAGATATTTCATATAACATAGAAAAAGTATCCACCAGTTTACAATATCAGATGGAGATATTTCATATAACATAGAAAAAGTATCCACCAGTTTATATATCAGATGGAGATATTTCATATAACATAGAAAAAGTATCCACCAGTTTACAATATCAGATGGAGATATTTCATATAACATAGAAAAAGTATCCACCAGTTTATATATCAGATGGAGATATTTCATATAACATAGAAAAAGTATCTACCAGTTTACATACCAGATTGAGATATTTCATTTAACCAAGAAAAAGTATCCATCAGTGTGCATATCAGATAGAGATATTTCATATGCATAAAACAAGCATCCACCAGTTTACATACCAGATGGAGATATTTTACTTAACCAAGAAAAAGTATCCATCAGTTTGCATATCAGATAGAGATATTTCATATGCATAAAACAAGCATCCACCATATTACATACCAGATAGAGATATTTCACGTCAACTAGAAAAAGTATCCACCAGTTTGCATATCAGATGGAGATATTTCATATAACATAGAAAAAGTATCTACCAGTATACAATACCAGATGGAGATATTTCATTTAACATAGAAAAAGTATCTACCAGTTTATTTATCAGATGGAGATATTTCATAAAACATAGAAAAAGTATCTACCAGTTTACATACTAGATAAAGATATTTCATATAACATAGAAAAAGTATCCACCAGTTTATATATCAGATGGAGATATATCATATAACATAGACAAAGTATCTACCAGTTTACATACTAGATAAAGATATTCCACGTCACCTAGAAAAAGTATCTACCAGTTTATATATCAAATGGAGATATTTCATATAACATAGAAAAAGTATCTACCAGTTTACATATGAGATGTAGATATTTCATATAGCATAGAAAGAGTATCCACCAGTTTACATATGAGATGGAGATATTTCATATAACATAGAAAAAGTATCCACAAGTTTACAATATCAGATGGAGATATTTCATATAACATAGAAAAAGTATCCACCAGTTTATATATCAGATGGAGATATTTCATATAACATAGAAAAAGTATCTACCAGTTTACTTACCAGATAGAGATATTTCATTTAACCAAGAAAAAGTATCCATCAGTTTGCATATCAGATAGAGATATTTCATATGCATAAAACAAGCATCCACCAGTTTACATACCAGATGGAGATATTTTACTTAACCAAGAAAAAGTATCCATCAGTTTGCATATCAGATAGAGATATTTCATATGCATAAAACAAGCATCCACCAGATTACATACCAGATAGAGATATTTCACGTCAACTAGAAAAAGTATCCACCAGTTTGCATATCAGATGGAGATATTTCATATAACATAGAAAAAGTATCTACCAGTATACAATACCAGATGGAGATATTTCATGTAACATAGAAAAAGTATCCACCAGTTTATATATCAGATGGAGATATTTCATATAACATAGAAAAAGTATCCACCAGTTTACAATATCAGATGGAGATATTTCATATAAAATAGAAAAAGTATCCACCAGTTTATATATCAGATGGAGATATTTCATATAACATAGAAAAAGTATCTACCAGTTTACTTACCAGATAGAAATATTTCTTTTAACCAAGAAAAAGTATCCACCAGTTTGCATATCAGATAGAGATATTTCATATGCATAAAACAAGCATCCACCAGTTTACATACCAGATGGAGATATTTTACTTAACCAAGAAAAAGTATCCATCAGTTTGCATATCAGATAGAGATATTTCATATGCATAAAACAAGCATCCACCAGATTACATACCAGATAGAGATATTTCACGTCAACTAGAAAAAGTATCCACCAGTTTGCATATCAGATGGAGATATTTCATATAACATAGAAAAAGTATCTACCAGTATACAATACCAGATGGAGATATTTTATTTAACATAGAAAAAGTATCTACCAGTTTATATATCAGATGGAGATATTTCATAAAACATAGAAAAAGTATCTACCAGTTTACATACTAGATAAAGATATTTCATATAACATAGAAAAAGTATCCACCAGTTTACATATGAGATGGAGATATTTCATATAACATAGAAAATGTATCCACCAGTTTACATGCACATAAAAGATGGAAATATTTGACGTCACCTAGACAAAACATCCATCAGTTTACATACCATATAGAGATATTTCATAAAACCCAGAAAATGTATCCACCAGTTTATAAACCAGATGGAGATTTTTCATATAACATAGAACAAGTATCTACCAGTTTACAATACAAGATGGAGATATTTCATTTAACATAGAAAAAGTATCTACCAGTTTATATATCAGATGGAGATATTTCATAAAACATAGAAAAAGTATCTACCAGTTTACATACTAGATAAAGATATTTCATATAACATAGAAAAATGATCCACCAGTTTATATATCAGATGGAGATATTTCATATAACATAGACAAAGTATCTACCAGTTTACATACTAGATAAAGATATTCCACGTCATCTATAAAAAGTATCTACCAGTTTATATATCAAATGGAGATATTTCATATAACATAGAAAAAGTATCTACCAGTTTACATATGAGATGTAGATATTTCATATAACATAGAAAGAGTATCCACCAGTTTACATATGAGATGGAGATATTTCATATAACATAGAAAAAGTATCCACCAGTTTACAATATCAGATGGAGATATTTCATATAACATAGAAAAAGTATCCACCAGTTTATATATCAGATGGAGATATTTCATATAACATAGAAAAAGTATCCACCAGTTTACAATATCAGATGGAGATATTTCATATAACATAGAAAAAGTATCCACCAGTTTATATATCAGATGGAGATATTTCATATAACATAGAAAAAGTATCTACCAGTTTACTTACCAGATAGAGATATTTCATTTAACCAAGAAAAAGTATCCATCAGTTTGCATATCAGATAGAGATATTTCATATGCATAAAACAAGCATCCACCAGTTTACATACCAGATGGAGATATTTTACTTAACCAAGAAAAAGTATCCATCAGTTTGCATATCAGATAGAGATATTTCATATGCATAAAACAAGCATCCACCAGATTACATACCAGATAGAGATATTTCACGTCAACTAGAAAAAGTATCCACCAGTTTGCATATCAGATGGAGATATTTCATATAACATAGAAAAAGTATCTACCAGTATACAATACCAGATGGAGATATTTCATGTAACATAGAAAAAGTATCCACCAGTTTATATATCAGATGGAGATATTTCATATAACATAGAAAAAGTATCCACCAGTTTACAATATTAGATGGAGATATTTCATATAAAATAGAAAAAGTATCCACCAGTTTATATATCAGATGGAGATATTTCATATAACATAGAAAAAGTATCTACCAGTTTACTTACCAGATAGAGATATTTCTTTTAACCAAGAAAAAGTATCCATCAGTTTGCATATCAGATAGAGATATTTCATATGCATAAAACAAGCATCCACCAGTTTACATACCAGATGGAGATATTTTACTTAACCAAGAAAAAGTATCCATCAGTTTGCATATCAGATAGAGATATTTCATATGCATAAAACAAGCATCCACCAGATTACATACCAGATAGAGATATTTCACGTCAACTAGAAAAAGTTTCCACCAGTTTGCATATCAGATGGAGATATTTCATATAACATAGAAAAAGTATCTACCAGTATACAATACCAGATGGAGATATTTCATTTAACATAGAAAAAGTATCTACCAGTTTATATATCAGATGGAGATATTTCATAAAACATAGAAAAAGTATCTACCAGTTTACATACTAGATAAAGATATTTCATATAACATAGAAAAAGTATCCACCAGTTTACATATGAGATGGAGATATTTCATATAACATAGAAAATGTATCCACCAGTTTACATGCACATAAAAGATGGAAATATTTGACGTCATCTAGACAAAACATCCATCAGTTTACATACCATATAGAGATATTTCATAAAACCCAGAAAATGTATCCACCAGTTTATAAACCAGATGGAGATTTTTCATATAACATAGAACAAGTATCTACCAGTTTACAATACAAGATGGAGATATTTCATTTAACATAGAAAAAGTATCTACCAGTTTACATACTAGATAAAGATATTTCATATAACATAGAAAAATGATCCACCAGTTTATATATCAGATGGAGATATTTCATATAACATAGACAAAGTATCTACCAGTTTACATACTAGATAAAGATATTCCACGTCATCTCTAAAAAGTATCTACCAGTTTATATATCAAATGGAGATATTTCATATAACATAGAAAAAGTATCTACCAGTTTACATATGAGATGTAGATATTTCATATAACATAGAAAGAGTATCCACCAGTTTACATATGAGATGGAGATATTTCATATAACATAGAAAAAGTATCCACCAGTTTACAATATCAGATGGAGATATTTCATATAACATAGAAAAAGTATCCACCAGTTTATATATCAGATGGAGATATTTCATATAACATAGAAAAAGTATCCACCAGTTTACAATATCAGATGGAGATATTTCATATAACATGGAAAAAGTATCCACCAGTTTATATATCAGATGGAGATATTTCATATAACATAGAAAAAGTATCTACCAGTTTACTTACCAGATAGAGATATTTCATTTAACCAAGAAAAAGTATCCATCAGTTTGCATATCAGATAGAGATATTTCATATGCATAAAACAAGCATCCACCAGTTTACATACCAGATGGAGATATTTTACTTAACCAAGAAAAAGTATCCATCAGTTTGCATATCAGATAGAGATATTTCATATGCATAAAACAAGCATCCACCAGATTACATACCAGATAGAGATATTTCACGTCAACTAGAAAAAGTATCCACCAGTTTCCATATCAGATGGAGATATTTCATATAACATAGAAAAAGTATCTACCAGTATACAATACCAGATGGAGATATTTCATTTAACATAGAAAAAGTATCTACCAGTTTATATATCAGATGGAGATATTTCATAAAACATAGAAAAAGTATCTACCAGTTTACATACTAGATAAAGATATTTCATATAACATAGAAAAAGTATCCACCAGATTATATATCAGATGGAGATATTTCATATAACATAGACAAAGTATCTACCAGTTTACATACTAGATAAAGATATTCCACGTCACCTAGAAAAAGTATCTACCAGTTTATATATCAAATGGAGATATTTCATATAACATAGAAAAAGTATCTACCAGTTTACATATGAGATGTAGATATTTCATATAACATAGAAAAAGTATCCACCAGTTTACATATGAGATGGAGATATTTCATATAACATAGAAAATGTATCCACCAGTTTACATGTACATAAAAGATGGAAATATTTGACGTCACCTAGACAAAACATCCATCAGTTTACATACCATATAGAGATATTTCATAAAACCCAGAAAATGTATCCACCAGTTTATATACCAGATGGAGATTCTTCATATAACATAGAAAAAATATCAACCAGTTTATAAACCAGATGGAGATTTTTCATATAACATAGAACAAGTATCTACCAGTTTACATACCAGATGGAGATATTTCACGTCACCTAGAAAAATCATCCACCAGATTACATATCAGATGGAGATATTTCTTATACCCAAGAAAAAGTATCCACCAGTTTGCATACCAGATAGAGATATTTCATATAGCATAGAAAAAGTATCCGCCAGTTTTCATGCCAGATGGAGATATTTCATTTAACCAAGAAAAAGTATCCACCAGTTTGCACACCAGATAGAGATATTTCACGTCAACTAGAAAAAGCATCCACCAGTTTGCATATCAGATAGAGATATTTCATATAACATAGAAAAAGTATCTACCAGTTTACATACCAGATAGAGATATTTCATTTAACCAAGAAAAAGTATCCATCAGTTTGCATATCAGATAGAGATATTTCATATAGCATAAAACAAGGATCCACCAGTTTACATACCTGATGGAGATATTTTACTTAATCAAGGAAAAGTATCCACCAGTTTAGATACCAAATAGAAATATTTCACGTCAACCAGAAAAAGTATCCACCAGTTTGCATATCAGATAGAGATATTTCATAAAACATAGAAAAAGTATCTACCAGTTTACAATACCAGATGGAGATATTTCATATAACATAGAAAAAGTATCTACCAGTTTACATACCAGATAGAGATATTTCATTTAACCAAGAAAAAGTATCCATCAGTTTGCATATCAGATAGACATATTTCATATAGCATAAAACAAGGATCCAGCAGTTTACATACCAGATGGAGATATTTTACTTTACCAAGAAAAAGTATCCACTAGTTTACATACCAAATAGAGATATTTCACGTCAACTAGAAAAAGTATCTAACAGTTTAAATATCAGATGGAGATATTTCATATAACATAGAAAAAGTATCCACCACTTTGCATGCGAGATGGAGATATTTCATTTAACCAAGAAAAAGTATCCACCAGTTTGCATACCAAATAGAGATATTTCATGTCAACTAGAAAAAGTATCCACCAGTTTGCATATCAGATAGATATATTTCATATAGCATAGAAAAAGTATCTACCAGTTTACATACCAGATAGAGATATTTCTTTTAACCAAGAAAAAGTATCCATCAGTTTGCATACCAGATAGAGATAGGTCACGACAACTAGAAAAAGTATCCACCAGTTTGCATATCAGATAGAGATATTTCATATTACATAGAAAAAGTATCCGCCAGTTTTCATGCCAGATGGAGATATTTCATTTAACCAAGAAAAAGTATCCACCAGTTTGCATACCAGATAGAGATATTTCACGTCAGCTAGAAAAAGTATCCACCAGTTTGCATATCAGATAGAGATATTTCATATAACATAGAAAAAGTACCTACCAGTTTACATACCAGATAGAGATATTTCATATAGCATAAAACAAGCATCCACCAGTTTACATACCAGATGGAGATATTTTACTTAACCAAGAAAAAGTATCCACTAGTTTACATACCAAATAGAGATATTTCACGTCAACTAGAAAAAGTATCTACCAGTTTAAATATCAGATTGAGATATTTCATATAACATAGAAAAAGTATCCACCAGTTTGCATGCCAGATGGAGATATTTCATTTAACCACGGAAAAGTATCCACCAATTTGCATACCAGATAGAGATATTTCACGTCAACTAGAAAAAGTGTCCACCAGTTTGCATATTAGATAGAAATATTTCATATAACATAGAAAAAGTATCTACCAGTTTACATATGAGATGGAGATATTTCACGTCACATAGAAAAAGTATACACCAGTTTACATATGAGATGGAGATATTTCATATAACATAGAAAAAGTATCCACCAGTTTACATGTAAATAAAAGATGGAAATATTTGACGTCACCTAGACAAAACATCCATCAGTTTACATACCATATGGAGATATTTCTTAGAACCCAGAAAATGTATCCACCAGTTTATATACCAGATGGAGATTCTTCATATAACATAGAAAAAGTATCCACCAGTTTATATACAAGATGGAGATTTTTCATATTACATAGAACAAGTATCGACCAGTTTACAATACCAGATGGAGATATTTCATATAACATAGAAAAAGTATCTACCAGTTTATATATCAGATAGAGATATGTCATAAAACATAGAAAAATATCCCTCAGTTTACATACCAGATGTAGATTTTCATATAACATAGAAAAATATCTACCAGTTTATATATCAAATGGAGATATTTCAAATAACATAGAAAAAAGTATCCACCAGTATATATATCAGATGGAGATATTTCACGTCACCTAGAAAATATAGCTACCGGTTTGCACACCAGATGGAGATATATCATATAACATAGGAAAAATATCCATCACTTTACATACCAGATAGAGATATTTTACGTCAGCTAGAAAAAGTATCCACCAGTTTACAATATCAGATGGAGATATTTCATATAACATAGAAAAAGTATCCACCAGTTTATATATCAGATGGAGATATTTCATATAACATAGAAAAAGTATCTACCAGTTTACATACTAGATAAAGATATTTCACGTCACCTAGAAAAAGTATCTACCAGTTTATATATCAAATGGAGATATTTCATATAACATAGAAAAAGTATCTACCAGTTTACATATGAGATGGAGATATTACATATAACATAGAAAAGGTATCCACCAGTTTACATGTACATAAAAGATGGAAATATTTGACGTCACCTAGACAAAACATCCATCAGTTTACATACCATATGGAGATATTTCTTAGAACCCAAAAAATGTATCCACCAGTTTATATACCAGATGGAGATTCTTCATATAACATAGAAAAAGTATCCATCAGTTTATATACCAGATGGAGATTTTTCATATAACATAGAACAAGTATCGACCAGTTTACAATACCAGATGGAGATATTTCATATAACATAGAAAAAGTATCTACCAGTTTATATATCAGATGGAGATATTTCATAAAACATAGAACAATATCCCTCAGTTTACATACCAGATGTAGATTTTCATATAACATAGAAAAAATATCTACCAGTTTATATATCAGATGGAGATATTTGAAATAACATAGAAAAAAGTATCCACCAGTATATATATCAGATGGAGATATTTCACGTCAGCTAGAAAAAATAGCTACCGGTTTGCACACCAGATGGAGATATATCATATAACATAGGAAACATATCCATCACTTTACATACCAGATAGAGATATTTTACGTCAGCTAGAAAAAGTTTCCACCAGTTTACAATATCAGATGGAGATATTTCATATAACATAGAAAAAGTATCCACCAGTTTATATATCAGATGGAGATCTTTCATATAACATAGAAAAAGTATCTACCAGTTTACATATCAAATGGAGATATTTCATATCACATAGAAAAAGTATCTACCAGTTTACATATGAGATGGAGATATTACATATAACATAGAAAAGGTATCCACCAGTTTACATGTACATAAAAGATGGAAATATTTGACGTCACCTAGACAAAACATCCATCAGTTTACATACCATATGGAGATATTTCTTAGAACCCAAAAAATGTATCCACCAGTTTATATACCAGATGGAGATTCTTCATATAACATAGAAAAAGTATCCATCAGTTTATATACCAGATGGAGATTTTTCATATAACATAGAACAAGTATCGACCAGTTTAAAATACCATATGGAGATATTTCATATAACATAGAAAAAATATTTACCAGTTTATATATCAGATGGAGATATTTCATAAAACATAGAACAATATCCCTCAGTTTACATACCAGATGTAGATTTTCATATAACATAGAAAAAATATCTACCAGTTTATATATCAGATGGAGATATTTGAAATAACATAGAAAAAAGTATCCACCAGTATATATATCAGATGGAGATATTTCACGTCAGCTAGAAAAAATAGCTACCGGTTTGCACACCAGATGGAGATATATCATATAACATAGGAAAAATATCCATCACTTTACATACCAGATAGAGATATTTTACGTCAGCTAGAAAAAGTATCCACCAGTTTACAATATCAGATGGAGATATTTCATAATACAGAGAAAAAGTATCCACCAGTTTATATATCAGATGGAAATATTTCATATAACATAGAAAAAGTATCTACCAGTTTACATACTAGATAAAGATATTTCACGTCACCTAGAAAAAGTATCTACCAGCTTATATATCAAATGGAGATATTTCATATAACATAGAAAAAGTATCTACCAGTTTACATATGAGATGGAGATATTTCACGTCACATAGAAAAAGTATCCACCAGTTTACATATGAGATGGAGATATTTCATATAACATAGAAAAGGTATCCACCAGTTTACATGTACATAAAAGATGGAAATATTTGACGTCACCTAGACAAAACATCCATCAGTTTACATACCATATGGAGATATTTCTTAGAACCCAGAAAATGTATCCACCAGTTTATATACCAGATGGAGATTCTTCATATAACATAGAAAAAGTATCCACCAGTTTATATACCAGATAGAGATATTTCACGTCAACTAGAATAAGTATCTACCAGCTTAAATATCAGATGGAGATATTTCATATAACATACAAAAAGTATCCACCAGTTTGCATGCCAGATGGAGATATTTCATTTAACTAAGAAAAAGTATCCACCAGTGTCCATACCAAATAGAGATATTTCACGTCAACTAGAAAAAGTATCCACCAATTTGCATATCAGATAGAGATATTTCATATAACATAGAAAAAGTATCTACCAGTTTACACACCAGATAGAGATATTTCCTTTAACCAAGAAAAAGTATCCATCAGTTTGCATATCAGATAGAGATATTTCATATAGCATAAAACAAGCATCCACCAGATTATATACCAGATGGAGATATTACACGTCAGCTAGAAAAAATAGCTACCGGTTTGCATACCAGATGGAGATATTTCATATAACCTAGGAAAAATATCCATCACTTTACATACCAGATAGAGATATTTAACGTCAGCTATTAAAAGTATCCACCAGTTTACAATATCAGATGGAGATATTTCATATAACATAGAAAAAGTATCCACCAGTTTATATATCAGATGGAGATATTTCATATAACATAGAAAAAGTATCTACCAGTTTACAATATGAGATGGAGATATTTCACGTCACATAGAAAAAAGTATCCACCAGTTTACATATGAGATGGAGATATTTCATATAACATAGAAAAGGTATCCACCAGTTTACATGTACATAAAAGATGGAAATATTTGACGTCACCTAGCCAAACATCCACCAGTTTACATACCATATGGAGATTCTTCATATAACATAAAAACAGTATCCACCAGTTTATATACGAGATGGAGATTTTTCATATAACATAGAACAAGTATCTACCAGTTTACATACCAGATGGAGCTATTTCACGTCACCCAGAAAAATCATCCACCAGATTACATATCAGATGGAGATTTTTCTTATACCCAAGAAAAAGTATCCACCAGTTTACATACCAGAAAATACCCAAGAAAAAGTATCCACCAGTTTACATACCAGAAAGAGATACTTCACGTCAACTAGAAAAAGTATCCACCAGTTTGCATATCAGATAGATATAGTTCATATAACATAGAAAAAGTATCTACCAGTTTACATACCAGATAGAGATATTTCATTTAACCAAGGAAAAGTATCCATCAGTTTGCATATCAGATAGAGATATTTCATACAGCATAAAACAAGCATCCACCAGTTTACATACCATATGGAGATATTCCTTAGAACCCAGAAAAAGCATCCACCAGTTTATATACCAGATGGAGATTTTTCATATAACATAGAACAAGTATCGACCAGTTTACATACCAGATAGAGATATTTCACGTCAACTAGAATAAGTATCTACCAGCTTAAATATCAGATGGAGATATATCATATAACATAGAAAAAGTATCTACCAGTTTACTTACTAGATAAAGATATTTCACGTCACCTAGAAAAAGTATCTACCAGTTTATATATCAAATGGAGATATTTCATATAACATAGAAAAAGTATCTACCAGTTTACATATGAGATGGAGATATTTCACGTCACATAGAAAAAGTATCCACCAGTTTACATATGAGATGGAGATATTTCATATAACATAGAAAAGGTATCCACCAGTTTACATGTACATAAAAGATGGAAATATTTGACGTCACCTAGACAAAACATCCATCAGTTTACATACCATATGGAGATATTTCTTAGAACCCAGAAAATGTATCCACCAGTTTATATACCAGATGGAGATATTTCATATAACATAGAAAAAGTATCCACCAGTTTATATACCAGATAGAGATATTTCACGTCAACTAGAATAAGTATCTACCAGCTTAAATATCAGATGGAGATATTTCATATAACATACAAAAAGTATCCACCAGTTTGCATGCCAGATGGAGATATTTCATTTAACCAAGAAAAAGTATCCACCAGTGTGCATACCAAATAGAGATATTTCACGTCAACTAGAAAAAGTATCCACCAATTTGCATATCAGATAGAGATATTTCATATAACATAGAAAAAGTATCTACCAGTTTACACACCAGATAGAGATATTTCATTTATCCAAGAAAAAGTATCCATCAGTTTGCATATCAGATAGAGATATTTCATATAGCATAAAACAAGCATCCACCAGTTTACATACCAGATGGAGATATTTTATTTAGCCAAGAAAAAGTATCCACCAGTTTACATACCAGATAGAGATATTTCACGT
This sequence comes from Bathymodiolus septemdierum, assembly GCA_963383655.1. Classification (NCBI taxonomy): domain Eukaryota; kingdom Metazoa; phylum Mollusca; class Bivalvia; order Mytilida; family Modiolidae; genus Bathymodiolus; species Bathymodiolus septemdierum. Next base: position 129,657,332 of record OY726519.1, on the reverse strand, counting down.
CAACTAGAAAAAGTATCCACCAGTTTGCATATCAGATGGAGATATTTCATATAACATAGAAAAAGTATCTACCAGTTTACAATACCAGATTTAGATATTTCATATAACATAGAAAAAGTATCCACCAGATTATATACCAGATGGAGATATTTCACGTCAGCTAGAAAAAATAGCTACCGGTTTGCATACCAGATGGAGATATTTCATATCACCTAGAAAAAATATCCATCACTTTACATACCAGATAGAGATATTTAACGTCAGCAATAAAAAGTATCCACCAGTTTACAATATCAGATGGAGATATTTCATATAACATAGAAAAAGTATCCACCAGTTTACAATATCAGATGGAGATATTTCATATAACATAGAAAATGTATCCACCAGTTTATATATCAGATGGAGATATTTCAAATAACATAGAAAAAGTATCCACCAGTTTATATACCAGATGGAGATATTTCACGTCAGCTAGAAAAAATAGCTACCGTTTGCATACCAGATGGAGATATTTCATATAACTTAGGAAAAATATCCATCACATTACATACCAGATAGAGATATTTAACGTCAGCTATAAAAAGTATCCACCAGTTTACAATATCAGATGGAGATATTGCATATAACTTAGAAAAAGTATCCACCAGTTTATATATCAGATGGATATATTTCATATAACATAGAAACAGTATCCACCAGTTTACATATGAGATGGAGATATTTCATATAACATAGAAAAAGTATCCACCAGTTTACATATGAGATGGAGATATTTCATATAACATAGAAAAGGTATCCACCAGTTTACATGTACATAAAAGATGGAAATATTTGACGTCACCTAGCCAAACATCCACCAGTTTACATACCATATGGAGATTCTTCATATAACATAGAAACAGTATCCACCAGTTTATATACGAGATGGAGATTTTTCATATAACATAGAACAAGTATCTACCAGTTTACATACCAGATGGAGATATTTCACGTCACCCAGAAAAATCATCCACCAGATTACATATCAGATGGAGATATTTCTTATACCCAAGAAAAAGTATCCACCAGTTTACATACCAGATAGAGATATTTCACGTCAACTAGAAAAAGTATCCACCAGTTTGCAAATCAGATAGATATATTTCATATAGCATAGAAAAAGTATCTACCAGTTTACATACCAGATAGAGATATTTCATTTAACCAAGAAAAAGTATCCATCAGTTTGCATATCAGATAGAGATATTTCATATAGCATAAAACAAGCATCCACCAGTTTACATACCAGATGGAGATATTTTACTTAACCAAGAAAAAGTATCCACTAGTTTACATACCAAATAGAGATATTTCACGTCAATTAGAAAAAGTATCTACCAGTTTAAATATCAGATGGAGATATTTCATATAACATAGAAAATGTATCCACCAGTTTATATATCAGATGGAGATATTTCAAATAACATAGAAAAAGTATCCACCAGTTTATATACCAGATGGAGATATTTCACGTCAGCTAGAAAAAATAGCTACCGGTTTGCATACCAGATGGAGATATTTCATATAACCTAGGAAAAATATCCATCACATTACATACCAGATAGAGATATTTAACGTCAGCTATTAAAAGTATCCACCAGTTTACAATATCAGATGGAGATATTGCATATAACATAGAAAAAGTATCCACCAGTTTATATATCAGATGGATATATTTCATATAACATAGAAAAAGTATCCAACAGTTTACATATGAGATGGAGATATTTCATATAACATAGAAAAAGTATCCACCAGTTTACATATGAGATGGAGATATTTCATATAACATAGAAAACGTATCCACCAGTTTACATGTACATAAAAGATGGAAATATTTGACGTCACCTAGCCAAACATCCACCAGTTTACATACCATATGGAGATTCTTCATATAACATAAAAACAGTATCCACCAGTTTATATACGAGATGGAGATTTTTCATATAACATAGAACAAGTATCTACCAGTTTACATACCAGATGGAGCTATTTCACGTCACCCAGAAAAATCATCCACCAGATTACATATCAGATGGAGATTTTTCTTATACCCAAGAAAAAGTATCCACCAGTTTACATACCAGAAAATACCCAAGAAAAAGTATCCACCAGTTTACATACCAGAAAGAGATACTTCACGTCAACTAGAAAAAGTATCCACCAGTTTGCATATCAGATAGATATATTTCATATAACATAGAAAAAGTATCTACCAGTTTACATACCAGATAGAGATATTTCATTTAACCAAGGAAAAGTATCCATCAGTTTGCATATCAGATAGAGATATTTCATACAGCATAAAACAAGCATCCACCAGTTTACATACCATATGGAGATATTCCTTAGAACCCAGAAAAAGCATCCACCAGTTTATATACCAGATGGAGATTTTTCATATAACATAGAACAAGTATCGACCAGTTTACATACCAGATAGAGATATTTCACGTCAACTAGAATAAGTATCTACCAGCTTAAATATCAGATGGAGATATTTCATATAACATAGAAAAAGTATCTACCAGTTTACTTACTAGATAAAGATATTTCACGTCACCTAGAAAAAGTATCTACCAGTTTATATATCAAATGGAGATATTTCATATAACATAGAAAAAGTATCTACCAGTTTACATATGAGATGGAGATATTTCACGTCACATAGAAAAAGTATCCACCAGTTTACATATGAGATGGAGATATTTCATATAACATAGAAAAGGTATCCACCAGTTTACATGTACATAAAAGATGGAAATATTTGACGTCACCTAGACAAAACATCCATCAGTTTACATACCATATGGAGATATTTCTTAGAACCCAGAAAATGTATCCACCAGTTTATATACCAGATGGAGATATTTCATATAACATAGAAAAAGTATCCACCAGTTTATATACCAGATAGAGATATTTCACGTCAACTAGAATAAGTATCTACCAGCTTAAATATCAGATGGAGATATTTCATATAACATACAAAAAGTATCCACCAGTTTGCATGCCAGATGGAGATATTTCATTTAACCAAGAAAAAGTATCCACCAGTGTGCATACCAAATAGAGATATTTCACGTCAACTAGAAAAAGTATCCACCAATTTGCATATCAGATAGAGATATTTCATATAACATAGAAAAAGTATCTACCAGTTTACACACCAGATAGAGATATTTCATTTATCCAAGAAAAAGTATCCATCAGTTTGCATATCAGATAGAGATATTTCATATAGCATAAAACAAGCATCCACCAGTTTACATACCAGATGGAGATATTTTATTTATCCAAGAAAAAGTATCCATCAGTTTGCATATCAGATGGAGATATTTCATATAACATAGAAAAAGTATCTACCAGTTTACAATACCAGATTTAGATATTTCATATAACATAGAAAAAGTATCCACCAGATTATATACCAGATGGAGATATTTCACGTCAGCTAGAAAAAATAGCTACCGGTTTGCATACCAGATGGAGATATTTCATATCACCTAGAAAAAATATCCATCACTTTACATACCAGATAGAGATATTTAACGTCAGCAATAAAAAGTATCCACCAGTTTACAATATCAGATGGAGATATTTCATATAACATAGAAAAAGTATCCACCAGTTTACAATATCAGATGGAGATATTTCATATAACATAGAAAATGTATCCACCAGTTTATATATCAGATGGAGATATTTCAAATAACATAGAAAAAGTATCCACCAGTTTATATACCAGATGGAGATATTTCACGTCAGCTAGAAAAAATAGCTACCGTTTGCATACCAGATGGAGATATTTCATATAACTTAGGAAAAATATCCATCACATTACATACCAGATAGAGATATTTAACGTCAGCTATAAAAAGTATCCACCAGTTTACAATATCAGATGGAGATATTGCATATAACTTAGAAAAAGTATCCACCAGTTTATATATCAGATGGATATATTTCATATAACATAGAAAAAGTATCCACCAGTTTACATATGAGATGGAGATATTTCATATAACATAGAAAAAGTATCCACTAGTTTACATATGAGATGGAGATATTTCATATAACATAGAAAAGGTATCCACCAGTTTACATGTACATAAAAGATGGAAATATTTGACGTCACCTAGCCAAACATCCACCAGTTTACATACCATATGGAGATTCTTCATATAACATAGAAACAGTATCCACCAGTTTATATACGAGATGGAGATTTTTCATATAACATAGAACAAGTATCTACCAGTTTACATACCAGATGGAGATATTTCACGTCACCCAGAAAAATCATCCACCAGATTACATATCAGATGGAGATATTTCTTATACCCAAGAAAAAGTATCCACCAGTTTACATACCAGATAGAGATATTTCACGTCAACTAGAAAAAGTATCCACCAGTTTGCAAATCAGATAGATATATTTCATATAGCATAGAAAAAGTATCTACCAGTTTACATACCAGATAGAGATATTTCATTTAACCAAGAAAAAGTATCCATCAGTTTGCATATCAGATAGAGATATTTCATATAGCATAAAACAAGCATCCACCAGTTTACATACCAGATGGAGATATTTTACTTAACCAAGAAAAAGTATCCACTAGTTTACATACCAAATAGAGATATTTCACGTCAATTAGAAAAAGTATCTACCAGTTTAAATATCAGATGGAGATATTTCATATAACATAGAAAATGTATCCACCAGTTTATATATCAGATGGAGATATTTCAAATAACATAGAAAAAGTATCCACCAGTTTATATACCAGATGGAGATATTTCACGTCAGCTAGAAAAAATAGCTACCGGTTTGCATACCAGATGGAGATATTTCATATAACCTAGGAAAAATATCCATCACATTACATACCAGATAGAGATATTTAACGTCAGCTATTAAAAGTATCCACCAGTTTACAATATCAGATGGAGATATTGCATATAACATAGAAAAAGTATCCACCAGTTTATATATCAGATGGATATATTTCATATAACATAGAAAAAGTATCCAACAGTTTACATATGAGATGGAGATATTTCATATAACATAGAAAAAGTATCCACCAGTTTACATATGAGATGGAGATATTTCATATAACATAGAAAACGTATCCACCAGTTTACATGTACATAAAAGATGGAAATATTTGACGTCACCTAGCCAAACATCCACCAGTTTACATACCATATGGAGATTCTTCATATAACATAAAAACAGTATCCACCAGTTTATATACGAGATGGAGATTTTTCATATAACATAGAACAAGTATCTACCAGTTTACATACCAGATGGAGCTATTTCACGTCACCCAGAAAAATCATCCACCAGATTACATATCAGATGGAGATTTTTCTTATACCCAAGAAAAAGTATCCACCAGTTTACATACCAGAAAATACCCAAGAAAAAGTATCCACCAGTTTACATACCAGAAAGAGATACTTCACGTCAACTAGAAAAAGTATCCACCAGTTTGCATATCAGATAGATATATTTCATATAACATAGAAAAAGTATCTACCAGTTTACATACCAGATAGAGATATTTCATTTAACCAAGGAAAAGTATCCATCAGTTTGCATATCAGATAGAGATATTTCATACAGCATAAAACAAGCATCCACCAGTTTACATACCATATGGAGATATTCCTTAGAACCCAGAAAAAGCATCCACCAGTTTATATACCAGATGGAGATTTTTCATATAACATAGAACAAGTATCGACCAGTTTACATACCAGATAGAGATATTTCACGTCAACTAGAATAAGTATCTACCAGCTTAAATATCAGATGGAGATATTTCATATAACATAGAAAAAGTATCTACCAGTTTACTTACTAGATAAAGATATTTCACGTCACCTAGAAAAAGTATCTACCAGTTTATATATCAAATGGAGATATTTCATATAACATAGAAAAAGTATCTACCAGTTTACATATGAGATGGAGATATTTCACGTCACATAGAAAAAGTATCCACCAGTTTACATATGAGATGGAGATATTTCATATAACATAGAAAAGGTATCCACCAGTTTACATGTACATAAAAGATGGAAATATTTGACGTCACCTAGACAAAACATCCATCAGTTTACATACCATATGGAGATATTTCTTAGAACCCAGAAAATGTATCCACCAGTTTATATACCAGATGGAGATATTTCATATAACATAGAAAAAGTATCCACCAGTTTATATACCAGATAGAGATATTTCACGTCAACTAGAATAAGTATCTACCAGCTTAAATATCAGATGGAGATATTTCATATAACATACAAAAAGTATCCACCAGTTTGCATGCCAGATGGAGATATTTCATTTAACCAAGAAAAAGTATCCACCAGTGTGCATACCAAATAGAGATATTTCACGTCAACTAGAAAAAGTATCCACCAATTTGCATATCAGATAGAGATATTTCATATAACATAGAAAAAGTATCTACCAGTTTACACACCAGATAGAGATATTTCATTTATCCAAGAAAAAGTATCCATCAGTTTGCATATCAGATAGAGATATTTCATATAGCATAAAACAAGCATCCACCAGTTTACATACCAGATGGAGATATTTTATTTAGCCAAGAAAAATTATCCACCAGTTTATATACCAGATAGAGATATTTCACGTCAACTAGAAAAAGTATCCACCAGTTTGCATATCAGATGGAGATATTTCATATAACATAGAAAAAGTATCTACCAGTTTACAATACCAGATTTAGATATTTCATATAACATAGAAAAAGTATCCACCAGATTATATACCAGATGGAGATATTTCACGTCAGCTAGAAAAAATAGCTACCGGTTTGCATACCAGATGGAGATATTTCATATCACCTAGAAAAAATATCCATCACTTTACATACCAGATAGAGATATTTAACGTCAGCAATAAAAAGTATCCACCAGTTTACAATATCAGATGGAGATATTTCATATAACATAGAAAAAGTATCCATCAGTTTACAATATCAGATGGAGATATTTCATATAACATAGAAAATGTATCCACCAGTTTATATATCAGATGGAGATATTTCAAATAACATAGAAAAAGTATCCACCAGTTTATATACCAGATGGAGATATTTCACGTCAGCTAGAAAAAATAGCTACCGTTTGCATACCAGATGGAGATATTTCATATAACTTAGGAAAAATATCCATCACATTACATACCAGATAGAGATATTTAACGTCAGCTATAAAAAGTATCCACCAGTTTACAATATCAGATGGAGATATTGCATATAACTTAGAAAAAGTATCCACCAGTTTATATATCAGATGGATATATTTCATATAACATAGAAAAAGTATCCACCAGTTTACATATGAGATGGAGATATTTCATATAACATAGAAAAAGTATCCACCAGTTTACATATGAGATGGAGATATTTCATATAACATAGAAAAGGTATCCACCAGTTTACATGTACATAAAAGATGGAAATATTTGACGTCACCTAGCCAAACATCCACCAGTTTACATACCATATGGAGATTCTTCATATAACATAGAAACAGTATCCACCAGTTTATATACGAGATGGAGATTTTTCATATAACATAGAACAAGTATCTACCAGTTTACATACCAGATGGAGATATTTCACGTCACCCAGAAAAATCATCCACCAGATTACATATCAGATGGAGATATTTCTTATACCCAAGAAAAAGTATCCACCAGTTTACATACCAGATAGAGATATTTCACGTCAACTAGAAAAAGTATCCACCAGTTTGCAAATCAGATAGATATATTTCATATAGCATAGAAAAAGTATCTACCAGTTTACATACCAGATAGAGATATTTCATTTAACCAAGAAAAAGTATCCATCAGTTTGCATATCAGATAGAGATATTTCATATAGCATAAAACAAGCATCCACCAGTTTACATACCAGATGGAGATATTTTACTTAACCAAGAAAAAGTATCCACTAGTTTACATACCAAATAGAGATATTTCACGTCAATTAGAAAAAGTATCTACCAGTTTAAATATCAGATGGAGATATTTCATATAACATAGAAAATGTATCCACCAGTTTATATATCAGATGGAGATATTTCAAATAACATAGAAAAAGTATCCACCAGTTTATATACCAGATGGAGATATTTCACGTCAGCTAGAAAAAATAGCTACCGGTTTGCATACCAGATGGAGATATTTCATATAACCTAGGAAAAATATCCATCACATTACATACCAGATAGAGATATTTAACGTCAGCTATTAAAAGTATCCACCAGTTTACAATATCAGATGGAGATATTGCATATAACATAGAAAAAGTATCCACCAGTTTATATATCAGATGGATATATTTCATATAACATAGAAAAAGTATCCAACAGTTTACATATGAGATGGAGATATTTCATATAACATAGAAAAAGTATCCACCAGTTTACATATGAGATGGAGATATTTCATATAACATAGAAAACGTATCCACCAGTTTACATGTACATAAAAGATGGAAATATTTGACGTCACCTAGCCAAACATCCACCAGTTTACATACCATATGGAGATTCTTCATATAACATAGAAACAGTATCCACCAGTTTATATACGAGATGGAGATTTTTCATATAACATAGAACAAGTATCTACCAGTTTACATACCAGATGGAGATATTTCACGTCACCCAGAAAAATCATCCACCAGATTACATATCAGATGGAGATATTTCTTATACCCAAGAAAAAGTATCCACCAGTTTACATACCAGATAGAGATATTTCACGTCAACTAGAAAAAGTATCCACCAGTTTGCAAATCAGATAGAGATATTTCATTTACCCAAGAAAAAGTATCCATCAGTTTGCATATCAGATAGAGATATTTCATATAGCATAAAACAAGCATCCACCAGTTTACATACCAGATGGAGATATTTTATTTAGCCAAGAAAAAGTATCCACCAGTTTACATACCAGATAGAGATATTTCATTTAACCAAGAAAAAGTATCCATCAGTTTGCATATCAGATAGAGATATTTCATATAGCATAAAACAAGCATCCACCAGTTTACATACCAGATGGAGATATTTTATTTAGCCAAGAAAAAGTATCCACCAGTTTACATACCAGATAGAGATATTTCACGTCAACTAGAAAAAGTATCCACCAGTTTGCATATCAGATGGAGATATTTCATATAACATAGAAAAAGTATCTACCAGTTTACAATACCAGATTTAGATATTTCATATAACATAGAAAAAGTATCCACCAGATTATATACCAGATGGAGATATTTCACGTCAGCTAGAAAAAATAGCTACCGGTTTGCATACCAGATGGAGATATTTCATATAACCTAGGAAAAATATCCATCACTTTACATACCAGATAGAGATATTTAACGTCAGCTATAAAAAGTATCCACCAGTTTACAATATCAGATGGAGATATTTCATATAACATAGAAAAAGTATCCACCAGTTTACAATATCAGATGGAGATATTTCATATAACATAGAAAATGTATCCACCAGTTTATATATCAGATGGAGATATTTCAAATAACATAGAAAAAGTATCCACCAGTTTATATACCAGATGGAGATATTTCACGTCAGCTAGAAAAAATAGCTACCGGTTTGCATACCAGATGGAGATATTTCATATAACCTAGGAAAAATATCCATCACATTACATACCAGATAGAGATATTTAGCGTTAGCTATAAAAAGTATCAACGAGTTTACAATATCAGATGGAGATATTGCATATAACATAGAAAAAGTATCCACCAGTTTATATATCAGATGGATATATTTTATATAACATAGAAAAAGTATCCACCAGTTTACATATGAGATGGAGATATTTCATATAACATAGAAAAAGTATCCACCAGTTTACATATGAGATGGAGATATTTCATATAACATAGAAAACGTATCCACCAGTTTACATGTACATAAAAGATGGAAATATTTGACGTCACCTAGCCAAACATCCACCAGTTTACATACCATATGGAGATTCTTCATATAACATAGAAACAGTATCCACCAGTTTATATACGAGATGGATATTTTTCATATAACATAGAACAAGTATCTACCAGTTTACATACCAGATGGAGATATTTCACGTCACCCAGAAAAATCATCCACCAGATTACATATCAGATGGAGATATTTCTTATACCCAAGAAAAAGTATCCACCAGTTTACATACCAGATAGAGATATTTCACGTCAACTAGAAAAAGTATCCACCAGTTTGCAAATCAGATAGATATATTTCATATAGCATAGAAAAAGTATCTACCAGTTTACATACCAGATGGAGATATTTTACTTAACCAAGAAAAAGTATCCACCAGTATATATACCAAATAGAGATATTTCACGTCAACTAGAAAAAGTATCTACCAGTTTAAATATCAGATGGAGATATTTCATATAACATAGAAAAAGTATCCACCAGTTTGCATGCCACATGGAGATATTTCATTTTACCAAGAAAAGTATCCACCAGTTTGCATACCAGATAGATATATTTCACGTCAACTAGAAAAAGTATCCCCCAGTTTGCATATCAGATAGAGATATTTCATATAACATAGAAAAAGTATGTACCAGTTTACATACCAGATGGAGATATTTTATTTAACCAAGAAAAAGTATCCATCAGTTTGCATATCAGATAGAAATATTTCATATAGCATAAAACAAGCATCCACCAGTTTACATACCATATGGAGATATTTCTTAGAACCCAGAAAATGTATCCACCAGTTTATATACCAGATGGAGATTCTTCATATAACATAGAAAAGGTATCCACCAGTTTATATACCAGATGGAGATTTTTCATATAACATAGAACAACTATCCACCAGTTTACATACCAGATAGAGATATTTCACGTCAACTAGAATAAGTATCTACCAGCTTAAATATCAGATGGAGATATTTCATATAACATAGAAAAAGTATCCACCAGTTTGCATGCCAGATGGAGATATTTCATTTAACCAAGAGAAAGTATCCACCAGTGTGCATACCAAATAGAGATATTTCACGTCAACTAGAAAAAGTATCCACCAGTTTGCATACCGATAGAGATATTTCATTTAACCAAGAAAAAGTATCCATCAGTTTGCATATCAGATAGAGATATTTCATATAGCATAAAACAAGCATCCACCAGTTTACATACCAGATGGAGATATTTTATTTAACCAAGAAAAAGTATCCACCAGTTTACATACCAGAAGGAAATATTTCATATAACATAGAAAAAGTATCTACCAGTTTACAATACCAGATTTAGATATTTCATATAACATAGAAAAAGTATCCACCAGATTATATACCAGATGGAGATATTTCACGTCAGCTAGAAAAAATAGCTACCGGTTTGCATACCAGATGGAGATATTTCATATAACCTAGGAAAAATATCCATCACTTTACATACCAGATAGAGATATTTAACGTCAGCTAAAAAAAGTATCCACCAGTTTACAATATCAAATGGAGATATTTCATATAACATAGAAAAAGTATCCACAAGTTTATATATCAGATGGAGATATTTCATATAACATAGAAAAAGTATCTACCAGTTTACAATATGAGATGAAGATATTTCACGTCACATAGAAAAAAGTATCCACCAGTTTACATATGAGATGGAGATATTTCATATAACATAGAAAAGGTATCCACCAGTTTACATGTACATAAAAGATGGAAATATTTGACGTCACCTTGCCAAACATCCACCAGTTTACATACCATATGGAGATTCTTCATATAACATAAAAACAGTATCCACCAGTTTATATACGAGATGGAGATTTTTCATATAACATAGAACAAGTATCTACCAGTTTACATACCAGATGGAGATATTTCACGTCACCCAGAAAAATCATCCACCAGATTACATATCAGATGGAGATTTTTCTTATACCCAAGAAAAAGTATCCACCAGTTTACATACCAGAAAGAGATATTTCACGTCAACTAGAAAAAGTATCCACCAGTTTGCATATCAGATAGATATATTTCATATAACATAGAAAAAGTATCTACCAGTTTACATACCAGATAGAGATATTTCATTTAACCAAGGAAAAGTATCCATCAGTTTGCATATCAGATAGAGATATTTCATACAGCATAAAACAAGCATCCACCAGTTTACATACCATATGGAGATATTTCTTAGAACCCAGAAAAAGTATCCACCAGTTTATATACCAGATGGAGATTTTTCATATAACATAGAACAAGTATCGACCAGTTTACATACTAGATAAAGATATTTCACGTCACCTAGAAAAAGTATCTACCAGTTTATATATCAAATGGAGATATTTCATATAACATAGAAAAAGTATCTACCAGTTTACATATGAGATGGAGATATTTCACGTCACATAGAAAAAGTATCCACCAGTTTACATATGAGATGGAGATATTTCATATAACATAGAAAAGGTATCCACCAGTTTACATGTACATAAAAGATGGAAATATTTGACGTCACCTAGACAAAACATCCATCAGTTTACATACCATATGGAGATATTTCTTAGAACCCAGAAAATGTATCCACCAGTTTATATACCAGATGGAGATTTTTCATATAACATAGAACAAGTATCGACCAGTTTACATACCAGATAGAGATATTTCACGTCAACTAGAATAAGTATCTACCAGCTTAAATATCAGATGGAGATATTTCATATAACATAGAAAAAGTATCTACCAGTTTACATACTAGATAAAGATATTTCACGTCACCTAGAAAAAGTATCTACCAGTTTATATATCAAATGGAGATATTTCATATAACATAGAAAAAGTATCTACCAGTTTACATATGAGATGGAGATATTTCACGTCACATAGAAAAAGTATCCACCAGTTTACATATGAGATGGAGATATTTCATATAACATAGAAAAGGTATCCACCAGTTTACATGTACATAAAAGATGGAAATATTTGACGTCACCTAGACAAAACATCCATCAGTTTACATACCATATGGAGATATTTCTTAGAACCCAGAAAATGTATCCACCAGTTTATATACCAGATAGAGATTTTTCATATAACATAGAACAAGTATCGACCAGTTTACATACCAGATAGAGATATTTCACGTCAACTAGAATAGGTATCTACCAGCTTAAATATCAGATGGAGATATTTCATATAACATAGAAAAAGTATCCACCAGTTTGCATCCCAGATGGAGATATTCCATTTAACCAAGAAAAAGTATCCACCAGTGTGCATACCAAATAGAGATATTTCACGTCAACTAGAAAAAGTATCCACCAGTTTGCATATCAAATAGAGATATTTCATATAACATAGAAAAAGTATCTACCAGTTTACAATACCAGATTTAGATATTTCATATAACATAGAAAAAGTATCCACCAGATTATATACCAGATGGAGATATTTCACGTCAGCTAGAAACAATAGCTACCGGTTTGCATACCAGATGGAGATATTTCATATAACATAGAAAAAGTATCCACCCGTTTACAATATCAGATGGAGATATTTCATATAACATAGAAAAAGTATCCACCAGTTTATATATCAGATGGAGATATTTCAAATAACATAGAAAAAGTATCCACCAGTTTATATACCAGATGGAGATATTTCACGTCAGCTAGAAAAAATAGCTACCGGTTTGCATACCAGATGGAGATATTTCATATAACCTAGGAAAAATATCCATCACTTTACATACCAGATAGAGATATTCAACGTCAGCTATAAAAAGTATCCACCAGTTTATATATCAGATGGAGATATTTCATATAACATAGGAAAAGTATCTATCTACCAGTTTACAATATGAGATGGAGATATATCACGTCACATAGAAAAAAGTATCCACCAGTTTACATATGAGATGGAGATATTTCATATAACATAGAAAAGGTATCCACCAGTTTACATGTACATAAAAGATGGAAATATTTGACGTCACCTAGCCAAACATCCACCAGTTTACATACCATATGGAGATTCTTCATATAACATAGAAACATTATCCACCAGTTTATATACGAGATGGAGATTTTTCATATAACATAGAACAAGAATCTACCAGTTTACATACCAGATGGAGATATTTCACGTCACCCAGAAAAATCATCCACCATATTACATATCAGAGGGAGATATTTCTTATCCCCAAGAAAATTTTTCCACCAGTTTAAATACCAGATAGAGATATTTCATATGAATGTATCCACCAATTTATATACCAGATGGAGATTGTTCATATAACATAGAAAAAGTATCTACCAGTTTACATACTAGATAAAGATATTTCACGTCACCTAGAAAAAGTATATACCTGTTTATATATCAAATGGAGATATTTCGTATAACATAGAAAAAGCATCAACCAGTTAACATATCAGATGGAGATTTTCATATAACATAGAAAAAGTATCCACCAGTTTACATATCAGATGGAGATATTTCATATAACCTAGAAAAAGTATCTACCAGTTTATATACCAGATGGAGATATTTCATATAACCTAGAAAAATCATCCACCAGATTACATATCAGATAGAGATATTTCATATAACATAGAAAAAGTATCCACCAGTTTACATATCAGAGATATTTCATATAACATAGAAAAAGTATCCACCAGTTTACATATCAGATAGAGATATTTAACGTCACCTAGAAAAAGTATCCACCAGTTTATATACCAGATTAAAATATGTCATATAACATAGAAAAAATATCCACCAGTTAACATACCAGATGGGGATTTTTGACATATCATAGAAAAAATATCTACCAGTTTACATACCAGATGGAGATATTTCATATAACCTAGAAAAAGTATCCCTCAGTTTACATATCAGATGGAGATATTTCATATAACCTAGAAAAAGTATCTACCAGTTTATATACCAGATGGAGATATTTCATATAACCTACCAAAATCATCCACCAGATTACATATCAGATGGAGATATTTCATGTAGCATAGAACAAGTATCCACCAGTTTACATATCAGATAGAGATATTTAACGTCACCTAGAAAAAGTATCCACCAGTTTATATACCAGATGGAAATATCTCATATAACAAAGAAAAAGTATCCACCAGTTTACATTTACATACCAGATGAAGATATTTCACGTCACCTAGACAAAGCATCCATCAGTCTACATACCAGAGAGAGATATTTCACGTCACCTAAAAAAAGTATCCCCGAGTTTACATACTAGAAATATAGGGTCTAACACCGGGAGAGGTGCAAGATAGTAAAATCCGTGACACCCGAAGGTGTCACAGATTTTACTATCTTGCAACTTTTACGGTGTTTGTCTCTTTTTCTCACCCCTTTCTACCGTGTCAATGTTTATTTACTTTTTTTGTAGTTTGGGGCATTAATTTGCGAACCGTATCACAGGACCAAATGCCACGTAATAAAATAAAACAAGATTTTCATTTTACAACTTTAAAGAGGTTCAAAATAATAAAGTTAACAAACTTGTGATAGATTCTACAATAACAAAATATTGCACCTTTTACGGTATTTGCCTCTTTTTCTCATCTCTTTCTACCGTGTTAATATTTGCTTACGCTGGGAAAATATAGAGTGCTCTCCCTTCTTAGGTAACTAACGTAAATAAAAAAAATTACCTCCCTTTGACCAAAGTCAAATAACATTTTTACAGGTATTTAAATCGCTGTTGTAGTAGCATTTATAATATATTCATCAAAGGCATTGTATTTTATTGTGAAATACATTTAAAATACTGCCAAGACACTATAAATCGACTATTTAATTCGACAATGGAAACAATTTGGCGTGAAAAACGGCGTGTAGCTTGCCTTACCCTGGAGCCGGGGTAAGATATAAAAAAAATGTTCACCTAAAGTAACGGACTACTTTTTCCAAGGGGTGAGAAAGAGATATTTCACGTCACCTAGAATAAGCATCCACCAGATTACATATCAGATGGAGATATTTCATATAACATAGAAAAAGTATCCACCAGTTTACATGCCAGATGGAGATATCTGATATAACATAGAAAAAAGTATCCACCAGTTAACATACCAGATGGAGATATTTCATATTACATAGAAAAAAGTATCCACCAGTTTCCATACCCAATGGAGATATTTCATCTAGCTTAGAAAAAGTATCCCCAGTTTATATATCATATGGAGATATTTCACGTCACCTGGAAAAAGTATCCACCAGTTTACATACCAGATAGAGATATTTCACGTCACCTAGGAAAAGTATCCACCAGCTTACATACCAGATGGAGATATTCCATATAGCATAGAAAATGTATCCACCAGTTTGCATACTAGATGGAATTATTTCACATCACCTAGAAAAAGTATCCACAAGTTTACATACGAGATGAAGATATTCCATATAGCATAGAAAAAGAGTCCCCCAGTTTACATACCAGATGGAGATATTTCACATCACCTAGAAAAAGTATCCACAAGTTTATATACCAGATGGAGATATTCCATATAACATAAAAAAAATATCCACCAATTTACATAAGGGTAATAACAAAATGAGTGAACTCGGAACAATCTAGATGGAGATATTTCACGTTACCTAGAAAAAGCATCCCCTAGTTTACCTACCAGATGGAGATATTTCATATAACATAGAACAAGATTCCCAAGTTTACATATCAGATGGAGATATTTCACGTCACCTAGAAAGAGTATCCCCCAGTTTACCTACGAGATAGAGCTATTTCATATAGCATAGAAAAAGTATCCACCAGTTTACATACCAGATGGAGATATTTCACGTCACCTAGAAAAAGTATCCCTCTGCTTATATATCAGATAGAGATATTTCATATAACATAGAAAAAGTATCCACCAGTTTACATACCAGATGGAGATATTTCATATAACATAGAAAAAGTATCACTCAGTTTACATATCAGATGGAGATATTTCACGTCACCTAGAAAAGGTATCCACCAGTTTACATATCAGATGGAGATATTTCATATAACATAGAAAAAGTATCTACCAGTTTACATACCAGATAGAGATATTTCATATAACATAGAAAAAGTATCCACAAGTCTACATACCAGATGGAGATATGTCATATAACCTAGAAAAAGTATCTACCAGTTAACATACCAGATGGAGATATTTCACATCACCTAGAAAAAGTATCCACAAGTGTACATACCAGATGGAGATATTTCATATAACCTAGAAAAAGTATCCCCCAATTTACATATCAGATGGAGATATTTCACATCATCTAGAAAAAGTATCCCTCAGTTTACATACCAGATGGAGATATTTAATATAACATAGAAAAAGTATCCACCAGTTTACATATCAGATATAGATATTTCACGTTACCTAGAAAAAGTATCCACAAGTTTACATACCAGATGAAGATATGTCATATAACATAGAAAAAGTATTCACCAGTTTACATACCAGATGGAGATATTTCATATAATATAGAAAAAGCATCCGCCAGTTTACATTCCAGATGGAGATATTTCAAATATTATAAATGTACATATTTATACGAACCGTTTATACACTGTACAGGTGGAAGTTCTTTTGCTCCAACAGGCAAACTCAATAATTCCTGATATCTAAAGTTTCCTCTTCGTGGGATATCTGCCTTATTCGCTTTGAACATTCTAATAAATTTCTCCCAAGCTCGAACAACAAATGATTTTCTAGTTTCTGTTCCCTCTGGTGTCGTCTCATCTTGACGTAGAGCCACTTGTTTCCCGATTGTTACTGTTCCAGTTGGTTCTGTCATTTGATTTCCACGTCTTATGTGAAAACAACGATCATCATACGTCTTCTGTGACTGTATTAGTATTTCTGTTTCACAATCTTGGTAGTCCACCACTTCCAATGTATCGGAAAATGATATCTAAAAATAATATTATAATTATCAGTATTAAGAAGAGTTTGAAGATACCAAAGGGATAATCAGAATCCGTATATCGAAGAAGAACAGACAACACGATGGCCTTAAAGAAAAAGAACAAAAGGGCAAATAAATATCTACAAAACATACATATAAATCTAAAGATCGAGTGACACAAACCCACTAAAACCAGGGGTGAACTCTGGTGCTCCGGAAAGGTAAGCAGTTCCTGCCTCACTGGTCACACCCGTAGAGTTAATCTAGTTACAAACCCGGTAATAGGTCATGAATGAGGAAAGGACCGGGAAGTGATTACGGCAAGTGGAAGATATCCGTGGTCATTTGTGATACAGATTTTCCATATCGGTCAACCAAGTCATGGTGTCGACCGTAAAACTTTCGAAGTGATAACTTCAAATTAACCAAAAGGAATCCTTGCTTCGGTAGCTTCCTTGTTAACAGGAACCCTCTATCAAGGAAATCCTGATATGAACTTCAAGCTCTGAAATATTGTATCAATTGAGAGATATATACTGCATATGCATGTGCTGCTGGAATGTTGCTACATATAAATGGAAAGTTCACAATGTGAATAATGAAATCATCTCTTTTGTTGTAAAGTTTCGTTCTTAACCGCCATTCACTGTCAATTTCGAGGTGTAGGTCCAGGTATGAAGCAGACCTATCTGTATCTGTGGTATCCTTTATTTCAACCTCAAGAGGAGCACAGTTTGCATCCATAGGTATGTCAACTGTCTGTTGAAAAGCACGTCCACCAAAGATAACAAATATGCTGTCAATCAAAAATTCAATGTTGATGATATCAGTTTCAGAGAACTTTTTGTTAGAACTTGAGTGCTTTTGTGCAAAATAAGAGCCGCCTGTCCCTTCTTAGCACAAGGTATTTGTTTCTACGTTGGCCATTCTTTTTTATGAAACACAGTTGGACCAACTCCCTTAATTTGTCGTTTCACAATAACAAGAAGGGTGCCACTAGTGGATCAGGAACTGTTAACCCTACGGTGGGACCTGTGTTTATCCTAGGTTTTTAGTGAGTTTCCTGTCTTTAGTTTTCTATGTTGGGTTTCATGGGCATTTGTTAGTCTTTCCGTCTTATGTCCTTGGCGTGCTATTTAGAGCTTTTGAATAACCAATATGAAATCTGCAACTTAAATTGGCATACTATCCATCTATTTGAAACTTTATGTATACTGACAACATTAAACAATTCTTTAGTTAACAAGCTGATGAATTTCATAATAGCATACCAGTACGCCATTATCAACTTTCTGAACTGAGACACCAGGACATGTCATAAAAAAAACACAAGTTTTATGACGTCACAACGGATATTTCTAATTTGTATTCAGGTATTAGGTTTTTCAGCATAGTACACAATTCACATTTAATAAAACTGAGAAAGCTAATTTGAAAAACAATAAACTTTTTTGCAATGTTGTCATGTTTCAGATGCTGTAGAATATCACACGTACCATGTATATTAAGACCTGTCTAATTCAAACCAAATAATATTTTCTGTATTAGGAGTTTATTTATAGCTTGTCTTATTCAGGATTCGACTTCAGCAAGAAAGGTCCATAGTCATATGACTGTGTCGACTCGTTCACTAGCACTCGTTTCCTTAGAAAGATAATACTGAATTGTCTGCAAAAATTTTATGATATATCTACTGAGAAAAGCAGAAAATGTATATTCACATTGATTACTTCCACACAATATGTTTATTTGGTTCGTATTTCATGCAGTTCATATATTTATTAATTTATGTTAATGTTGCTGTCATCAGGACTCGGTTGCCCAAACATCGATAATTTGAGTCCCAATTTAAACCTTAAGTGTAAGTTAATTTCAAGTTTAATTTCCAAGTAATTTGTAGCGTCAATTAAGATTTAATTGATAGGATTGAGCAACCCAATTAAGCACTTAAAAAGAAGAAAAAACCAAGGGCACACGACGTTCTTTATATTAGTTTGTGTATAACCTAATTGTCATTAAAAGGAGACATTAACATTAAAGAAAATATAATACCACACAACACTATTAATAAAACGTACATAGCACATTTAATGTGTTAGCAGGTTATACTTTATATCAGAACACTTTAACGTGTTAACAGGTCATAGCTTATATCAAACCACAATTAACGTGTTAGCAGGTCATACCTTATATCAGAACACTTTAACGTGTTAGCAGGTTATACCTTATATCAGAAACACAATTAACGTGTTAGCAGGTTATACCGTATATCAAAACACAAATAACGTGCTAGCAGGTCATATCTTATATCAGAACACTGTAACGTGTTAGCAGGTTATACCATATATCAGAACACAATTAACGTGCTAGCAGGTCACACCTAATATCAAAACACAATTAACGTGTTAGCAGGTCATATCTTATATCAGAACATATTTAACGTGTTAGCAGGTCATACCTTATATCAGAACACAATTAACGTGTTAGCGGGTCATATCTTATATCAGAACACTTTAACGTATTAGCAGGTTATACCTTATATCAGAAACACAATTAAGGTGTTAGGAGGTCATACCTTATATCAGAACACTGTAACGTGTTAGCAGGTCATACCTTATATCAGAACACTTTAACGTGTTAGCAGTTCACACCTGATATCAGAAACACAGTTAACATGTTAGCAGGTCATACTTTACATCAGAACACTTTAACGTCTTAGCAGGTCATACCTTATATCAGAATACAATTAACGTGTTAGCAGATCATATATTATATCGAAGCACATTTAATGTGTTAGCAGGTCATGCCTTATATCAGAAACACAATTAACGTGTTAGCAGGTCATACCTTATATCAGAACACTTTAACGTGTTAGCAGGTCACACCTGATATCAGAAACACAATTAACATGTTAGCAGGTCATATCTTATATCAGAACACATTTAACGTGTTAGCAGGTCATACCTTATATCAGAATATAATTAACGTGTTAGCAGATCATATGTTATATCGGAGCACATTTAATGTGTTAGCAGGTCATACCTTATATCAGAAACACAATTAAGGTGTTAGCAGGTCATACCTTATATCAGAACACTTTAACGTGTTAGCAGGTCACACCTGATATCAGAAACACAATTAACATGTTAGCAGGTCATATCTTATATCAGAACACATTTAACGTGTTAGCAGGTCATACCTTATATCAGAATAAAATTAACATGTTAGCAGGTCATATCTTATATCAGAAACACAATAAACGTGTAAACAGATTATACCTTATATTTCATACTCATATAAATATCTTGAATCAGATTTGATATAACACTGTCACGTGATTTTTATCCATTCGTTGGGTCAACAGCTAATCGTAAGGTCTCATATTAATGTCCACCGCTCGCGAGGAAATCCCAAGGAAATTCCCTTGTGAGCCTCACGTGTTTCCAATTATAGTTACTTCCCTTGATTCAACAGACAACAAACATGGCATCCAGTGACAGGTTCGTCGCTGTAGGCGAAGAAGAAATGGAGCGATTGCTGTCGGACAAGGACTTCAAGAACACGAAGTGGAAAATTTCGAGTTCTCTTAATTACTTCAGAACATTCTTGGCAAAAAATTACCAGAATGACAATTTCGAAAGTTACATGTATTCAATTACTTGGCGTCTGTTGCAAAGCCGCAGGTATTCTATTACTAGGTGTCTGATGCAGAAATGTTCGATATAATATACCAATTGTCACCCTTGTTGGAGTGTGACCAGACGGTTTGTCTCCCCTCGAGAAGTTAGTTCACCCTCGGGCAAGCCCTCTGGTGGCCTTACTTTTCTCTGGGACACAAACCGTCGGGTCACACTCCAACAAGGGTGATAATTGTATAATATCAGAATCACAATTAACGTGCTAGCAGGTCATGCCTTATATCAGACCACAATTAACGTGTTAGCAGGTCATACCTTATATCAGACCACAATTAACGTGTTAACATGTCATACCTTATATCAGAAACACATTTAGCGTGGTAGCAGGTCATAGATTATATCAGAAACATAATTAACGTGTTAGCAGGTCATACCTTATATCAGAACACATTTAACATGTTAGCAGGTCATACCTAATATCAGAACACTTTAACGTGTTAGCAGGTTATACCTTATATCAGAAACACAATTAACGTGTTAGCAGGACATACCTTATAAAAGAACACTGTAACGTGTTAGCAGGATATACCTTATATCAGAACACAATTAACGCGTTAGCAGGTCATGCCTTAATTCAGAACACATTTAACGTGTTAGCAGGTCATACCTTATATCAGAAACACAAGTAACGTGTAAACAGGTCATACCTTATATCAGAAATATAATTAACGTGTTAGCAGGTCATACCTAATATCAGAAACACATTTAACGTGCTAGCAGGTCATACCGTATATCAGAAACACAATTAACATGTTAGCAGGTCATACTTTATATCAGAACATATTTAACGTGTTAGCAGATTATACCTAATATCAGAAACACAAGTAACGTGTTAGGAGGTCATACCTTATATCAGAATCACAATTAACGTGTCATCAGGTCATACCCTATATCAGAACACATTTTACGTGTTAGCAGGTCATACCTTATATCAGAAACACAATTAACGTGTAAGAAGGTCACACCTTATATCAGAAACACAATTAACGTTTAAGAAGGTCTAACCTTTTATTAGAAACACAATTAACGTGTTAGCAGGTCATAGCTTATATCAGAGAAATAATTAACGTGTTAGCAGGTAATATCTTATATCAGAACACATTTTGCGTGTTAGCAGGTCATTCCTTATATCAGAAACACAATTAACGTGTAAGCAGGTCATACCTTATATCAGACTACAATTACCGTGTTAGTAGGTCATACCTGATATCAGAACACTTTATCGTGTTAGCAGGTTATACCTTATATCAGAAACACATATAACGTGTTAGCAGGTCATACATTATATCAGAAACAGAATTAACGTGTTACCAGGTCATACCTTATATCAGAAACACAATTAAAGTGTCGTCAGGTCATACCTTATATCAGAACACATCTTACGTGTTAGCAGGTCATACCTTATATCAGAAACACGATTAACGTGTTAGAAGGTCATACCTTACATCAGAAACACAATTAACGTGTATGCAGGTCATAACTAATATCAGAAACACAATTAACGTGTTAGCGGGTCATGCCTTAATTCAGAACACATTTAACGTGTTAGCAGGTCATACCTAATATCTGAAACACATTTAACGTGCTAGCAGGTCATACCTTATATCAAAAACACAATTAACGTGTTAGCAGGTCATACCTTATATCAGAAGCACAATTAACGTGTCATCAGGTCATACCTGATATCAGTACACATTTTACGTGTTAACAGGTCATACCTTATATCAGAAACAAAATTAACGTGTAAGAAGGTCACACCTTATATCAGAAACACAATTAACGTGTAAGCAGGTCTAACCTTTTATTAGAAACACAATTAACGTGTTAGCAGGTCATAGCTTATATCAGAGAAACAATTAACATGTAAGCAGGTCATACCTTATATCAGACTACAATTGACGTGTTAGTAGGTCATACCTTATATCAGAACACTTTATCGTGTTAGCAGGTTATATCTTATATCAGAAACACATTTAGCGTGTTACCAGGTCATACCTTACATCAGAAAAACAATTAACGTGTTAGAAGGTCATACCTTACATCAGAAACACAATTAACGTGTAAGCAGGTCATACCTTATATCAGAAACACAATTAATGTGTTAGCAGGTAATATCTTATATCAGAACACGTTTTCCGTGTTAGCAGGTCATTCCTTACATCAGAAACACAATCAACGTGTAAACAGGTCATACCTTATATCAGAAACACAATTAACGTGTTAGAAGGTCATACCTTACATCAGAAACACAATTAACGTGTTAGAAGGTCATACCTTACATCAGAAACACAATTAAGGTGTAAACAGGTCATACCTTATATCAGAAACACAATTAACGTGCTAGCAGGTCATACCTTATATCAGAAACACAATTAACGTGTTAGCAGGTCATACCTTATATCAGAAGCACAATTAACGTGTCATCAGGTCATACCTTATATCAGAACACATTTTACTTGTTAGCAGGTCATACCTTATATCAGAAATACAATTAACGTGTAAGCAGGTCATACCTTATATCAGAACACATTTTACGTGTTAACAGGTCATACCTAATATCAGAAACACATTTTGCGTGTTAGCAGGTCATACCTTATATCAGAAACACAACTAACGTGTAAGCAGGTCATACCTTATATCAGACTACAATTAACGTGTTAGTAGGTCATGCTTTATATCAGAACACTTTAACGTGTTAGCAGGTTATACCTTATATCAGAATACAATTAACGTGTTAGCAGGTCATACCTTAATTCAGAACACATTTAGCGTGCTAGCAGGTCATAGCTTATATCAGAAACACAATTAACGTAATTAACAGGTCATACCTTATATCAGAAACACATCTTACGTGTTAGCAGGTCATACCTTATATCAGAAACACAATTAACGTGTTAGCAGGTCATACCTTATATCAGAAACACAATTAACGTGTCATCAGGTCATACCTTATATCAGAACACATCTTACGTGTTAGCAGGTCATACCTTATATCAGAAACACAATTAACGTGTTAGAAGGTCATACCTTACATCAGAAACACAATTAACGTGTAAGCAGGCCATATCTTATATCAGAACGCATTTTACGTGTTAGCAAGTCATACCTTACATCGGAAAAACAATTATCGTGTTAGCAGGTCATACCTTACATCAGAAACACAATTGACGTGTTAGCAGGTCATAACTTATATCAGAAACACAATTAACGTGATAGCAGGTCATACCTTATATCAGACTACAATTAACGTGTTAGCATGTCATTCCTTATATCAGAAACACAATTAACGCGTAAACAGGTCATACCTTATATCAGACTACAATTAACGTGTTAGCAGGTCATACCTTATATCAGAACACTTTAACGTGTTAGCAGATCACACCTGATATCAGAAACACAATAAACATGTTAGCAGGTCATATCTTATATCAGAACACATTTAACGTGTTAGCAGGTCATACCTTATATCAGAATACAATTAACGTGTTGGCAGATCATATATTATATCGGAGCACATTTAATGTGTTAGCAGGTCATGCCTTATATCAGAAACACAATTAACGTGTTAGCAGGTCATACCTTATATCAGAAACACAATTAACGTGTTAGCAGATCATACCTTATATCAGAAACACAATTAACGTGTCATCAGGTCATACCTTATATCAGAACACATTTTACTTGTTAGCAGGTCATACCTTATATCAGAAACACAATTAACGTGTAAGCAGGTCATACCTTATATCAGAACACATTTTACGTGTTAACAGGTCATACCTAATATCAGAAACACATTTAACGTGTTAGCAGGTCATACCTTATATCAGAAACACAAGTAACGTGTTAGCAGGTCATACCTTATATCAGAAACACAATTAACGTGTCATCAGGTCATACCTCATATCAGAACACATTTTACGTGTTAGCAGGTCATACCTTATATCAGAAACACAATTAACGTGTTAGCAGATCATAGCTTATATCAGAGAAACAATTAACGT
This sequence comes from Bathymodiolus septemdierum, assembly GCA_963383655.1. Classification (NCBI taxonomy): domain Eukaryota; kingdom Metazoa; phylum Mollusca; class Bivalvia; order Mytilida; family Modiolidae; genus Bathymodiolus; species Bathymodiolus septemdierum. The sequence continues at coordinate 129,631,574 of OY726519.1, read as the reverse complement.
GTTAGCAGGTCATACCTTATATCAGAACACATTTTGCGTGTTAGCAGGTCATACCTTATATCAGAAACACAACTAACGTGTAAGCAGGTCATACCTTATATCAGAATACAATTAACGTGTTAGTAAGTCATGCTTTATATCAGAACACTTTAACGTGTTAGCAGGTTATACCTTATATCAGAATACAATTAACGTGTTAGCAGGTCATACCTTAATTCAGAACACATTTAGCGTGCTAGCAGGTCATAGCTTATATCAGAAACACGATTAACGTAATTAACAGGTCATACCTTATATCAGAAACACATCTTACGCGTTAGCAGGTCATACCTTATATCAGAAACATATTTAGAGTGTTAGCAGGTCATACCTTATATCAGAAACACAATTAACGTGTCATCAGGTCATACCTTATATCAGAACACATCTTACGTGTTAGCAGGTCATACCTTATATCAGAAACACAATAAACGTGCTAGAAGGTCATACCTTACTTCAGAAACACAATTAACGTGTAAGCAGGCCATATCTTATATCAGAACGCATTTTACGTGTTAACAAGTCATACCTTACATCGGAAACACAATTAACGTGTTAGCAGGTCATACCTTACATCAGAAACACAATTGACGTGTTAGCAGGTCATAACTTATATCAGAAACACAATTAACGTGATAGCAGGTCATACCTTATATCAGACTACAATTAACGTGTTAGCATGTCATTCCTTATATCAGAAACACAATTAACGCGTAAACAGGTCATACCTTATATCAGACTACAATTAACGTGTTAGCAGGTCATACCTTATATCAGAACACTTTAACGTGTTAGCAGATCACACCTGATATCAGAAACACAATAAACATGTTAGCAGGTCATATCTTATATCAGAACACATTTAACGTGTTAGCAGGTCATACCTTATATCAGAATACAATTAACGTGTTGGCAGATCATATATTATATCGGAGCACATTTAATGTGTTAGCAGGTCATGCCTTATATCAGAAACACAATTAACGTGTTAGCAGGTCATACCTTATATCAGAACACTTTAACGTGTTAGCAGGTCATACCTGATATCAGAAACACAATTAACATGTTAGCAGGTCATATCTTATATCAGAACACATTTAACGTGTTAGCAAGTCATACCTTATATCAGAATACAATTAACGTGTTAGCAGATCATATATTATATCGGAGCACATTTAATGTGTTAGCAGGTCATACCTTATATCAGAAACACAATTAAGGTGTTAGCAGGTCATACCTTATATCAGAACACTTTAACGTGCTAGCAGGTCTCACCTGATATCAGAAACACAATTAACATGTTAGCAGGTCATATCTTCTTTCAGAACACATTTAACGTGTTAGCAGGTCATACCTTATATCAGAATAAAATTAACATGTTAGCAGGTCATATCTTATATCAGAACACATTTAATGTGTTAGCAGGTCATACCTTATATCAGAAACACAATAAACGTGTAAGCAGACTATACCTTATATTTCATACTCATATAAATATCTTGAATCAGATTTGATATAACACTGTCACGTGATTTTTTTCCATTCGTTGGGTCAACCGCTAATCGTAAGGTCTCATATTAATGTCCACCGCTCGCGAGGAAATCCCAAGGAAATTCCCTTGTGAGCCTCACGTGTTTCCAATTATAGTTACTTCCCTTGATTCAACAGACAACAAACATGGCATCCAGTGACAGGTTCGTCGCTGTAGGCGAAGAAGAAATGGAGCGATTGCTGTCGGACAAGGACTTCAAGAACACGAAGTGGAAAATTTCGAGTTCTCTTAATTACTTCAGAACATTCTTGGCAAAAAATTACCAGAATGACAATTTCGAAAGTTACATGTATTCAATTACTTGGCGTCTGTTGCAAAGCCGCAGGTATTCTATTACTAGGTGTCTGATGCAGAAATGTTCGATATAATATACCAATTGTCACCCTTGTTGGAGTGTGACCAGACGGTTTGTCTCCCCTCGAGAAGTTAGTTCACCCTCGGGCAAGCCGTCTGGTGGCCTTGTTTTTCTCTGGAAGACAACCCGTCGGGTCACACTCCAACAAGGGTGATAATTGTATAATATCAGAATCACAATTAACGTGCTAGCAGGTCATGCCTTATATCAGACCACAATTAACGTGTTAGTAGTTCATACCTTATATCAGACCACAATTAACGTGTTGGTAGGTCTTACCTTATATCAGACCACAATTAACGTGTTAACATGTCATACCTTATATCAGACCACAATTAACGTGTTAGCAGGTCATACCTTATATCAGACCACAATTAACGTGTTAACATGTCATACCTTATATCAGACCACAATTAACGTGTTAGCAGGTCATACCTTATATCAGACCACAATTAACGTGTTAACATGTCATACCTTATATCAGACCACAATTAACGTGTTAACATGTCATTCCTTATATCAGACCACAATTAACGTGCTAGCAGGTCATGCCTTATATCAGACCACAATTAACGTGTTGGCAGGTCTTACCTTATATCAGACCACAATTAACGTGTTAACATGTCATACCTTATATCAGACCACAATTAACGTGTTAGCAGGTCATACCTCATATCAGACCACAATTAACGTGTTAACATGTCATACCTTATATCAGACCACAATTAACGTTTTAGCATGTCATACCTTATATCAGACCACAATTAACGTGTTAACATGTCATACCTGATATCAGACCACAATTAACGTGTTAGCAGGTCATACCTTATATCAGACCACAATTAACGTGTTAACATGTCATACCTTATATCAGACCACAATTAACGTGTTAGCAGGTCATACCTTATATCAGACCACAATTAACGTGTTAACATGTCATACCTTATATCAGACCACAATTAACGTGTTAACATGTCATACCTTATATCAGACCATAATTAACGTGTTAGCAGGTCATACCTTATATCAGACCACAATTAACGTGTTGGCAGGTCTTACCTTATATCAGACCACAATTAACGTGTTAACATGTCATACCTTATATCAGACCACAATTAACGTGTTAGCAGGTCATACCTTATATCAGACCACAATTAACGTGTTAACATGTCATACCTTATATCAGACCACAATTAACGTGCTAGCAGGTCATGCCTTATATTAGACCACAATTAACGTGTTGGCAGGTCTTACCTTATATCAGACCACAATTAACGTTTTAACATGTCATACCTTATATCAGACCACAATTAACGTGTTAGCAGGTCATACCTCATATCAGACCACAATTAACGTGTTAACATGTCATACCTTATATCAGACCACAATTAACGTGCTAGCAGGTCATGCCTTATATCAGACCACAATTAACGTGTTGGCAGGTCTTACCTTATATCAGACCACAATTAACGTGTTAACATGTCATACCTTATATCAGACCACAATTAACGTGTTAGCAGGTCATACCTCATATCAGACCACAATTAACGTGTTAACATGTCATACCTTATATCAGACCACAATTAACGTTTTAGCATGTCATACCTTATATCAGACCACAATTAACGTGTTAACATGTCATACCTGATATCAGACCACAATTAACGTGTTAGCAGGTCATACCTTATATCAGACCACAATTAACGTGTTAACATGTCATACCTTATATCAGACCACAATTAACGTGTTAGCAGGTCATACCTTATATCAGACCACAATTAACGTGTTAACATGTCATACCTTATATCAGACCACAATTAACGTGTTAACATGTCATACCTTATATCAGACCATAATTAACGTGTTAGCAGGTCATACCTTATATCAGACCACAATTAACGTGTTGGCAGGTCTTACCTTATATCAGACCACAATTAACGTGTTAACATGTCATACCTTATATCAGACCACAATTAACGTGTTAGCAGGTCATACCTTATATCAGACCACAATTAACGTGTTAACATGTCATACCTTATATCAGACCACAATTAACGTGCTAGCAGGTCATGCCTTATATTAGACCACAATTAACGTGTTGGCAGGTCTTACCTTATATCAGACCACAATTAACGTTTTAACATGTCATACCTTATATCAGACCACAATTAACGTGTTAGCAGGTCATACCTCATATCAGACCACAATTAACGTGTTAACATGTCATACCTTATATCAGACCACAATTAACGTGTTAGCAGGTCATACCTTATATCAGACCACTATTAACGTGTTAACATGTCATACCTTATATCAGACCACAATTAACGTGCTAGCATGTCATACCTTATATCAGACCACAATTAACGTGTTAGCAGGTCATACCTTATATCAGACCACAATTAACGTGTTGGCAGGTCTTACCTTATATCAGACCACAATTAACGTGTTAACATGTCATACCTTATATCAGACCACAATTAACGTGTTAGCAGGTCATACCTTATATCAGACCACAATTAACGTGTTAACATGTCATACCTTATATCAGACCACAATTAACGTGTTAGCAGGTCATACCTTATATCAGACCACAATTAACGTGTTAGCAGGTCATACCTCATATCAGACCACAATTAACGTGTTAACATGTCATACCTTATATCAGACCACAATTAACGTGTTAGCAGGTCATACCTTATATCAGACCCCTATTAACGTGTTATCATGTCATACCTTATATCAGACCACAATTAACGTGCTAACATGTCATGCCTTATATCAGACCACAATTAACGTGTTAGCAGGTCATACCTTATATCAGACCACAATTAACGTGTTGGCAGGTCATACCTTATATCAGACCACAATTAACGTGTTAACATGTCATACCTTATATCAGACCACAATTAACGTGTTAGCAGGTCATACCTTATATCAGACCACAATTAACGTGTTAGCATGTCATACCTTATGTCAGACCACAATTAACGTGTTAGCAGGTCATACCTTATATCAAACCACAATTAACGTGTTAACATGTCATACCTTATATCAGACCACAATTAACGTGTTAGCAGGTCATACCTTATATCAGACCACAATTAACGTGTTGGCAGGTCTTACCTTATATCAAACCACAATTAACGTGTTAACATGTCATACCTTATATCAGACCACAATTAACGTGTTAGCAGGTCATACCTTATATCAGACCACAATTAACGTGTTAACATGTCATACCTTATATCAGACCACAATTAACGTGCTAGCAGGTCATGCCTTATATCAGACCACAATTAACGTGTTGGCAGGTCTTACCTTATATCAGACCACAATTAACGTGTTAACATGTCATACCTTATATCAGACCACAATTAACGTGTTAGCAGGTCATACCTCATATCAGACCAAAATTAACGTGTTAACATGTCATACCTTATATCAGACCACAATTAACGTGTTAGCAGGTCATACCTTATATCAGACCACAATTAACGTGTTGGCAGGTCATACCTTATATCAGACCACAATTAACGTGTTAACATGTCATACCTTATATCAGACCACAATTAACGTGTTAGCAGATCATACCTTATATCAGACAACAATTAACGTGTTGGCAGGTCTTACCTAATATCAGACCACTATTAACGTGTTAACATGCCATACCTTATATCAGACAACAATTAACGTGTTGGCAGGTCTTACTTTATATCAGACCACAATTAAAGTGTTAACATGTCATACCTTATATCAGACCACAATTAACGTGTTAGCATGTCATACCTTATATCAGACCACAATTAACGTGTTAGCAGGTCATACCTCATATCAGACCACAATTAACGTGTTAACATGTCATACCTTATATCAGACCACAATTAACGTTTTAGCATGTCATACCTTATATCAGACCACAATTAACGTGTTAACATGTCATACCTGATATCAGACCACAATTAACGTGTTAGCAGGTCATACCTTATATCAGACCACAATTAACGTGTTAACATGTCATACCTTATATCAGACCACAATTAACGTGTTAGCAGGTCATACCTTATATCAGACCACAATTAACGTGTTAACATGTCATACCTTATATCAGACCACAATTAACGTGTTAACATGTCATACCTTATATCAGACCATAATTAACGTGTTAGCAGGTCATACCTTATATCAGACCACAATTAACGTGTTGGCAGGTCTTACCTTATATCAGACCACAATTAACGTGTTAACATGTCATACCTTATATCAGACCACAATTAACGTGTTAGCAGGTCATACCTTATATCAGACCACAATTAACGTGTTAACATGTCATACCTTATATCAGACCACAATTAACGTGCTAGCAGGTCATGCCTTATATTAGACCACAATTAACGTGTTGGCAGGTCTTACCTTATATCAGACCACAATTAACGTTTTAACATGTCATACCTTATATCAGACCACAATTAACGTGTTAGCAGGTCATACCTCATATCAGACCACAATTAACGTGTTAACATGTCATACCTTATATCAGACCACAATTAACGTGTTAGCAGGTCATACCTTATATCAGACCACTATTAACGTGTTAACATGTCATACCTTATATCAGACCACAATTAACGTGCTAGCATGTCATACCTTATATCAGACCACAATTAACGTGTTAGCAGGTCATACCTTATATCAGACCACAATTAACGTGTTGGCAGGTCTTACCTTATATCAGACCACAATTAACGTGTTAACATGTCATACCTTATATCAGACCACAATTAACGTGTTAGCAGGTCATACCTTATATCAGATCACAATTAACGTGTTAACATGTCATACCTTATATCAGACCACAATTAACGTGTTAGCAGGTCATACCTTATATCAGACCACAATTAACGTGTTAACATGTCATACCTTATATCAGACCACAATTAACGTGTTAGCAGGTCATACCTCATATCAGACCACAATTAACGTGTTAACATGTCATACCTTATATCAGACCACAATTAACGTGTTAGCAGGTCATACCTTATATCAGACCCCTATTAACGTGTTATCATGTCATACCTTATATCAGACCACAATTAACGTGCTAACATGTCATGCCTTATATCAGACCACAATTAACGTGTTAGCAGGTCATACCTTATATCAGACCACAATTAACGTGTTGGCAGGTCATACCTTATATCAGACCACAATTAACGTGTTAACATGTCATACCTTATATCAGACCACAATTAACGTGTTAGCAGGTCATACCTTATATCAGACCACAATTAACGTGTTAGCATGTCATACCTTATGTCAGACCACAATTAACGTGTTAGCAGGTCATACCTTATATCAAACCACAATTAACGTGTTAACATGTCATACCTTATATCAGACCACAATTAACGTGTTAGCAGGTCATACCTTATATCAGACCACAATTAACGTGTTGGCAGGTCTTACCTTATATCAAACCACAACTAACGTGTTAACATGTCATACCTTATATCAGACCACAATTAACGTGTTAGCAGGTCATACCTTATATCAGACCACAATTAACGTGTTAACATGTCATACCTTATATCAGACCACAATTAACGTGCTAGCAGGTCATGCCTTATATCAGACCACAATTAACGTGTTGGCAGGTCTTACCTTATATCAGACCACAATTAACGTGTTAACATGTCATACCTTATATCAGACCACAATTAACGTGTTAGCAGGTCATACCTCATATCAGACCAAAATTAACGTGTTAACATGTCATACCTTATATCAGACCACAATAAACGTGTTAGCAGGTCATACCTTATATCAGACCACAATTAACGTGTTAGCAGTTCATACCTTATATCAGACCACAACTAACGTGTTGGCAGGTCTTACCTTATATCAGACCACAATTAACGTGTTAACGTGTCATACCTGATATCAGACCACAATTAACGTGTTAGCAGGTCATACCTTATATCAGACCACAATTAACGTGTTAACATGTCATACCTTATATCAGACCACAATTAACGTGTTAACATGTCATACCTTATATCAGACCACAATTAACGTGTTAGCAGGTCATACCTTATATCAGACCACAATTAACGTGTTAACATGTCATACCTTATATCAGACCACAATTAACGTGCTAGCAAGTCATGCCTTATATCAGACCACAATTAACGTGTTGGCAGGTCTAATCTTATATCAGACCACAATTAACGTTTTAACATGTCATACCTTATATCAGACCACAATTAACGTGTTAGCAGGTCATACCTCATATCAGACCACAATTAACGTGTTAACATGTCATACCTTATATCAGACCACAATTAACCTGTTAGCAGGTCATACCTTATATCACACCACAATTAACGTGTTAACATGTCATACCTTATATCAGACCACAATTAACGTGTTAACATGTCATACCTTATGTCAGACCACAATTAACGTTTTAGCAGGTCATACCTTATATCAGACCACAATTAACGTGTTAACATGTCATACCTTATATCAGACCACAATTAACGTGTTGGCAGGTCTTACCTTATATCAGACCACAATTAACGTGTTAACAGGTCATACCTTATATCAGACCACAATTAACGTGTTGGCAGGTCTTACCTTATATCAGACCATAATTAACGTGTTAACATGTCATACCTTATATCAGACCACAATTAACGTGTTAGCAGGTCATACCTTATATCAGACCACAATTAACGTGTTGGCAGGTCATACCTTATATCAGACCACAATTAACGTGTTAACATGTCATACCTTATATCAGACCACAATTAACGTGTTAGCAGATCATACCTTATATCAGACAACAATTAACGTGTTGGCAGGTCTTACCTAATATCAGACAACTATTAACGTGTTAACATGCCATACCTTATATCAGACAACAATTAACGTGTTGGCAGGTCTTACTTTATATCAGACCACAATTAAAGTGTTAACATGTCATACCTTATATCAGACCACAATTAACGTGTTAGCATGTCATACCTTATATCAGACCACAATTAACGTGTTAGTAGTTCATACTTTATATCAGACCACAATTAAAGTGTTGGCAGGTCTTACCTTATATCAGACCACAATTAACGTGTTAACATGTCATACCTGATATCAGACCACAATTAACGTGTTAGCAGGTCATACTTTATATCAGACCACAATTAACGTGTTAACATGTCATACCTTATATCAGACCACAATTAACGTGTTAGCAGGTCATACCTTATATCAGACCACAATTAACGTGTTAACATGTCTTACCTTATATCAGACCACAATTAACGTGTTAACATGTCATACCTTATATCAGACCATAATTAACGTGTTAGCAGGTCATACCTTATATCAGACCACAATTAACGTGTTGGCAGGTCTTACCTTATATCAGACCACAATTAACGTGTTAACATGTCATACCTTATATCAGACCACAATTAACGTGTTAGCAGGTCATACCTTATATCAGACCACAATTAACGTGTTAACATGTCATACCTTATATCAGACCACAATTAACGTGCTAGCAGGTCATGCCTTATATTAGACCACAATTAACGTGTTGGCAGGTCATACTTTATATCAGACCACAATTAACGTTTTAACATGTCATACCTTATATCAGACCACAATTAACGTGTTAGCAGGTCATACCTCATATCAGACCACAATTAACGTTTTAACATGTCATACCTTATATCAGACCACAATTAACGTGTTAGCAGGTCATACCTTATATCAGACCACTATTAACGTGTTAACATGTCATACCTTATATCAGACCACAATTAACGTGTTAACATGTCATACCTTATATCAGACCACAATTAACGTGTTAGCAGGTCATACCTTATATCAGACCACAATTAACGTGCTAGCAAGTCATGCCTTATATCAGACCACAATTAACGTGTTGGCAGGTCTAATCTTATATCAGACCACAATTAACGTTTTAACATGTCATACCTTATATCAGACCACAATTAACGTGTTAGCAGGTCATACCTCATATCAGACCACAATTAACGTGTTAACATGTCATACCTTATATCAGACCACAATTAACCTGTTAGCAGGTCATACCTTATATCACACCACAATTAACGTGTTAACATGTCATACCTTATATCAGACCACAATTAACGTGTTAACATGTCATACCTTATGTCAGACCACAATTAACGTTTTAGCAGGTCATACCTTATATCAGACCACAATTAACGTGTTAACATGTCATACCTTATATCAGACCACAATTAACGTGTTGGCAGGTCTTACCTTATATCAGACCACAATTAACGTGTTAACAGGTCATACCTTATATCAGACCACAATTAACGTGTTGGCAGGTCTTACCTTATATCAGACCATAATTAACGTGTTAACATGTCATACCTTATATCAGACCACAATTAACGTATTAGCAGGTCATACCTTATATCAGACCACAATTAACGTGTTGGCAGGTCATACCTTATATCAGACCACAATTAACGTGTTAACATGTCATACCTTATATCAGACCACAATTAACGTGTTAGCAGATCATACCTTATATCAGACAACAATTAACGTGTTGGCAGGTCTTACCTAATATCAGACCACTATTAACGTGTTAACATGCCATACCTTATATCAGACAACAATTAACGTGTTGGCAGGTCTTACTTTATATCAGACCACAATTAAAGTGTTAACATGTCATACCTTATATCAGACCACAATTAACGTGTTAGCATGTCATACCTTATATCAGACCACAATTAACGTGTTAGTAGTTCATACTTTATATCAGACCACAATTAAAGTGTTGGCAGGTCTTACCTTATATCAGACCACAATTAACGTGTTAACATGTCATACCTGATATCAGACCACAATTAACGTGTTAGCAGGTCATACTTTATATCAGACCACAATTAACGTGTTAACATGTCATACCTTATATCAGACCACAATTAACGTGTTAGCAGGTCATACCTTATATCAGACCACAATTAACGTGTTAACATGTCATACCTTATATCAGACCACAATTAACGTGTTAGCATGTCATACCTTATATCAGACCATAATTAACGTGTTAGCAGGTCATACCTTATATCAGACCACAATTAACGTGTTGGCAGGTCTTACCTTATATCAGACCACAATTAACGTGTTAACATGTCATACCTTATATCAGACCACAATTAACGTGTTAGCAGGTCATACCTTATATCAGACCACAATTAACGTGTTAACATGTCATACCTTATATCAGACCACAATTAACGTGCTAGCAGGTCATGCCTTATATTAGACCACAATTAACGTGTTGGCAGGTCATACTTTATATCAGACCACAATTAACGTTTTAACATGTCATACCTTATATCAGACCACAATTAACGTGTTAGCAGGTCATACCTCATATCAGACCACAATTAACGTTTTAACATGTCATACCTTATATCAGACCACAATTAACGTGTTAGCAGGTCATACCTTATATCAGACCACTATTAACGTGTTAACATGTCATACCTTATATCAGACCACAATTAACGTGCTAACATGTCATACCTTATATCAGACCACAATTAACGTGTTAGCAGGTCATACCTTAGATCAGACCACAATTAACGTGTTGGCAGGTCTTACCTTATATCAGACCACAATTAACGTGTTAACATGTCATACCTTATATCAGACCACAATTAACGTGTTAGCAGGTCATACCTTATATCAGACCACAATTAACGTGTTAACATGTCATACCTTATATCGGACCACAATTAACGTGTTAGCAGGTCATACCTTATATCAGACCACAATTAACGTGTTAACATGTCATACCTTATATCAGACCACAATTAACGTGTTAGCAGGTCATACCTTATATCAAACCACAATTAACGTGTTAACATGTCATACCTTATATCAGACCACAATTAACGTGTTAGCAGGTCATACCTTATATCAGACCACAATTAACGTGTTGGCAGGTCTTACCTTATATCAAACCACAATTAACGTGTTAACATGTCATACCTTATATCAGACCACAATTAACGTTTTAGCAGGTCATACCTTATATCAGACCACAATTAACGTGTTAACATGTCATACCTTATATCAGACCACAATTAACGTGCTAGCAGGTCATGCCTTATATCAGACCACAATTAACGTGTTGGCAGGTCTTACCTTATATCAGACCACAATTAACGTGTTAACATGTCATACCTTATATCAGACCACAATTAACGTGTTAGCAGGTCATACCTCATATCAGACCACAATTAACGTGTTAACATGTCATACCTTATATCAGACCACAATGAACGTGTTAGCAGGTCATACCTTATATCAGACGACAATTAACGTGTTAGCAGTTCATACCTTATATCAGACCACAACTAACGTGTTGGCATGTCTTACCTTATATCAGACCACAATTAACGTGTTAACATGTCATACCTGATATCAGACCACAATTAACGTGTTAGCAGGTCATACCTTATATCAGACCACAATTAACGTGTTAACATGTCATACCTTATATCAGACCACAATTAACGTGTTAGCAGGTCATACCTTATATCAGACCACAATTAACGTTTTGGCAGGTCTTACCTTATATCAGACCACAATTAACGTGTTAACATGTCATACCTTATATCAGACCACAATTAACGTGTTAGCAGGTCATACCTTATATCAGACCACAATTAACGTGTTAACATGTCATACCTTATATCAGACCACAATTAACGTGCTAGCAAGTCATGCCTTATATCAGACCACAATTAACGTGTTGGCAGGTCTTATCTTATATCAGACCACAATTAACGTTTTAACATGTCATGCCTTATATCAGACCACAATTAACGTGTTAGCACGTCATACCTCATATCAGACCACAATTAACGTGTTAACATGTCATACCTTATATCAGACCACAATTAACGTGTTAGCAGGTCATACCTTATATCAGACCACAATTAACGTGTTAACATGTCATACCTTATATCAGACCACAATTAACGTGTTAGCAGGTCATACCTTATATCAGACCACAATTAACGTGTTGGCAGGTCTTACCTTATATCAGACCACAATTAACGTGTTAACATGTCATACCTTATATCAGACCACAATTAACGTGTTAGCAGGTCATATCTTATATCAGACCACAACTAACGTGTTAACATGTCATACCTTATATCAGACCACAATTAACGTGCTAGCAAGTCATGCCTTATATCAGACCACAATTAACGTGTTGGCAGGTCTAATCTTATATCAGACCACAATTAACGTTTTAACATGTCATACCTTATATCAGACCACAATTAACGTGTTAGCAGGTCATACCTCATATCAGACCACAATTAACGTGTTAACATGTCATACCTTATATCAGACCACAATTAACGTGTTAGCAGGTCATACCTTATATCAGACCACAATTAACGTGTTAACATGTCATACCTTATATCAGACCACAATTAACGTGTTAACATGTCATACCTTATGTCAGACCACAATTAACGTTTTAGCAGGTCATACCTTATATCAGACCACAATTAACGTGTTAACATGTCATACCTTATATCAGACCATAATTAACGTGTTAGCAGATCATACCTTATATCAGACCACAATTAACGTGTTGGCAGGTCTTACCTTATATCAGACCATAATTAACGTGTTAACATGTCATACCTTATATCAGACCACAATTAACGTGCTAGCAGGTCATACCTTATATCAGACCACAATTAACGTGTTGGCAGGTCATACCTTATATCAGACCACAATTAACGTGTTAACATGTCATACCTTATATCAGACCACAATTAACGTGTTAGCAGATCATACCTTATATCAGACCACAATTAACGTGTTGGCAGGTCTTACCTAATATCAGACCACTATTAACGTGTTAACATGCCATACCTTATATCAGACAACAATTAACGTGTTGGCAGGTCTTACTTTATATCAGACCACAATTAAAGTGTTAGCAGGTCATACCTTATATTAGACCACAATTAACGTGTTAGCATGTCATACCTTATATCAGACCACAATTAACGTGTTAACATGTCATACCTTATATCAGACCACAATTAACGTGTTAGCATGTCATACCTTATATCAGACCACAATTAACGTGTTAGTAGTTCATACTTTATATCAGACCACAATTAAAGTGTTGGCAGGTCTTACCTTATATCAGACCACAATTAACGTGTTAACATGTCATACCTGATATCAGACCACAATTAACGTGTTAGCAGGTCATACTTTATATCAGACCACAATTAACGTGTTAACATGTCATACCTTATATCAGACCACAATTAACGTGTTAGCAGGTCATACCTTATATCAGACCACAATTAACGTGTTAACATGTCATACCTTATATCAGACCACAATTAACGTGTTAACATGTCATACCTTATATCAGACCATAATTAACGTGTTAGCAGGTCATACCTTATATCAGACCACAATTAACGTGTTGGCAGGTCTTACCTTATATCAGACCACAATTAACGTGTTAACATGTCATACCTTATATCAGACCACAATTAACGTGTTAGCAGGTCATACCTTATATCAGACCACAATTAACGTGTTAACATGTCATACCTTATATCAGACCACAATTAACGTGCTAGCAGGTCATGCCTTATATTAGACCACAATTAACGTGTTGGCAGGTCTTACCTTATATCAGACCACAATTAACGTTTTAACATGTCATACCTTATATCAGACCACAATTAACGTGTTAGCAGGTCATACCTCTTATCAGACCACAATTAACGTTTTAACATGTCATACCTTATATCAGACCACAATTAACGTGTTAGCAGGTCATACCTTATATCAGACCACTATTAACGTGTTAACATGTCATACCTTATATCAGACCACAATTAACGTGCTAACATGTCATACCTTATATCAGACCACAATTAACGTGTTAGCAGGTCATACCTTAGATCAGACCACAATTAACGTGTTGGCAGGTCTTACCTTATATCAGACCACAATTAACGTGTTAACATGTCATACCTTATATCAGACCACAATTAACGTGTTAGCAGGTCATACCGTATATCAGACCACAATTAACGTGTTAACATGTCATACCTTATATCAGACCACAATTAACGTGTTAGCAGGTCATACCTTATATCAGACCACAATTAACGTGTTAACATGTCATACCTTATATCAGACCACAATTAACGTGTTAGCAGGTCATACCTTATATCAAACCACAATTAACGTGTTAACATGTCATACCTTATATCAGACCACAATTAACGTGTTAGCAGGTCATACCTTATATCAGACCACAATTAACGTGTTGGCAGGTCTTACCTTATATCAAACCACAATTAACGTGTTAACATGTCATACCTTATATCAGACCACAATTAACGTTTTAGCAGGTCATACCTTATATCAGACCACAATTAACGTGTTAACATGTCATACCTTATATCAGACCACAATTAACGTGCTAGCAGGTCATGCCTTATATCAGACCACAATTAACGTGTTGGCAGGTCTTACTTTATATCAGATCACAATTAACGTGTTAACATGTCATACCTTATATCAGACCACAATTAACGTGTTAGCAGGTCATACCTCATATCAGACCACAATTAACGTGTTAACATGTCATACCTTATATCAGACCACAATAAACGTGTTAGCAGGTCATACCTTATATCAGACCACAATTAACGTTTTAGCAGTTCATACCTTATATCAGACCACAACTAACGTGTTGGCAGGTCTTACCTTATATCAGACCACAATTAACGTGTTAACATGTCATACCTGATATCAGACCACAATTAACGTGTTAGCAGGTCATATCTTATATCAGACCACAATTAACGTGTTAACATGTCATACCTTATATCAGACCACAATTAACGTGTTAGCAGGTCATACCTTATATCAGACCACAATTAACGTTTTGGCAGGTCTTACCTTATATCAGACCACAATTAACGTGTTAACATGTCATACCTTATATCAGACCACAATTAACGTGTTAGCAGGTCATACCTTATATCAGACCACAATTAACGTGTTAACATGTCATACCTTATATCAGACCACAATTAACGTGCTAGCAAGTCATGCCTTATATCAGACCACAATTAACGTGTTGGCAGGTCTTATCTTATATCAGACCACAATTAACGTTTTAACATGTCATACCTTATATCAGACCACAATTAACGTGTTAGCAGGTCATACCTCATATCAGACCACAATTAACGTGTTAACATGTCATACCTTATATCAGACCACAATTAAAGTGTTAGCAGGTCATACCTTATATCAGACCACAATTAACGTGTTAACATGTCATACCTTATATCAGACCACAATTAACGTGTTAACATGTCATACCTTATGTCAGACCACAATTAACGTTTTAGCAGGTCATACCTTATATCAGACCACAATTAACGTGTTAACATGTCATACCTTATATCAGACCACAATTAACGTGTTGGCAGGTCATACCTTATATCAGACCACAATTAACGTGTTAACAGGTCATACCTTATATCAGACCACAATTAACGTGTTGGCAGGTCTTACCTTATATCAGACCATAAGTAACGTGTTAACATGTCATACCTTATATCAGACCACAATTAACGTGCTAGCAGGTCATACCTTATATCAGACCACAATTAACGTGTTGGCAGGTCATACCTTATATCAGACCACAATTAACGTGTTAACATGTCATACCTTATATCAGACCACAATTAACGTGTTAGCAGATCATACCTTATATCAGACCACAATTAACGTGTTGGCAGGTCTTACCTAATATCAGACCACTATTAACGTGTTAGCATGCCATACCTTATATTAGACCACAATTAACGTGTTAGCAGGTCATACCTTATATCAGACCACAATTAACGTGTTGGCAGGTCTTACCTTATATCAGACCACAATTAAAGTGTTAGCAGGTCATACCTTATATTAGACCACAATTAACGTGTTAGCAGGTCATACCTTATATCAGACCACAATTAACGTGTTGGCAGGTCTTACCTTATATCAGACCACAATTAACGTGTTAACATGTCATACCTTATATCAGACCACAATTAACGTTTTAACATGTCATACCTTATATCAGACCACAATTAACGTGTTAGCAGGTCATACCTCATATCAGACCACAATTAACGTGTTAACATGTCATACCTTATATCAAACCACAATTAACGTGTTAGCAGGTCATACCTTATATCAGACCACAATTAACGTGTTAACATGTCATACCTTATATCAGACCACAATTAACGTGTTAACATGTCATACCTTATGTCAGACCACAATTAACGTGTTAGCAGGTCATACCTTATATCAGACCACAATTAACGTGTTATCATGTCATACCTTATATCAGACCACAATTAACGTGTTGGCAGGTCTTACCTTATATCAGACCACAATTAACGTGTTAACAGGTCATACCTTATATCAGACCACAATTAACGTGTTGGCTGGTCTTACCTTATATCAGACCACAATTAACGTGTTAACATGTCATACCCTATATCAGACCACAATTAACGTGTTAGCAGGTCATACCTTATATCAGACCACAATTAACGTGTCGGCAGGTCATACCTTATATCAGACCACAATTAACGTGTTAGCAGGTCATACCTTATATCAGACCACAATTAACGTGTTGGCATGTCTTACCTAATATCAGACCACTATTAACGTGTTAACATGCCATACCTTATATCAGACCACAATTAACGTGTTAACATGTCATACCTTATATCAGACAACAATTAACGTGTTGGCAGGTCTTACCTTATATCAGACCACAATTAACGTGTTAGCAGGTCATACCTTATATCAGACCACAATTAACGTGTTAACATGTCATACCTTATATCAGACCACAATTAACGTGTTAGCAGGTCATACCTTATATCAGACCACAATTAACGTGTTAACATGTCATACCTTATATCAGACCACAATTAACGTGTTGGCATGTCTTACCTTATATCAGACCACAATTAACGTGTTAACATGTCATACCTTATATCAGACCACAATTAACGTGTTAGCAGGTCATGCCTTATATCAGACCACAATTAACGTGTTAACATGTCATACCTTATATCAGACCACAATTAACGTGTTAGCAGGTCATACCTTATATCAGACCACAATTAACGTGTTGGCAGGTCTTACCTTATATCAAACCACAATTAACGTGTTAACATGTCATACCTTATATCAGACCACAATTAACGTGTTGGCAGGTCTTACCTTATATCAGACCACAATTAACGTGTTAACATGTCATACCTTATATCAGAAACACATTTAACATGTTAGCAGGTCATACTTAATATCAGAACACTTTAACGTGTTAGCAGGTCATACCTTATATCAGAAACATATTTAGAGTGTTAACAGGTCATACCTTATATCAGAAACACAATTAACGTGTCATCAGGTCATACCTTATATCAGAGCACATCTTACTTGTTAGCAGGTCATACCTTATATCAATAACACAATTAACGTGTTAGAAGGTCATACCTTACATCAGAAACACAATTAACGTGTAAGCAGGTCATACCTTATATCAGAACGCATTTTACGCTTTAGCAGGTCATACCTTACATCGGAAACACAATTAACGTGTTAGCAGGTCATACCTTACATCAGAAACCCAATTAACGTATAAGCAGTTCATAACTTATATCAGAAACACAATTAACGTGTTAGCATGTCATTCCTTATATCAGAAACACAATTAACGCGTAAACAGGTCATACCTTATATCAGACTACAATTAACGTGTTAGCAGGTCATACCTTATATCAGAACACTTTAACGTGTTAGCAGATCACACCTGATATCAGAAACACAATTAACATGTTAGCAGGTCATATCTTATATCAGAACACATTTAACGTGTTAGCAGGTCATACCTTATATCAGAATACAATTAACGTGTTAGCAGATCATATGTTATATCGGAGCACATTTAATGTGTTAGCAGGTCATGCCTTATATCAGAAACACAATTAAGGTGTTACCAGGTCATATCTTATATCAGAACACTTTAACGGGTTAGCAGATCACACCTGATATCAGAAACACAAATAACGTGTTAGCAGGTCATATCTTCTTTCAGAACACATTTAACGTGTTAGAAGGTCATACCTTATATCAGAATAAAATTAACATGTTAGCAGGTCATATCTTATATCAGAACACATTTAATGTGTTAGCAGGTCATACCTTATATCAGAAACACAATAAACGTGTAAGCAGATTATACCTTATATTTCATACTCATATAAATATCTTGAATCAGATTTGATATAACACTGTCACGTGATTTTTATCCATTCGTTGGGTCAACCGCTAATCGTAAGGTCTCATATTAATGTCCACCGCTCGCGAGGAAATCCCAAGGAAATTCCCTTGTGAGCCTCACGTGTTTCCAATTATAGTTACTTCCCTTGATTCAACAGACAACAAACATGGCATCCAGTGACAGGTTCGTCGCTGTAGGCGAAGAAGAAATGGAGCGATTGCTGTCGGACAAGGACTTCAAGAACACGAAGTGGAAAATTTCGAGTTCTCTTAATTACTTCAGAACATTCTTGGCAAAAAATTACCAGAATGACAATTTCGAAAGTTACATGTATTCAATTACTTGGCGTCTGTTGCAAAGCCGCAGGTATTCTATTACTAGGTGTCTGATGCAGAAATGTTCGATATAATATACCAATTGTCACCCTTGTTGGAGTGTGACCAGACAGTTTGTCTCCCCTCGAGAAGTTAGTTCACCCTCGGGCAAGCCGTCTGGTGGCCTTGCTTTTCTCTGGGAGACAAACCGTCGGGTCACACTCCAACAAGGGTGATAATTGTATAATATCAGAATCACAATTAACGTGCTAGCAGGTCATGCCTTATATCAGATCCCAATTAACGTGTTAGCAGTTCATACCTTATATCAGACCACAATTAACGTGTAAGCAGGTCATACCTTATATCAGACCACAATTAACGTGTTGGCAGGTCTTACCTTATATCAGACCACAATTAACGTGTTGGCAGGTCTTACCTTATATCAGACCACAATTAACGTGTTAACATGTCATACCTTATATCAGACCACAATTAACGTGTTGGCAGGTCTTACCTAATATCAGACCACTATTAACGTGTTAACATGCCATACCTTATATCAGACCACAATTAACGTGTTAACATGTCATACCTTATATCAGACAACAATTAACGTGTTGGCAGGTCATACCTTATATTAGACCACAATTAACGTGTTAGCAGGTCATACCTTATATCAGACCACAATTAACGTGTTGGCAGGTCTTACCTTATATCAGACCACAATTAAAGTGTTAGCAGGTCATACCTTATATTAGACCACAATTAACGTGTTAGCAGGTCATACCTTATATCAGACCACAATTAACGTGTTGGCAGGTCTTACCTTATATCAGACCACAATTAAAGTGTTAGCAAGTCATACCTTATATTAGACCACAAACATGTCATACCTTATATCAGACCACAATTAACGTTTTAACATGTCATACCTTATATCAGACCACAATTAACGTCTTAGCAGGTCATACCTCATATCAGACCACAATTAACGTGTTAACATGTCATACCTTATATCAAACCACAATTAACGTGTTAGCAGGTCATACCTTATATCAGACCACAATTAACGTGTTAACATGTCATACCTTATATCAGACCACAATTAACGTGTTAACATGTCATACCTTATGTCAGACCACAATTAACGTGTTAGCAGGTCATACCTTATATCAGACCACAATTAACGTGTTTGCATGTCATACCTTATATCAGACCACAATTAACGTGTTGGCAGGTCTTACCTTATATCAGACCACAATTAACGTGTTAACAGGTCATACCTTATATCAGACCACAATTAACGTGTTGGCTGGTCTTACCTTATATCAGACCACAATTAACGTGTTAACATGTCATACCCTATATCAGACCACAATTAACGTGTTAGCAGGTCATACCTTATATCAGACCACAATTAACGTGTTGGCAGGTCATACCTTATATCAGACCACAATTAACGTGTTAGCAGGTCATACCTTATATCAGACCACAATTAACGTGTTGGCATGTCTTACCTAATATCAGACCACTATTAACGTGTTAACATGCCATACCTTATATCAGACCACAATTAACGTGTTAACATGTCATACCTTATATCAGACAACAATTAACGTGTTAGCAGGTCTTACCTTATATCAGACCACAATTAACGTGTTAGCAGGTCATACCTTATATCAGACCACAATTAACGTGTTAACATGTCATACCTTATATCAGACCACAATTAACGTGTTAGCAGGTCATACCTTATATCAGACCACAATTAACGTGTTAACATGTCATACCTTATATCAGACCACAATTAACGTGTTGGCATGTCTTACCTTATATCAGACCACAATTAACGTGTTAACATGTCATACCTTATATCAGACCACAATTAACGTGTTAGCAGGTCATGCCTTATATCAGACCACAATTAACGTGTTAACATGTCATACCTTATATCAGACCACAATTAACGTGTTAGCAGGTCATACCTTATATCAGACCACAATTAACGTGTTGGCAGGTCTTACCTTATATCAAACCACAATTAACGTGTTAACATGTCATACCTTATATCAGACCACAATTAACGTGTTGGCAGGTCTTACCTTATATCAGACCACAATTAACGTGTTGGCAGGTCTTACCTTATATCAGACCACAATTAACGTGTTAATATGTCATACCTTATATCAGACCACAATTAACGTGTTAACATGTAATACCTTATATCAGACCACAATTAACGTGTTAGCAGGTCATACCTTATATCAGACCACAATTAACGTGTTAACATGTCATACCTTATATCAGACCACAATTAACGTGTTAGCAGGTCATACCTTATATCAGATCACAATTAAGGTGTTAGCATGTCATACCTTATATCAGACCACAATTAACGTGTTAACATGTCATACCTTATATCAGACCACAATTAACGTGTTGGCAGGTCTTACCTTATATCAGACCACAATTAACGTGTTAGCATGTCATACCTTATATCAGACCACAATTAACGTGTTAGCAGGTCATACCTTATATCAGACCACAATTAACGTTTTAACAAGTCATACCTTATATCAGACCACAATTAACGTGTTAGCAGGTCATACCTTATATCAGACCACAATTAACGTGTTAACATGTCATACCTTATATCAGACCACAAATAACGTGTTAACATGTCATACCTTATATCAGACCACAATTAACGTGTTAGCAGGTCATACCTTAAATCAGACCACAATTAACGTGTTAACATGTCATACCTTATATCATACCACAATTAACGTGTTGGCAGGTCTTACCTTATATCAGACCACAATTAACGTGTTAACATGTCTTACCTTATATCAGACCACAATTAACGTGTTAGCAGGTCATACCTTATATCAGACCACAATTAACGTGTTGGCAGGTCTTACCTTATATCAGACCACAATTAACGTGTTAACATGTCATACCTTATATCAGACCACAATTAACGTGTTAGCAGGTCATACCTTATATCAGACCACAATTAACGTGTTGGCAGGTCTTACCTTATATCAGACCACAATTAACGTGTTAACATGTCATACCTTATATCAGACCACAATTAACGTGTTAACATGTCATACCTTATATCAGACAACAATTAACGTGTTAGCAGGTCTTACCTTATATCAGACCACAATTAACGTGTTAGCAGGTCTTACCTTATATCAGACCACAATTAACGTGTTAACATGTCATACCTTATATCAGACCACAATTAACCTGTTAGCAGGTCATACCTTATATCAGACCACAATTAACGTGTTAGCAGGTCATACCTTATATCAGACCACAATTAACGTGTTAGCAGGTCATGCCTGTTATCAGACCACAATTAACGTGTTGGCAGGTCTTACCTTATATCAGACCACAATTAACGTGTTAACATGTCATACCTTATATCAGACCACAATTAACGTGTTAGCAGGTCATACCTTATATCAGACCACAATTAACGTGTTAGCAGGACATACCTTATATCAGACCACAATTATAGTGTTAACATGTCATACCTTATATCAGACCACAATTAACGTGTTAGCAGGTCATACCTTATATCAGACCACAATTAACGTGTTGGCAGGTCTTACCTTATATCAGACCACAATTAACGTGTTAACATGTCATACCTTATATGAGACCACAATTAACGTGTTAACATGTCATACCTTATATCAGACAACAATTAACGTGTTAGCAGGTCTTACCTTATATCAGACCACAATTAACGTGTTGGCAGGTCTTACCTTATATCAGACCACAATTAACGTGTTAACATGTCATACCTTATAACAGACCACAATTAACCTGTTTACATGTCATACCTTATATCAGACCACAATTAACGTGTGAACATGTAATACCTTATATCAGACCACAATTAACGTGTTAACATGTCATACCTTATATCAGAAGCACATTTAACATGTTAGCAGGTCATACCTTATATCAGACCACAATTAACGTGTTAATATGTCATACCTTATATCAGACCACAATTAACGTGTTGGCAGGTCTTACCTTATATCAGACCACAATTAACGTGTTAACATGTCATACCTTATATCAGACCACAATTAACGTGTTGGCAGGTCATACCTTATATCAGACCACAATTAACGTGTTAACATGTCACACCTTATATCAGACCACAATTAACGTGTTGGCATGTCTTACCTTATATCAGACCACAATTAACGTGTTAACATGTCATACCTTATATCAGAAACACATTTAACATGTTAGCAGGTCATACCTAATATCAGAACACTTTAACGTGTTAGCAGGTTATACCTTATATCAGAAACACAATTAAAGTGTTAGCAGGTCATACCTTATAAAAGAACACTGTAACGTGTTAGCAGGATATACCTTATATCAGAACACAATTAACGTGTTAGCAGGTCATGCCTTAATTCAGAACACATTTAACGTGTTAGCATGTCATACCTTATATCAGAAACACAAGTAACGTGTAAACAGGTCATACCTTATATCAGAAATATAATTAACGTGTTAGCAGGTCATAACTAATATCAGAAACACATTTAACGTGCTAGCAGGTCATACCGTATATCAGAAACACAATTAACATGTTAGCAGGTCATACTTTATATCAGAACATATTTTACGTGTTAACAGATTATACCTAATATCAGAAACACAAGAAACGTGTTAGCAGGTCATACCTTATATCAGAAACACAATTAACGTGTCATCAGGTCATACCTTATATCAGAACACAATTTACGTGTTAGCAGGTCATATCTTATATCAGAAACACAATTAACGTGTAAGAAGGTCACACCTTATATCAGAAAGACAATTAACGTGTAAGCAAGTCTAACCTTTTATTAGAAACACAATTAACGTGTTAGCAGGTCATAGCTTATATCAGAGAAACAATTAACGTCTTAGCAGGTAATATCTTATATCAGAACACATTTTGCGTGTTAGCTGGTCATTCCTTATATCAGAAACACAATTAACGTGTAAGCAGGTCATACCTTATATCAGACCACAATTAACGTGTTGGCAGGTCTTACCTTATATCAGACCACAATTAACGTGTTAACAAGTCATACCTTATATCAGACCACAATTAACATGTTAGCAGGTCATACCTTATATCAGACCACAATTAACGTGTTAACATGTCATACCTTATATCAGACCACAATTAACGTGTTAGCAGGTCATACCTTATATCAGACTACAATTAACGTGTTAGCAGGTCATACCTTATATCACACCACAATTAACGTGTTAACATGTCATACCTTATATCAGACCACAATTAACGTGTTAACATGTCATACCTTTATCAGACCACAATTAACGTGTTAGCAGGTCATACCTTATATCAGACCACAATTAACGTATTAACATGTCATACCTTATATCAGACCACAATTAACGTGTTGGCAGGTCTTACCTTATATCAGACCACAATTAACGTGTTAACATGTCATACCTTATATCAGACCACAATTAACGTGTTAGCAGTTCATACCTGATATCAGACCACAATTAACGTGTTAACATGTCATACCTTATATCAGACCACAATTAACGTGCTAGCAGGTCATGCCTTATATCAGACCACAATTAACGTGTTGGCAGGTCTTACCTTATATCAGACCACAATTAACGTGTTAACATTTCATACCTTATATCAGACCACAATTAACGTGTTAGCAGGTCATACCTTATATCAGACCACAATTAACGTGTTAACATGTCATACCTTATATCAGACCACAATTAACGTGTTAGCAGGTCATACCTTATATCAGACCACAATTAACGTGTTAACATGTCATACCTTATATCAGACCACAATTAACGTGTTAACATGTCATACCTTATATCAGACCACAATTAACGTGTTAGCAGGTCATACCTTATATCAGACCACAATTAACGTGTTAACATTTCATACCTTATATCAGACCACAATTAACGTGTTGGCAGGTCTTACTTTATATCAGACCACAATTAACGTGTTAACATGTCATACCTTCTATCAGATCACAATTAACGTGTTGGCAGGTCATACCTTATATCAGACCACAATTAACGTGTTGGTAGGTCTTACCTTATATCAGACCACAATTAACGTGTTGGAAGGTCTTATCTTATATCAGACCACAATTAACGTGTTAACATGTCATACCTTATATCAGACCACGATTAACGTGTTGGCAGGTCTTACCTTATATCAGAAACACAATTAACGTGTCATCAGGTCATACCTCATATCAGAACACATTTTACGTGTTAGCAGGTCATAGCTTATATCAGAGAAACAATTAACGTGTTAGCAGGTCATACCTTATATCAGAAACACAATTAACGTGTTAGCAGGTCATACCTTATATCAGACTACAATTAACGTGTTAGTAGGTCATGCTTTATTTCAGCACTCTTTAACGTGTTAGCAGGTTTTACCTTATATCAGAATGCAATTACCGTGTTAGCAGGTCATACCTTAATTCAGAACACATTTAGCGTGTTAGCAGGTCATACCTTATATCAGAAACACAATTAACGTAATTAACAGGTCATACCTTATATCAGAAACACATCTTACGTGTTAGCAGGTCATACCTTATATCAGAAACATATTTAGAGTGTTAACAGGTCATACCTTATATCAGAAACACAATTAACGTGTTAGCAGGTCATACCTTATATCAGAAACACAATTAACGTGTCATCAGGTCATACCTTATATCAGAACACATCTTACGTATTAGCAGGTCATACTTTATATCAGAAACACAATTAACGTG
Source organism: Bathymodiolus septemdierum (assembly GCA_963383655.1). Classification (NCBI taxonomy): domain Eukaryota; kingdom Metazoa; phylum Mollusca; class Bivalvia; order Mytilida; family Modiolidae; genus Bathymodiolus; species Bathymodiolus septemdierum. The sequence continues at coordinate 129,605,035 of OY726519.1, read as the reverse complement.
TTAGAAGGTCATACCTTACCTCAGAAACACAATTAACGTGTAAGCAGGTCATACCTTATATCAGAACGCATTTTACGTGTTAGCAGGTTATACCTTACATCGGAAACACAATTAACGTGTTAGCAGGTCATACCTTACATCAGAAACACAATTGACGTGTAAGCAGGTCATAACTTATATCAGAAACACAATTAACGTGTTAGCAGGTCATACCTTATATCAGACTACAATTAACGTGTTAGCATGTCATACCTTACATCAGAAACACAATTGACGTGTAAGCAGGTCATACCTTATATCAGAACACTTTAACGTGCTAGCAGGTCTCACCTTATATCAGAAACACAATTAACATGTTAGCAGGTCATATCTCCTTTCAGAACACATTTAACGTGTTAGCAGGTCATACCTTATATCAGAATAAAATTAACATGTTATCAGGTCATATCTTATATCAGAACACATTTAATGTGTTAGCAGGTCATACCTTATATCAGAAACACAATAAACGTGTAAGCAGATTATACCTAATATTTCATACTCATATAAATATCTTGAATCAGATTTGATATAACACTGTCACGTGCTTTTTTTCCATTGGTTGGGTCAACCGCTAATCGTAAGGTCCACCGCTCGCGAGGAAATCCCAAGGAAATTCCCTTGTGAGCCTCACGTGTTTCCAATTATAGTTACTTCCCTTGATTCAACAGACAACAAACATGGCATCCAGTGACAGGTTCGTCGCTGTAGGCGAAGAAGAAATGGAGCGATTGCTGTCGGAGAAGGACTTCAAGAACACGAAGTGGAAAATTTCCAATTCTCTTCATTACTTCAGAACATTCTTGGCAAAAAATTACCAGAATGACAATTTCGAAAGTTACATGTATTCAATTACTTGGCGTCTGTTGCAAAGCCGCAGGTATTCTATTACTAGGTGTCTGATGCAGAAATGTTCGATACAATATACCAATTGTCACCCTTGTTGGAGTGTGACCAGACGTTTGTCTCCCCTCGAGATGTTAGTTCACCCTCGGGCAAGCCGTCTGGTGGCCTTGTTTTTCTCTGGGAGACAAACCGTCGGGTCACACTCCAACAAGGGTGATAATTGTATAATATCAGAATCACAATTAACGTGCTAGCAGGTCATGCCTTATATCAGACCACAATTACCGTGTTAGTAGTTATACCTTATATCAGACCACAATTAACGTGTTGGCAGGTCTTACCTTATATCAGACCACAATTAACGTGTTAACATGTCATACCTTATATCAGACCACAATTAACGTGTTAGCAGGTCATACGTTATATCAGACCACAATTAACGTGTTAACATGTCATACCTTATATCAGACCACAATTAACATGTTAGCAGGTCATACATTATATCAGACCACAATTAACGTGTTAACATGTCATACCTTATATCAGACCACAATTAACGTGTTAGCAGGTCATACCTTATATCAGACCACAATTAACGTGTTAACATGTCATACCTTATATCAGACCACAATTAACGTGTTAGCAGGTCATACCTTATATCAGACCACAATTAACGTGTTGGCAGGTCTTACCTTATATCAGACCACAATTAACGTGTTAACATGTCATACCTTATATCAGACCACAATTAACGTGTTGGCAGGTCATACCTTATATCAGACCACAATTAACGTGTTAACATGTCATACCTTATATCAGACCACAATTAACGTGCTAGCAGATCATGCCTTATATCAGACCACAATTAACGTGTTGGCAGGTCTTACCTTATATCAGACCACAATTAACGTGTTAACATGTCATACCTTATATCAGACCACAATTAACGTGTTAGCAGGTCATACCTCATATCAGACCACAATTAACGTGTTAACATGTCATACCTTATATCAGACCACAATTAACGTGTTAGCAGGTCATACCTTATATCAGACCACAATTAACGTGTTAGCATGTCATACCTTATATCAGACCACAATTAACGTGTTAGCATGTCATACCTTCTATCAGACCACAATTAACGTGTTAGCAGGTCATACCTTATATCAGACCACAATTAACGTGTTAACATGTCATGCCTTATATCAGACCACAATTAACGTGTTGGCAGGTCTTACCTTATATCAGACCACAATTAACGTGTTAACATGTCATACCTTATATCAGACCACAATTAACGTGTTGACAGGTCATACCTTATATCAGACCACAATTAACGTGTTGGCAGGTCTTACCTTTTATCAGACCACAATTAACGTGTTAACATGTCATACCTTATATCAGACCACAATTAACGTGTTAGCAGGTCATACCTTATATCAGACCACAATTAACGTGTTGGCAGGTCTTACCTTATATCAGACCACAATTAACGTGTTAACATGTCATACCTTATATCAGACCACAATTAACGTGTTGGCAGGTCATACCTTATATCAGACCACAATTAACGTGTTGGCAGGTCTTACCTAATATCAGACCACTATTAACGTGTTAACATGTCATACCATATATCAGACCACAATTAACGTGTTAACATGTCATACCTTATATCAGACAACAATTAACGTGTTGGCAGGTCTTACCTTATATTAGACCACAATTAACGTGTTCGCAGGTCATACCTTATATCAGACCACAATTAACGTGTTAGCAGGTCATACCTTATATCAGACCACAATTAACGTGTTGGCAGGTCTTACCTTATATCAGACCACAATTAACGTGTTAACATGTCACACCTTATATCAGACCACAATTAACCTGTTAACATGTCATACCTTATATCAGACCACAATTAACGTGTTAACATGTCATACCTTATATCAGACCACAATTAACGTGTTAACATGTCATACCTTATATCAGACCACAATTGACGTGTTGGCAGGTCTTACCTTATATCAGACCACAATTAACGTGTTAACATGTCATACCTTATATCAGAAGCACATTTAACATGTTAGCAGGTCATACCTTATATCAGACCACAATTAACGTGTTAGCAGGTCATACCTTATATCAGACCACAATTAACGTGTTAACATGTCATACCTTATATCAGACCACAATTAACGTGTTGGCAGGTCATACCTTATATCAGACCACAATTAACGTGTTAACATGTCATACCTTATATCAGACCACAATTAACGTGCTAGCAGATCATGCCTTATATCAGACCACAATTAACGTGTTGGCAGGTCTTACCTTATATCAGACCACAATTAACGTGTTAACATGTCATACCTTATATCAGACCACAATTAACGTGTTGGCAGGTCATACCTTATATCAGACCACAATTAACGTGTTAGCAGGTCATACGTTATATCAGACCACAATTAACGTGTTAACATGTCATACCTTATATCAGAACACAATTAACATGTTAGCAGGTCATACATTATATCAGACCACAATTAACGTGTTAACATGTCATACCTTATATCAGACCACAATTAACGTGTTAGCAGGTCATACCTTATATCAGACCACAATTAACGTGTTAACATGTCATACCTTATATCAGACCACAATTAACGTGTTAGCAGGTCATACCTTATATCAGACCACAATTAACGTGTTGGCAGGTCTTACCTTATATCAGACCACAATTAACGTGTTAACATGTCATACCTTATATCAGACCACAATTAACGTGTTGGCAGGTCATACCTTATATCAGACCACAATTAACGTGTTAACATGTCATACCTTATATCAGACCACAATTAACGTGCTAGCAGATCATGCCTTATATCAGACCACAATTAACGTGTTGGCAGGTCTTACCTTATATCAGACCACAATTAACGTGTTAACATGTCATACCTTATATCAGACCACAATTAACGTGTTAGCAGGTCATACCTCATATCAGACCACAATTAACGTGTTAACATGTCATACCTTATATCAGACCACAATTAACGTGTTAGCAGGTCATACCTTATATCAGACCACAATTAACGTGTTAGCATGTCATACCTTATATCAGACCACAATTAACGTGTTAACATGTCATACCTTATATCAGACCACAATTAACGTGTTAGCAGGTCATACCTTATATCAGACCACAATTAACGTGTTAACATGTCATGCCTTATATCAGACCACAATTAACGTGTTGGCAGGTCTTACCTTATATCAGACCACAATTAACGTGTTAACATGTCATACCTTATATCAGACCACAATTAACGTGTTGACAGGTCATACCTTATATCAGACCACAATTAACGTGTTGGCAGGTCTTACCTTATATCAGACCACAATTAACGTGTTAACATGTCATACCTTATATCAGACCACAATTAACGTGTTAGCAGGTCATACCTTATATCAGACCACAATTAACGTGTTGGCAGGTCTTACCTTATATCAGACCACAATTAACGTGTTAACATGTCATACCTTATATCAGACCACAATTAACGTGTTAGCAGGTCATACCTTATATCAGACCACAATTAACGTGTTGGCAGGTCTTACCTAATATCAGACCACTATTAACGTGTTAACATGTCATACCATATATCAGACCACAATTAACGTGTTAACATGTCATACCTTATATCAGACAACAATTAACGTGTTGGCAGGTCTTACCTTATATTAGACCACAATTAACGTGTTCGCAGGTCATACCTTATATCAGACCACAATTAACGTGTTAGCAGGTCATACCTTATATCAGACCACAATTAACGTGTTGGCAGGTCTTACCTTATATCAGACCACAATTAACGTGTTAACATGTCACACCTTATATCAGACCACAATTAACCTGTTAACATGTCATACCTTATATCAGACCACAATTAACGTGTTAACATGTCATACCTTATATCAGACCACAATTAACGTGTTAACATGTCATACCTTATATCAGACCACAATTAACGTGTTGGCAGGTCTTACCTTATATCAGACCACAATTAACGTGTTAACATGTCATACCTTATATCAGAAGCACATTTAACATGTTAGCAGGTCATACCTTATATCAGACCACAATTAACGTGTTAGCAGGTCATACCTTATATCAGACCACAATTAACGTGTTAACATGTCATACCTTATATCAGACCACAATTAACGTGTTGGCAGGTCATACCTTATATCAGACCACAATTAACGTGTTAACATGTCATACCTTATATCAGACCACAATTAACGTGCTAGCAGATCATGCCTTATATCAGACCACAATTAACGTGTTGGCAGGTCTTACCTTATATCAGACCACAATTAACGTGTTAGCAGGTCATACCTCATATCAGACCACAATTAACGTGTTAACATGTCATACCTTATATCAGACCACAATTAACGTGTTAGCAGGTCATACCTTATATCAGACCACAATTAACGTGTTAGCATGTCATACCTTATATCAGACCACAATTAACGTGTTAGCAGGTCATACCTTATATCAGACCACAATTAACGTGTTAACATGTCATACCTTATATCAGACCACAATTAACGTGTTAGCAGGTCATACCTTATATCAGACCACAATTAACGTGTTGGCAGGTCTTACCTTATATCAGACCACAATTAACGTGTTAACATGTCATACCTTATATCAGACCACAATTAACGTGTTGGCAGGTCATACCTTATATCAGACCACAATTAACGTGTTAACATGTCATACCTTATATCAGACCACAATTAACGTGCTAGCAGATCATGCCTTATATCAGACCACAATTAACGTGTTGGCAGGTCTTACCTTATATCAGACCACAATTAACGTGTTAACATGTCATACCTTATATCAGACCACAATTAACGTGTTAGCAGGTCATACCTCATATCAGACCACAATTAACGTGTTAACATGTCATACCTTATATCAGACCACAATTAACGTGTTAGCAGGTCATACCTTATATCAGACCACAATTAACGTGTTAGCATGTCATACCTTATATCAGACCACAATTAACGTGTTAACATGTCATACCTTATATCAGACCACAATTAACGTGTTAGCAGGTCATACCTTATATCAGACCACAATTAACGTGTTAACATGTCATGCCTTATATCAGACCACAATTAACGTGTTGGCAGGTCTTACCTTATATCAGACCACAATTAACGTGTTAACATGTCATACCTTATATCAGACCACAATTAACGTTTTGACAGGTCATACCTTATATCAGACCACAATTAACGTGTTGGCAGGTCTTACCTTATATCAGACCACAATTAACGTGTTAACATGTCATACCTTATATCAGACCACAATTAACGTGTTAGCAGGTCATACCTTATATCAGACCACAATTAACGTGTTGGCAGGTCTTACCTTATATCAGACCACAATTAACGTGTTAACATGTCATACCTTATATCAGACCACAATTAACGTGTTAGCAGGTCATACCTTATATCAGGCCACAATTAACGTGTTGGCAGGTCTTACCTAATATCAGACCACTATTAACGTGTTAACATGTCATACCATATATCAGACCACAATTAACGTGTTAACATGTCATACCTTATATCAGACAACAATTAACGTGTTGGCAGGTCTTACCTTATATTAGACCACAATTAACGTGTTAGCAGGTCATACCTTATATCAGACCACAATTAACGTGTTAGCAGGTCATACCTTATATCAGACCACAATTAACGTGTTGGCAGGTCTTACCTTATATCAGACCACAATTAACGTGTTAACATGTCACACCTTATATCAGACCACAATTAACCTGTTAACATGTCATACCTTATATCAGACCACAATTAACGTGTTAACATGTCATACCTTATATCAGACCACAATTAACGTGTTAACATGTCATACCTTATATCAGACCACAATTAACGTGTTGGCAGGTCTTACCTTATATCAGACCACAATTAACGTGCTAACATGTCATACCTTATATCAGAAGCACATTTAACATGTTAGCAGATCATACCTTATATCAGACCACAATTAACGTGTTAGCAGGTCATACCTTATATCAGACCACAATTAACGTGTTAACATGTCATACCTTATATCAGACCACAATTAACGTGTTGGCAGGTCATACCTTATATCAGACCACAATTAACGTGTTAACATGTCATACCTTATATCAGACCACAATTAACGTGCTAGCAGATCATGCCTTATATCAGACCACAATTAACGTGTTGGCAGGTCTTACCTTATATCAGACCACAATTAACGTGTTAGCAGGTCATACCTCATATCAGACCACAATTAACGTGTTAACATGTCATACCTTATATCAGACCACAATTAACGTGTTAGCAGGTCATACCTTATATCAGACCACAATTAACGTGTTAGCATGTCATACCTTATATCAGACCACAATTAACGTGTTAACATGTCATACCTTATATCAGACCACAATTAACGTGTTAGCAGGTCATACCTTATATCAGACCACAATTAACGTGTTAACATGTCATACCTTATATCAGACCACAATTAACGTCTTGGCAGGTCTTACCTTATATCAGACCACAATTAACGTGTTAACATGTCATACCTTATATCAGACCACAATTAACGTGTTGGCAGGTCATACCTTATATCAGACCACAATTAACGTGTTGGCAGGTCATACCTTATATCAGACCACAATTAACGTGTTAACATGTCATACCTTATATCAGACCACAATTAACGTGTTAGCAGGTCATACCTTATATCAGACCACAATTAACGTGTTGGCAGGTCTTACCTTATATCAGACCACAATTAACGTGTTAACATGTCATACCTTATATCAGACCACAATTAACGTGTTAGCAGGTCATACCTTATATCAGACCACAATTAACGTGTTGGCAGGTCTTACCTAATATCAGACCACTATTAACGTGTTAACATGTCATACCTTATATCAGACCACAATTAACGTGTTAACATGTCATACCTTATATCAGACAACAATTAACATGTTGGCAGGTCTTACCTTATATCAGACCACAATTAACGTGTTGGCAGGTCTTACCTTATATCAGACCACAATTAACGTGTTAACATGTCATACCTTATATCAGACCACAATTAACGTGTTAGCAGGTCATACCTTATATCAGACCACAATTAACGTGTTGGCAGGTCTTACCTTATATCAGACCACAATTAACGTGTTAACATGTCATACCTTATATCAGACCACAATTAACGTGTTAGCAGGTCATACCTTATATCAGACCACAATTAACGTGTTGGCAGGTCTTACCTAATATCAGACCACTATTAACGTGTTAACATGTCATACCATATATCAGACCACAATTAACGTGTTAACATGTCATACCTTATATCAGACAACAATTAACGTGTTGGCAGGTCTTACCTTATATTAGACCACAATTAACGTGTTCGCAGGTCATACCTTATATCAGACCACAATTAACGTGTTAGCAGGTCATACCTTATATCAGACCACAATTAACGTGTTGGCAGGTCTTACCTTATATCAGACCACAATTAACGTGTTAACATGTCACACCTTATATCAGACCACAATTAACCTGTTAACATGTCATACCTTATATCAGACCACAATTAACGTGTTAACATGTCATACCTTATATCAGACCACAATTAACGTGTTAACATGTCATACCTTATATCAGACCACAATTAACGTGTTGGCAGGTCTTACCTTATATCAGACCACAATTAACGTGTTAACATGTCATACCTTATATCAGAAGCACATTTAACATGTTAGCAGGTCATACCTTATATCAGACCACAATTAACGTGTTAGCAGGTCATACCTTATATCAGACCACAATTAACGTGTTAACATGTCATACCTTATATCAGACCACAATTAACGTGTTGGCAGGTCATACCTTATATCAGACCACAATTAACGTGTTAACATGTCATACCTTATATCAGACCACAATTAACGTGCTAGCAGATCATGCCTTATATCAGACCACAATTAACGTGTTGGCAGGTCTTACCTTATATCAGACCACAATTAACGTGTTAGCAGGTCATACCTCATATCAGACCACAATTAACGTGTTAACATGTCATACCTTATATCAGACCACAATTAACGTGTTAGCAGGTCATATCTTATATCAGACCACAATTAACGTGTTAGCATGTCATACCTTATATCAGACCACAATTAACGTGTTAGCAGGTCATACCTTATATCAGACCACAATTAACGTGTTAACATGTCATACCTTATATCAGACCACAATTAACGTGTTAGCAGGTCATACCTTATATCAGACCACAATTAACGTGTTGGCAGGTCTTACCTTATATCAGACCACAATTAACGTGTTAACATGTCATACCTTATATCAGACCACAATTAACGTGTTGGCATGGTCATACCTTATATCAGACCACAATTAACGTGTTAACATGTCATACCTTATATCAGACCACAATTAACGTGCTAGCAGATCATGCCTTATATCAGACCACAATTAACGTGTTGGCAGGTCTTACCTTATATCAGACCACAATTAACGTGTTAACATGTCATACCTTATATCAGACCACAATTAACGTGTTAGCAGGTCATACCTCATATCAGACCACAATTAACGTGTTAACATGTCATACCTTATATCAGACCACAATTAACGTGTTAGCAGGTCATACCTTATATCAGACCACAATTAACGTGTTAGCATGTCATACCTTATATCAGACCACAATTAACGTGTTAACATGTCATACCTTATATCAGACCACAATTAACGTGTTAGCAGGTCATACCTTATATCAGACCACAATTAACGTGTTAACATGTCATGCCTTATATCAGACCACAATTAACGTGTTGGCAGGTCTTACCTTATATCAGACCACAATTAACGTGTTAACATGTCATACCTTATATCAGACCACAATTAACGTTTTGACAGGTCATACCTTATATCAGACCACAATTAACGTGTTGGCAGGTCTTACCTTATATCAGACCACAATTAACGTGTTAACATGTCATACCTTATATCAGACCACAATTAACGTGTTAGCAGGTCATACCTTATATCAGACCACAATTAACGTGTTGGCAGGTCTTACCTTATATCAGACCACAATTAACGTGTTAACATGTCATACCTTATATCAGACCACAATTAACGTGTTAGCAGGTCATACCTTATATCAGACCACAATTAACGTGTTGGCAGGTCTTACCTAATATCAGACCACTATTAACGTGTTAACATGTCATACCATATATCAGACCACAATTAACGTGTTAACATGTCATACCTTATATCAGACAACAATTAACGTGTTGGCAGGTCTTACCTTATATTAGACCACAATTAACGTGTTAGCAGGTCATACCTTATATCAGACCACAATTAACGTGTTAGCAGGTCATACCTTATATCAGACCACAATTAACGTGTTGGCAGGTCTTACCTTATATCAGACCACAATTAACGTGTTAACATGTCACACCTTATATCAGACCACAATTAACCTGTTAACATGTCATACCTTATATCAGACCACAATTAACGTGTTAACATGTCATACCTTATATCAGACCACAATTAACGTGTTAGCAGGTCATACCTTATATCAGACCACAATTAACGTGTTGGCAGGTCTTACCTAATATCAGACCACTATTAACGTGTTAACATGTCATACCATATATCAGACCACAATTAACGTGTTAACATGTCATACCTTATATCAGACAACAATTAACGTGTTGGCAGGTCTTACCTTATATTAGACCACAATTAACGTGTTAGCAGGTCATACCTTATATCAGACCACAATTAACGTGTTAGCAGGTCATACCTTATATCAGACCACAATTAACGTGTTGGCAGGTCTTACCTTATATCAGACCACAATTAACGTGTTAACATGTCATACCTTATATCAGACCACAATTAACGTGTTGGCAGGTCATACCTTATATCAGACCACAATTAACGTGTTAACATGTCATACCTTATATCAGACCACAATTAACGTGCTAGCAGATCATGCCTTATATCAGACCACAATTAACGTGTTGGCAGGTCTTACCTTATATCAGACCACAATTAACGTGTTAGCAGGTCATACCTCATATCAGACCACAATTAACGTGTTAACATGTCATACCTTATATCAGACCACAATTAACGTGTTAGCAGGTCATACCTTATATCAGACCACAATTAACGTGTTAGCATGTCATACCTTATATCAGACCACAATTAACGTGTTAACATGTCATACCTTATATCAGACCACAATTAACGTGTTAGCAGGTCATACCTTATATCAGACCACAATTAACGTGTTAACATGTCATACCTTATATCAGACCACAATTAACGTCTTGGCAGGTCTTACATTATATCAGACCACAATTAACGTGTTAACATGTCATACCTTATATCAGACCACAATTAACGTGTTGGCAGGTCATACCTTATATCAGACCACAATTAACGTGTTGGCAGGTCATACCTTATATCAGACCACAATTAACGTGTTAACATGTCATACCTTATATCAGACCACAATTAACGTGTTAGCAGGTCATACCTTATATCAGACCACAATTAACGTGTTGGCAGGTCTTACCTTATATCAGACCACAATTAACGTGTTAACATGTCATACCTTATATCAGACCACAATTAACGTGTTAGCAGGTCATACCTTATATCAGACCACTATTAACGTGTTGGCAGGTCTTACCTAATATCAGACCACTATTAACGTGTTAACATGTCATACCTTATATCAGACCACAATTAACGTGTTAACATGTCATACCTTATATCAGACAACAATTAACATGTTGGCAGGTCTTACCTTATATCAGACCACAATTAACGTGTTAGCAGGTCATACCTTATATCAGACCACAATTAACGTGTTGGCAGGTCTTACCTTATATCAGACCACAATTAACGTGTTAACATGTCACACCTTATATCAGACCACAATTAACCTGTTAACATGTCATACCTTATATCAGACCACAATTAACGTGTTAACATGTCATACCTTATATCAGAAGCACATTTAACATGTTAGCAGGTCATACCTTATATCAGACCACAATTAACGTGTTAGCAGGTCATACCTTATATCAGACCACAATTAACGTGTTAACATGCCATACCTTATATCAGAAGCACGTTTAACATGTTAGCAGGTCATACCTTATATCAGACCACAATTAACGTGTTAACATGTCATACCTTATATCAGACCACAATTAACGTGTTGGCAGGTCTTACCTTATATCAGACCACAATTAACGTGTTAACATGTCATACCTTATATCAGACCACAATTAACATGTTAGCAGGTCATACCTTATATCAGACCACAATTAACGTGTTAACATGTCATACCTTATATCAGAGCGCAATTAATGTGTTAACATGTCATACCTTATATCAGACCATAATTGACGTGTTAGGAGGTCATACCTTATATCAGAAACACATTTAACATGTTAGCAGGTCATACCTAATAGCAGAACACTTTAACGTGTTAGCAGGTCATACCTTATATCAGAAACATATTTAGAGTGTTAACAGGTCATACCTTATATCAGAAACACAATTAACGTGTTAGCAGGTTATACCTTATATCAGAAACACAATTAACGTGTCATCAGGTCATACCTTATATCAGAGCACATCTTACGTGTTAGGAGGTCATATCTTATATCAGAAACACAATTAACGTGTTAGAAGGTCATACCTTACATCAGAAACACAATTAACGTGTAAGCAGGTCATACCTTATATCAGAACGCATTTTACGTTTTAGCAGGTCATACCTTACATCGGAAACACAATTAACGTGTTAGCAGGTCATACCTTACATCAGAAACACAATTAACGTGTAAGCAGGTCATAACTTATATCAGAAACACATTTAACGTGTTAGCATGTCATTCCTTATATCAGAAACACAATTAACGCGTAAACAGGTCATACCTTATATCAGACTACAATTAACGTGTTAGCAGGTCATACCTTATATCAGAACACTTTAACGTGTTAGCAGATCACACCTGATATCAGAAACACAATTAACATGTTAGCAGGTCATATCTTATATCAGAACACATTTAACGTGTTAGCAGGTCATACCTGATATCAGAATACAATTAACGTGTTAGCAGATCATATATTATATCGGAGCACATTTAATGTGTTAGCAGGTCATGCCTTATATCAGAAACACAATTAACGTGTTAGCAGGTCATACCTTATATCAGAACACTTTAACGTGTTAGCAGGTCATACCTTATATCAGAATACAATTAACGTGTTAGCAGATCATATATTATATCGGAGCACAATTAACATGTTAGCAGGTCATACCTTATATCAGAAACACCATTAAGGTGTTAGCAGGTCATACCTTATATCAGAATAAAATTAACATGTCAGCAGGTCATATCTTATATCAGAACACATTTAATGTGTTAGCAGGTGATACCTTATATCAGAAACACAATAAACGTGTAAGCAGATTATACCTTATATTTCATACTCATATACATATCTTGAATCAGATTTGATATTACACTGTCACGTGATTTTTATCCATTCGTTGGGTCAACCGCTAATCGTAAGGTCTCATATTAATGTCCACCGCTCGCGAGGAAATCCCAAGAAAATTCCCTTGTGAGCCTCACGTGTTTCCAATTATAGTTACTTCTCTTGATTCAACAGACAACAAACATGGCATCCAGTGACAGGTTCGTCGCTGTAGGCGAAGAAGAAATGGAGCGATTGCTGTCGGACAAGGACTTCAAGAACACGAAGTGGAAAATTTCGAGTTCTCTTAATTACTTCAGAACATTCTTGGCAAAAAATTACCAGAATGACAATTTCGAAAGTTACATGTATTCAATTACTTGGCGTCTGTTGCAAAGCCGCAGGTATTCTATTACTAGGTGTCTGATGCAGAAATGTTCGATATAATATACCAATTGTCACCCTTGTTGGAGTGTGACCAGACAGTTTGTCTCCCCTCGATAAGTTAGTTCACCCTTGGGCAAGCCGTCTGGTGGCCTTGCTTTTCTCTGGGAGACAAACCGTCGGGTCACACTCCAACAAGGGTGATAATTGTATAATATCAGAATCACAATTAACGTGCTAGCAGGTCATGCCTTATATCAGACCCCAATTAACGTGTTAGCAGTTCATACCTTATATCAGACCACAATTAACGTGTTAGCAGGTCATACCTTATATCAGACCACAATTAACGTGTTGGCAGGTCTTACCTTATATCAGACCACAATTAACGTGTTGGCAGGTCTTACCTTATATCAGACCACAATTAACGTGTTAACATGTCATACCTTATATCAGACCACAATTAACGTGTTAACATGTAATACCTTATATCAGACCACAATTAACGTGTTGGCAGGTCTTACCTTATATCAGATCACAATTAACGTGTTAACATGTCATACCTAATATCAGACCACAATTAACGTGTTACCAGGTCATTCCTCATATCAGACCACAATTAACGTGTTAACATGTCATACTTTATATCAGACCACAATTAACGTGTTAGCAGGTCATACCTTATATCAGACCACAATTAACGTGTTAACATGTCATACCTTATATCAGACCACAATTAACGTGTTAACATGTCATACCTTATATCAGACCACAATTAACGTGTTAGCAGGTCATACCTTATATCAGACCACAATTAACGTGTTAAAATGTCATACCTTATATCAGACCACAATTAACGTGTTGGCAGGTCTTACCTTATATCAGACCACAATTAACGTGTTAACATGTCATACCTTATATCAGACCACAATTAACGTGTTGGCAGGTCTTACCTTATATCAGACCACAAATAACGTGTTGGCAGGTCTTACCTTATATCAGACCACAATTAACGTGTTAACATGTCATACCTTATATCAGACCACAATTAACGTGTTAACATGCAATACCTTATATCAGACCACAATTAACGTGTTAGCAGGTCATACCTTATATCAGACCACAATTAACGTGTTACCATGTCATACCTTATATCAGACCACAATTAACGTGTTAGCAGGTCATACCTTATATCAGACCACAATTAAGGTGTTAGCATGTCATACCTTATATCAGACCACAATTAACGTGTTAACATGTCATACCTTATATCAGACCACAATTAACGTGTTGGCAGGTCTTACCTTATATCAGACCACAATTAACGTGTTAGCATGTCATACCTTATATCAGACCACAATTAACGTGTTAGCAGGTCATACCTTATATCAGACCACAATTAACGTTTTAACAAGTCATACCTTATATCAGACCGCAATTAACGTGCTAGCAGGTCATGCCTTATATCAGACCACAATTAACGTGTTTGCAGGTCTTACCTTATATCAGATCACAATTAACGTGTTAACATGTCATACCTTATATCAGACCACAATTAACGTGTTACCAGGTCATTCCTCATATCAGACCACAATTAACGTGTTAACATGTCATACTTTATATCAGACCACAATTAACGTGTTAGCAGGTCATACCTTATATCAGATCACAATTAACGTGTTAACATGTCATACCTTATATCAGACCACAATTAACGTGTTAACATGTCATACCTTATATCAGACCACAATTAACGTGTTAACATGTCATACCTTATATCAGACCACAATTAACGTGTTGGCAGGTCTTACCTTATATCAGACCACAATTAACGTGTTAACATGTCTTACCTTATATCAGACCACAATTAACGTGTTAGCAGGTCATACCTTATATCAGACCACGATTAACGTGTTGGCATGTCTTACCTTATATCAGACCAAAATTAACGTGTTAGCATGTCATACCTTATATCAGACCACAATTAACGTGTTAGCAGGTCATACCTTATATCAGACCACAATTAACGTGTTGGCAGGTCTTACCTTATATCAGACCACAATTAACGTGTTAACATGTCATACCTTATATCAGACCACAACTAACGTGTTAACATGTCATACCTTATATCAGACAACAATTAACGTGTTGGCAGGTCTTACCTTATATCAGACCACAATTAGCGTGTTAGCAGGTCATACCTTATATCAGACCACAATTAACGTGTTAGCAGGTCATACCTTACATCAGACCACAATTAACGTGTTGGCAGGTCTTACCTTATATCAGACCACAATTAACGTGTTAACATGTCATACCTTATATCAGACCACAATTAACCTGTTAGCAGGTCATACCTTATATCAGACCACAATTAACGTGTTAGCAGGTCATACCTTATATCAGACCACAATTAACGTGTTAGCAGGTCATACCTTATATCAGACCACAATTAACTTGTTGGCATGTCTTACCTTATATCAGACCACAATTAACGTGTTAACATGTCATACCTTATATCAGACCACAATTAACCTATTAACATGTCATACCTTATATCAGACCACAATTAACGTGTTAACATGTAATACCTTATATCAGACCACAATTAACGTGTTGGCAGGTCTTACCTTATATCAGACCACAATTAACGTGTTAGCAGGTCATACCTTATATCAGACCACAATTAACGTGTTAACATGTCATACCTTATATCAGAAGCACATTTAACATGTTAGCAGGTCATACCTTATATCAGACCACAATTAACGTGTTAACATGTCATACCTTATATCAGACCACAATTAACGTGTTGGCAGGTCTTACCTTATATCAGACCACAATTAACGTGTTAACATGTCATACCTTATATCAGACCACAATTAACGTGTTAGCAGGTCATACCTTATATCAGACCACAATTAACGTGTTAACATGTCATACCTTATATCAGACCACAATTAACGTGTTAGCAGGTCATACCTTATATCAGACCACAATTAACGTGTTAACATGTCATACCTTATATCAGACCACAATTAACGTGTTGGCATGTCTTACCTTATATCAGACCACAATTAACGTGTTAACATGTCATACCTTATATCAGAAACACATTTAACGTGTTAGCAGGTCATGCCTTAATTCAGAAGACATTTAACGTGTTAGCAGGTCATACCTTATATCAGAAACACAAGTAACGTGTAAACAGGTCATACCTTATATCAGAAATATAATTAACGTGTTAGCAGGTCATAACTAATATCAGAAACACATTTAACGTGCTAGCAGGTCATACCGTATATCAGAAACACAATTAACATGTTAGCAGGTCATACTTTATATCAGAACATATTTTACGTGTTAGCAGATTATACCTAATATCAGAAACACAAGTAACGTGTAAGCAGGTCATACCTTATATCAGAAACACAATTAACGTGTCATCAGGTCATACCTTATATCAGAACACATTTTACGTGTTAGCAGGTCATACCTTATATCAGAAACACAATTAACGTGTTAGCAGGTCATACCTTATATCAGACCACAATTAAGGTGTTAGCATGTCATACCTTATATCAGACCACAATTAACGTGTTAACATGTCATACCTTATATCAGACCACAATTAACGTGTTGGCAGGTCTTACCTTATATCAGACCACAATTAACGTGTTAGCATGTCATACCTTATATCAGACCACAATTAACGTGTTAGCAGGTCATACCTTATATCAGACCACAATTAACGTTTTAACAAGTCATACCTTATATCAGACCGCAATTAACGTGCTAGCAGGTCATGCCTTATATCAGACCACAATTAACGTGTTTGCAGGTCTTACCTTATATCAGATCACAATTAACGTGTTAACATGTCATACCTTATATCAGACCACAATTAACGTGTTACCAGGTCATTCCTCATATCAGACCACAATTAACGTGTTAACATGTCATACTTTATATCAGACCACAATTAACGTGTTAGCAGGTCATACCTTATATCAGATCACAATTAACGTGTTAACATGTCATACCTTATATCAGACCACAATTAACGTGTTAACATGTCATACCTTATATCAGACCACAATTAACGTGTTAACATGTCATACCTTATATCAGACCACAATTAACGTGTTGGCAGGTCTTACCTTATATCAGACCACAATTAACGTGTTAACATGTCTTACCTTATATCAGACCACAATTAACGTGTTAGCAGGTCATACCTTATATCAGACCACGATTAACGTGTTGGCATGTCTTACCTTATATCAGACCAAAATTAACGTGTTAGCATGTCATACCTTATATCAGACCACAATTAACGTGTTAGCAGGTCATACCTTATATCAGACCACAATTAACGTGTTGGCAGGTCTTACCTTATATCAGACCACAATTAACGTGTTAACATGTCATACCTTATATCAGACCACAACTAACGTGTTAACATGTCATACCTTATATCAGACAACAATTAACGTGTTGGCAGGTCTTACCTTATATCAGACCACAATTAGCGTGTTAGCAGTTCATACCTTATATCAGACCACAATTAACGTGTTAGCAGGTCATACCTTACATCAGACCACAATTAACGTGTTGGCAGGTCTTACCTTATATCAGACCACAATTAACGTGTTAACATGTCATACCTTATATCAGACCACAATTAACCTGTTAGCAGGTCATACCTTATATCAGACCACAATTAACGTGTTAGCAGGTCATACCTTATATCAGACCACAATTAACGTGTTAGCAGGTCATACCTTATATCAGACCACAATTAACTTGTTGGCATGTCTTACCTTATATCAGACCACAATTAACGTGTTAACATGTCATACCTTATATCAGACCACAATTAACCTATTAACATGTCATACCTTATATCAGACCACAATTAACGTGTTAACATGTAATACCTTATATCAGACCACAATTAACGTGTTGGCAGGTCTTACCTTATATCAGACCACAATTAACGTGTTAGCAGGTCATACCTTATATCAGACCACAATTAACGTGTTAACATGTCATACCTTATATCAGAAGCACATTTAACATGTTAGCAGGTCATACCTTATATCAGACCACAATTAACGTGTTAACATGTCATACCTTATATCAGACCACAATTAACGTGTTGGCAGGTCTTACCTTATATCAGACCACAATTAACGTGTTAACATGTCATACCTTATATCAGACCACAATTAACGTGTTAGCAGGTCATACCTTATATCAGACCACAATTAACGTGTTAACATGTCATACCTTATATCAGACCACAATTAACGTGTTAGCAGGTCATACCTTATATCAGACCACAATTAACGTGTTAACATGTCATACCTTATATCAGACCACAATTAACGTGTTGGCATGTCTTACCTTATATCAGACCACAATTAACGTGTTAACATGTCATACCTTATATCAGAAACACATTTAACGTGTTAGCAGGTCATGCCTTAATTCAGAAGACATTTAACGTGTTAGCAGGTCATACCTTATATCAGAAACACAAGTAACGTGTAAACAGGTCATACCTTATATCAGAAATATAATTAACGTGTTAGCAGGTCATAACTAATATCAGAAACACATTTAACGTGCTAGCAGGTCATACCGTATATCAGAAACACAATTAACATGTTAGCAGGTCATACTTTATATCAGAACATATTTTACGTGTTAGCAGATTATACCTAATATCAGAAACACAAGTAACGTGTAAGCAGGTCATACCTTATATCAGAAACACAATTAACGTGTCATCAGGTCATACCTTATATCAGAACACATTTTACGTGTTAGCAGGTCATACCTTATATCAGAAACACAATTAACGTGTTAGCAGGTCATACCTTATATCAGACCACAATTAAGGTGTTAGCATGTCATACCTTATATCAGACCACAATTAACGTGTTAACATGTCATACCTTATATCAGACCACAATTAACGTGTTGGCAGGTCTTACCTTATATCAGACCACAATTAACGTGTTAGCATGTCATACCTTATATCAGACCACAATTAACGTGTTAGCAGGTCATACCTTATATCAGACCACAATTAACGTTTTAACAAGTCATACCTTATATCAGACCGCAATTAACGTGCTAGCAGGTCATGCCTTATATCAGACCACAATTAACGTGTTTGCAGGTCTTACCTTATATCAGATCACAATTAACGTGTTAACATGTCATACCTTATATCAGACCACAATTAACGTGTTACCAGGTCATTCCTCATATCAGACCACAATTAACGTGTTAACATGTCATACTTTATATCAGACCACAATTAACGTGTTAGCAGGTCATACCTTATATCAGATCACAATTAACGTGTTAACATGTCATACCTTATATCAGACCACAATTAACGTGTTAACATGTCATACCTTATATCAGACCACAATTAACGTGTTGGCAGGTCTTACCTTATATCAGACCACAAATAACGTGTTGGCAGGTCTTACCTTATATCAGACCACAATTAACGTGTTAACATGTCATACCTTATATCAGACCACAATTAACGTGTTAACATGCAATACCTTATATCAGACCACAATTAACGTGTTAGCAGGTCATACCTTATATCAGACCACAATTAACGTGTTACCATGTCATACCTTATATCAGACCACAATTAACGTGTTAGCAGGTCATACCTTATATCAGACCACAATTAAGGTGTTAGCATGTCATACCTTATATCAGACCACAATTAACGTGTTAACATGTCATACCTTATATCAGACCACAATTAACGTGTTGGCAGGTCTTACCTTATATCAGACCACAATTAACGTGTTAGCATGTCATACCTTATATCAGACCACAATTAACGTGTTAGCAGGTCATACCTTATATCAGACCACAATTAACGTTTTAACAAGTCATACCTTATATCAGACCGCAATTAACGTGCTAGCAGGTCATGCCTTATATCAGACCACAATTAACGTGTTTGCAGGTCTTACCTTATATCAGATCACAATTAACGTGTTAACATGTCATACCTTATATCAGACCACAATTAACGTGTTACCAGGTCATTCCTCATATCAGACCACAATTAACGTGTTAACATGTCATACTTTATATCAGACCACAATTAACGTGTTAGCAGGTCATACCTTATATCAGATCACAATTAACGTGTTAACATGTCATACCTTATATCAGACCACAATTAACGTGTTAACATGTCATACCTTATATCAGACCACAATTAACGTGTTAACATGTCATACCTTATATCAGACCACAATTAACGTGTTGGCAGGTCTTACCTTATACCAGACCACAATTAACGTGTTAACATGTCTTACCTTATATCAGACCACAATTAACGTGTTAGCAGGTCATACCTTATATCAGACCACGATTAACGTGTTGGCATGTCTTACCTTATATCAGACCAAAATTAACGTGTTAGCATGTCATACCTTATATCAGACCACAATTAACGTGTTAGCAGGTCATACCTTATATCAGACCACAATTAACGTGTTGGCAGGTCTTACCTTATATCAGACCACAATTAACGTGTTAACATGTCATACCTTATATCAGACCACAACTAACGTGTTAACATGTCATACCTTATATCAGACAACAATTAACGTGTTGGCAGGTCTTACCTTATATCAGACCACAATTAGCGTGTTAGCAGGTCATACCTTATATCAGACCACAATTAACGTGTTAGCAGGTCATACCTTACATCAGACCACAATTAACGTGTTGGCAGGTCTTACCTTATATCAGACCACAATTAACGTGTTAACATGTCATACCTTATATCAGACCACAATTAACCTGTTAGCAGGTCATACCTTATATCAGACCACAATTAACGTGTTAGCAGGTCATACCTTATATCAGACCACAATTAACGTGTTAGCAGGTCATACCTTATATCAGACCACAATTAACTTGTTGGCATGTCTTACCTTATATCAGACCACAATTAACGTGTTAACATGTCATACCTTATATCAGACCACAATTAACCTATTAACATGTCATACCTTATATCAGACCACAATTAACGTGTTAACATGTAATACCTTATATCAGACCACAATTAACGTGTTGGCAGGTCTTACCTTATATCAGACCACAATTAACGTGTTAGCAGGTCATACCTTATATCAGACCACAATTAACGTGTTAACATGTCATACCTTATATCAGAAGCACATTTAACATGTTAGCAGGTCATACCTTATATCAGACCACAATTAACGTGTTAACATGTCATACCTTATATCAGACCACAATTAACGTGTTGGCAGGTCTTACCTTATATCAGACCACAATTAACGTGTTAACATGTCATACCTTATATCAGACCACAATTAACGTGTTAGCAGGTCATACCTTATATCAGACCACAATTAACGTGTTAACATGTCATACCTTATATCAGACCACAATTAACGTGTTAGCAGGTCATACCTTATATCAGACCACAATTAACGTGTTAACATGTCATACCTTATATCAGACCACAATTAACGTGTTGGCATGTCTTACCTTATATCAGACCACAATTAACGTGTTAACATGTCATACCTTATATCAGAAACACATTTAACGTGTTAGCAGGTCATGCCTTAATTCAGAAGACATTTAACGTGTTAGCAGGTCATACCTTATATCAGAAACACAAGTAACGTGTAAACAGGTCATACCTTATATCAGAAATATAATTAACGTGTTAGCAGGTCATAACTAATATCAGAAACACATTTAACGTGCTAGCAGGTCATACCGTATATCAGAAACACAATTAACATGTTAGCAGGTCATACTTTATATCAGAACATATTTTACGTGTTAGCAGATTATACCTAATATCAGAAACACAAGTAACGTGTAAGCAGGTCATACCTTATATCAGAAACACAATTAACGTGTCATCAGGTCATACCTTATATCAGAACACATTTTACGTGTTAGCAGGTCATACCTTATATCAGAAACACAATTAACGTGTTAGCAGGTCATACCTTATATCAGACCACAATTAAGGTGTTAGCATGTCATACCTTATATCAGACCACAATTAACGTGTTAACATGTCATACCTTATATCAGACCACAATTAACGTGTTGGCAGGTCTTACCTTATATCAGACCACAATTAACGTGTTAGCATGTCATACCTTATATCAGACCACAATTAACGTGTTAGCAGGTCATACCTTATATCAGACCACAATTAACGTTTTAACAAGTCATACCTTATATCAGACCGCAATTAACGTGCTAGCAGGTCATGCCTTATATCAGACCACAATTAACGTGTTTGCAGGTCTTACCTTATATCAGATCACAATTAACGTGTTAACATGTCATACCTTATATCAGACCACAATTAACGTGTTACCAGGTCATTCCTCATATCAGACCACAATTAACGTGTTAACATGTCATACTTTATATCAGACCACAATTAACGTGTTAGCAGGTCATACCTTATATCAGATCACAATTAACGTGTTAACATGTCATACCTTATATCAGACCACAATTAACGTGTTAACATGTCATACCTTATATCAGACCACAATTAACGTGTTAACATGTCATACCTTATATCAGACCACAATTAACGTGTTGGCAGGTCTTACCTTATACCAGACCACAATTAACGTGTTAACATGTCTTACCTTATATCAGACCACAATTAACGTGTTAGCAGGTCATACCTTATATCAGACCACGATTAACGTGTTGGCATGTCTTACCTTATATCAGACCAAAATTAACGTGTTAGCATGTCATACCTTATATCAGACCACAATTAACGTGTTAGCAGGTCATACCTTATATCAGACCACAATTAACGTGTTGGCAGGTCTTACCTTATATCAGACCACAATTAACGTGTTAACATGTCATACCTTATATCAGACCACAACTAACGTGTTAACATGTCATACCTTATATCAGACAACAATTAACGTGTTGGCAGGTCTTACCTTATATCAGACCACAATTAGCGTGTTAGCAGGTCATACCTTATATCAGACCACAATTAACGTGTTAGCAGGTCATACCTTACATCAGACCACAATTAACGTGTTGGCAGGTCTTACCTTATATCAGACCACAATTAACGTGTTAACATGTCATACCTTATATCAGACCACAATTAACCTGTTAGCAGGTCATACCTTATATCAGACCACAATTAACGTGTTAGCAGGTCATACCTTATATCAGACCACAATTAACGTGTTAGCAGGTCATACCTTATATCAGACCACAATTAACTTGTTGGCATGTCTTACCTTATATCAGACCACAATTAACGTGTTAACATGTCATACCTTATATCAGACCACAATTAACCTATTAACATGTCATACCTTATATCAGACCACAATTAACGTGTTAACATGTAATACCTTATATCAGACCACAATTAACGTGTTGGCAGGTCTTACCTTATATCAGACCACAATTAACGTGTTAGCAGGTCATACCTTATATCAGACCACAATTAACGTGTTAACATGTCATACCTTATATCAGAAGCACATTTAACATGTTAGCAGGTCATACCTTATATCAGACCACAATTAACGTGTTAACATGTCATACCTTATATCAGACCACAATTAACGTGTTGGCAGGTCTTACCTTATATCAGACCACAATTAACGTGTTAACATGTCATACCTTATATCAGACCACAATTAACGTGTTAGCAGGTCATACCTTATATCAGACCACAATTAACGTGTTAACATGTCATACCTTATATCAGACCACAATTAACGTGTTAGCAGGTCATACCTTATATCAGACCACAATTAACGTGTTAACATGTCATACCTTATATCAGACCACAATTAACGTGTTGGCATGTCTTACCTTATATCAGACCACAATTAACGTGTTAACATGTCATACCTTATATCAGAAACACATTTAACGTGTTAGCAGGTCATGCCTTAATTCAGAAGACATTTAACGTGTTAGCAGGTCATACCTTATATCAGAAACACAAGTAACGTGTAAACAGGTCATACCTTATATCAGAAATATAATTAACGTGTTAGCAGGTCATAACTAATATCAGAAACACATTTAACGTGCTAGCAGGTCATACCGTATATCAGAAACACAATTAACATGTTAGCAGGTCATACTTTATATCAGAACATATTTTACGTGTTAGCAGATTATACCTAATATCAGAAACACAAGTAACGTGTAAGCAGGTCATACCTTATATCAGAAACACAATTAACGTGTCATCAGGTCATACCTTATATCAGAACACATTTTACGTGTTAGCAGGTCATACCTTATATCAGAAACACAATTAACGTGTTAGCAGGTCATACCTTATATCAGACCACAATTAAGGTGTTAGCATGTCATACCTTATATCAGACCACAATTAACGTGTTAACATGTCATACCTTATATCAGACCACAATTAACGTGTTGGCAGGTCTTACCTTATATCAGACCACAATTAACGTGTTAGCATGTCATACCTTATATCAGACCACAATTAACGTGTTAGCAGGTCATACCTTATATCAGACCACAATTAACGTTTTAACAAGTCATACCTTATATCAGACCGCAATTAACGTGCTAGCAGGTCATGCCTTATATCAGACCACAATTAACGTGTTTGCAGGTCTTACCTTATATCAGATCACAATTAACGTGTTAACATGTCATACCTTATATCAGACCACAATTAACGTGTTACCAGGTCATTCCTCATATCAGACCACAATTAACGTGTTAACATGTCATACTTTATATCAGACCACAATTAACGTGTTAGCAGGTCATACCTTATATCAGATCACAATTAACGTGTTAACATGTCATACCTTATATCAGACCACAATTAACGTGTTAACATGTCATACCTTATATCAGACCACAATTAACGTGTTAACATGTCATACCTTATATCAGACCACAATTAACGTGTTGGCAGGTCTTACCTTATATCAGACCACAATTAACGTGTTAACATGTCTTACCTTATATCAGACCACAATTAACGTGTTAGCAGGTCATACCTTATATCAGACCACGATTAACGTGTTGGCATGTCTTACCTTATATCAGACCAAAATTAACGTGTTAGAATGTCATACCTTATATCAGACCACAATTAACGTGTTAGCAGGTCATACCTTATATCAGACCACAATTAACGTGTTGGCAGGTCTTACCTTATATCAGACCACAATTAACGTGTTAACATGTCATACCTTATATCAGACCACAACTAACGTGTTAACATGTCATACCTTATATCAGACAACAATTAACGTGTTGGCAGGTCTTACCTTATATCAGACCACAATTAGCGTGTTAGCAGGTCATACCTTATATCAGACCACAATTAACGTGTTAGCAGGTCATACCTTACATCAGACCACAATTAACGTGTTGGCAGGTCTTACCTTATATCAGACCACAATTAACGTGTTAACATGTCATACCTTATATCAGACCACAATTAACCTGTTAGCAGGTCATACCTTATATCAGACCACAATTAACGTGTTAGCAGGTCATACCTTATATCAGACCACAATTAACGTGTTAGCAGGTCATACCTTATATCAGACCACAATTAACTTGTTGGCAGGTCTTACCTTATATCAGACCACAATTAACGTGTTAACATGTCATACCTTATATCAGACCACAATTAACCTATTAACATGTCATACCTTATATCAGACCACAATTAACGTGTTAACATGTAATACCTTATATCAGACCACAATTAACGTGTTGGCAGGTCTTACCTTATATCAGACCACAATTAACGTGTTAGCAGGTCATACCTTATATCAGACCACAATTAACGTGTTAACATGTCATACCTTATATCAGAAGCACATTTAACATGTTAGCAGGTCATACCTTATATCAGACCACAATTAACGTGTTAACATGTCATACCTTATATCAGACCACAATTAACGTGTTGGCAGGTCTTACCTTATATCAGACCACAATTAACGTGTTAACATGTCATACCTTATATCAGACCACAATTAACGTGTTAGCAGGTCATACCTTATATCAGACCACAATTAACGTGTTAACATGTCATACCTTATATCAGACCACAATTAACGTGTTAGCAGGTCATACCTTATATCAGACCACAATTAACGTGTTAACATGTCATACCTTATATCAGACCACAATTAACGTGTTGGCATATCTTACCTTATATCAGACCACAATTAACGTGTTAACATGTCATACCTTATATCAGAAACACATTTAACGTGTTAGCAGGTCATGCCTTAATTCAGAAGACATTTAACGTGTTAGCAGGTCATACCTTATATCAGAAACACAAGTAACGTGTAAACAGGTCATACCTTATATCAGAAATATAATTAACGTGTTAGCAGGTCATAACTAATATCAGAAACACATTTAACGTGCTAGCAGGTCATACCGTATATCAGAAACACAATTAACATGTTAGCAGGTCATACTTTATATCAGAACATATTTTACGTGTTAGCAGATTATACCTAATATCAGAAACACAAGTAACGTGTAAGCAGGTCATACCTTATATCAGAAACACAATTAACGTGTCATCAGGTCATACCTTATATCAGAACACATTTTACGTGTTAGCAGGTCATACCTTATATCAGAAACACAATTAACGTGTTAGCAGGTCATAGCTTATATCAGAGAAACAATTAACGTGTTAGCAGTTAATATCTTATATCAGACCACAATTAACGTGTTAACATGTCATACCTTATATCAGACCACAATTAACGTGTTAACATGTCATACCTTATATCAGACCACAATTAACGTGTTAACATGTCATACCTTATATCAGACCACAATTAACGTGTTAACATGTCATACCTTATATCAGACCACAATTAACGTGTTAGCAGGTCATACCTTATATCAGACCACAATTAACGTGTTAACATGTCATACCTTATATCAGACCACAATTAACGTGCTAGCAGGTCATGCCTTATATCAGACCACAATTAACGTGTTGGCAGGTCTTACCTGATATCTGACCACAATTAACGTGTTAACATTTCATACCTTATATCAGACCACAATTAACGTGTTAGCAGGTCATACCTTATATCAGATCACAATTAACGTGTTAACATGTCATACCTTATATCAGACAACAATTAACGTGTTAGCAGGTCATACCTTATATCAGACCACAATTAACGTGTTAACATGTCATACCTTATATCAGACCACAATTAACGTGTTAACATGTCATACCTAATATCAGACCACAATTAACGTGTTAGCAGGTCATACCTTATATCAGACCACAATTAACGTGTTAAAATGTCATACCTTATATCAGACCACAATTAACGTGTTGGCAGGTCTTACCTTATATCAGACCACAATTAACGTGTTAACATGTCATACCTTATATCAGACCACAATTAACGTGTTAGCAGGTCATACCTTATATCAGACCACAATTAACGTGTTGGCAGGTCTTACCTTATATCAGACCACAATTAACGTGTTAACATGTCATACCTTATATCAGACCACAATTAACGTGTTAGCAGGTCATACCTTATATCAGACCACAATTAACGTGTTAACATGTCATACCTTATATCAGACCACGATTAACGTGTTAACATGTCATACCTTATATCAGACCACAATTAACGTGTTGGCAGGTCTTACTTTATATCAGACCACAATTAACGTGTTAGCAGGTCATACCTTATATCAGACCACAATTAACGTGTTAGCAGGTCATACCTTATATCAGACCACAATTAACGTGTTGGCAGGTCTTACCTTATTTCAGACCACAATTAACGTGTTAACATGTCATACCTTATATCATACCACAATTAACGTGTTAACATGTCATACCTTATATCAGACCACAATTAACGTGTTAACATGTCATACCTTATATCAGACCACAATTAACGTGTTGGCAGGTCTTACCTTATATCAAACCACAATTAACGTGTTAACATGTCATACCTTATATCAGAAGCACATTTAACATGTTAGCAGATCATACCTTATATCAGACCACAATTAACTTGTTAGCAGGTCATACCTTATATCAGACCACAATTACCGTGTTAACATGTCATACCTTATATCAGAAGCACATTTAACATGTTAGCAGGTCATACCTTATGTCAGACCACAATTAACGTGTTAACATGTCATACCTTATATCAGACCACAATTAACGTGTTGGCAGGTCTTACCTTATATCAGACCACAATTAACGTGTTAACATGTCATACCTTATATCAGACCACAATTAACGTGTTAGCAGGTCACACATTATATCAGACCACAATTAACGTGTTAACATGTCATACCTTATATCAGACCACAATTAACGTGTTAGCAGGTCATACCTTATATCAGACCACAAATAACGTGTTAGCATGTCATACCTTATATCAGACCACAATTAACGTGTTGGCATGTCTTACCTTATATCAGACCACAATTAACGTGCTAACATGTCATGCCTTATATCTGACCACAATTAACGTGTTAGCAGGTCATACCTTATATCAGACCACAATTAACGTGTTAACATGTCATACCTTATATCAGACCACAATTAACGTGTTAGCAGGTCATACCTTATATCAGACCACAATTAACGTGTTGGCAGGTCTTACCTTATATCAGACCACAATTAACGTGTTGGCAGGTCTTACCTTATATCAGACCGCAATTAACGTGTTAACATGTCATACCTTATATCAGACCACAATTAACGTGTTAGGAGGTCATACCTTATATCAGACCGCAATTAACGTGTTAACATGTCATACCTTATATCAGACCACAATTAACGTGTTAGCATGTCATACCTTATATCAGACCACAATTAACGTGTTGGCAGGTCTTACCTTATATCAGACCACAATTAACGTGTTAACATGTCATACCTTATATCAGAAACACATTTAACATGTTAGCAGGTCATACCTAATATCAGAACACTTTAACGTGTTAGCAGGTTATACCTTATATCAGAAACACAATTAACGTGTTAGCAGGTCATGCCTCAATTCAGAACACATTTAACGTGTTAGCAGGACATACCTTATATCAGAAACACAAGTAACGTGTAAACAGGTCATACCTTATATCAGAAATTTAATTAACGTGTTAGCAGGTCATAACTAATATCAGAAACACATTTAATGTGCTAGCAGGTCATACCGTATATCAGAAACACAATTAACATGTTAGCAGGTCATATTTTATATCAGAACATATTTTACGTGTTAGCAGATTATACCTAATATCAGAAACACAAGTAACGTGTTAGCAGGTCATACCTTATATCAGAAACACAATTAACGTGTCATCAGGTCATACCTTATATCAGAACACATTTTACGTGTTAGCAGGTCATACCTTATATCAGAAACACAATTAACGTGTAAGAAAGTCACACCTTATATCAGAAACACAATTAACGTGTAAGCAAGTCTAACCTTTTATTAGAAACACAATTAACGTGTTAGCAGGTCATAGCTTATATCAGAGAAACAATTAACGTGTTAGCAGGTAATATCTTATATCAGAACACATTTTGCGTGTTAGCAGGTCATTCCTTATATCAGAAACACAATTAACGCGTAAGCAGGTCATACCTTATATCAGACTACAATTAACGTGTTAGTAGGTCATACCTTATATCAGAACACTTTAACGTGTTAGCAGGTTATACCTTATATCAGAAACACATTTAAAGTGTTAGTAGGTCATACATTATATCAGAAACACAACTAACGTGTTACCAGGTCATACCTTATATCAGAAGCACAATTAAAGTGTCATCAGGTCATACCTTATATCAGAACACATCTTACGTGTTAGCAGGTCATACCTTATATCAGAAACACAGTTAACGTGTTAGAAGGTCACACCTTACATCAGAAACACAATTAACGTGTATGCAGGTCATAACTTATATCACAAACACAATTAACGTGATAGCAGGTCATGCCTGAATTAAGAACACATTTAACGTGTTAGCAGGTCATACCTAATATCAGAAACACATTTAACGTGCTAGCGGGTCATACCTTATATCAGAAACACAATTAACGTGTTAGCAGGTCATACCTTATATCAGAAACACAATTAACGTGTTATCAGGTCATACATTATATCAGAGCACATTTCACTTGTTAGCAGGTCATACCTTATATCAGAAACACAATTAACGTGTAAGCAGGTCATACCTTATATCAGAACACATTTTACGTGTTAGCAGGTCATACCTAATATCAGAAACACATTTAACGTGTTAGCAGGTCATACCTTATATCAGAAACACATTTAACGTGTTAGCAGGTCATACCTTATATCAGAAACACAATTAACGTGTCATCAGGTCATACCTCATATCAGAACACATTTTACGTGTTAGCAGGTCATACCTTATATCAGAAACACAATTAACGTGTTAGCAGGTCATAGCTTATATCAGAGAAACAATTAACGTGTTAGCAGGTCATACCTTATATCAGAACACATTTTGCGTGTTAGCAGGTCATTCCTTATATCAGAAGCACAACTAACGTGTAAGCAGGTCACACCTTATATCAGACTAAAATTAACGTGTTAGTAGGTCATACTTTATATCAGAACACTTTAACGTGTTAGCAGGTTATACCTTATATCAGAATACAATTAACGTGTTAGCCGGTCATATCTTAATTCAGAACACATTTAGCGTGTTAGCAGGTCATAGCTTATATCAGAAACACAATTAACGAATTAACAGGTCATACCTTATATCAGAAACACATCTTACGTGTTAACAGGTCATACCTTATATCAGAAACATATTTAGAGTGTAAACAGGTCATTCCTTATATCAGAAACACAATTAACGTGTTAACAGGTCATACCTTATATCAGAAACACAATTAACGTGTCATCAGGTCATACCTTATATCAGAACACATCTTACGTGTTAGCAGGTCATACCTTATATCAGAAACACAATTAACGTGTTAGAAGGTCATTCCTTACATCAGAAACACTATTAACGTGTAAGCAGGTCATACCTTATATCAGAACGCATTTTACGTGTTAGCAGGTCATACCTTACATCGGAAACACAATTAACGTGTTAGCAGGTCATACCTTACATCAGAACACTTTAACGTGTTAGCAGGTTATACCTTATATCAGAAGCACATTTAACGTGTTAGTAGGTCATACATTATATCAGAAACACAACTAACGTGTTGCCAGGTCATACCTTATATCAGAAACATATTTAGAGTGTAAACAGGTCATTCCTTATATCAGAAACACAATTAACGTGTTAGCAGGTCATACCTTATATCAGAAGCACAATTAAAGTGTCATCAGGTCATACCTTATATCAGAACACATCTTACGTGTTAGCAGGTCATACCTTATAT
Source organism: Bathymodiolus septemdierum (assembly GCA_963383655.1). Taxonomy (NCBI): domain Eukaryota; kingdom Metazoa; phylum Mollusca; class Bivalvia; order Mytilida; family Modiolidae; genus Bathymodiolus; species Bathymodiolus septemdierum. The sequence goes on along the minus strand of OY726519.1, from coordinate 129,572,603 downwards.
CAGAAACACAGTTAACGTGTTAGAAGGTCATACCTTACACCAGAAACACAATTAACGTGTATGCAGGTCATAGCTTATATCAGAAACACAATTAACGTGTTAGCAGGTCATGCCTTAATTAAGAACACATTTAACGTGTTAGCATGTCATACCTAATATCAGAAACACATTTAACATGCTAGCAGGTCATACCTTATATCAGAAGCACAATTAACGTGTTAGCAGGTCATACCTTATATCAGAAACACAATTAACGTGTCATCAGGTCATACATTATATCAGAACACATTTTACTTGTTAGCAGGTCATACCTTATATCAGAAACACAATTAACGTGTAAGCAGGTCATACCTTATATCAGAACACATTTTACGTGTTAGCAGGTCATACCTAATATCAGAAACACATTTAACGTGTTAGTAGGTCATACCTTATATCAGAAACACATTTAACGTGTTAGCAGGTCATACCTTATATCAGAAACACAATTAACGTGTTAGCAGGTCATACCTTATATCAGAACACATTTTGCGTGTTAGCAGGTCATTCCTTATATCAGAAGCACAACTAACGTGTAAGCAGGTCATACCTTATATCAGACTACAATTAACGTGTTAGTAGGTCATACTTTATATCAGAACACTTTAACGTGTTAGCAGGTTATACCTTATATCAGAATACAATTAACGTGTTAGCAGGTCATACCTTAATTCAGAACACATTTAGCGTGTTAGCAGGTCATAGCTTATATCAGAAACACAATTAACGTATTAACAGGTCATACCTTATATCAGAAACACATCTTACGTGTTAGCAGGTCATACCTTATATCAGAAACATATTTAGAGTGTAAACAGGTCATTCCTTATATCAGAAACACAATTAACGTGTTAGCAGGTCATACCTTATATCAGAAACACAATTAACGTGTCATCAGGTCATACCTCATATCAGAACACATCTTACGTGTTAGCAGGTCATACCTTATATCAGAAACACAATTAACGTGTTAGAAGGTCATCCCTTACATCAGAAACACAATTAACGTGTAAGCAGGTCATACCTTATATCAGAACGTATTTTACGTGTTAGCAGGTCATACCTTACATCGGAAACACAATTAACGTGTTAGCAGGTCATACCTTATATCAGACCACAATTACCGTGTTAACATGTCATACCTTATATCAGAAGCACATTTAACATGTTAGCAGATCATACCTTATGTCAGACCACAATTAACGTGTTAACATGTCATACCTTATATCAGACCACAATTAACGTGTTGGCAGGTCTTACCTTATATCAGACCACAATTAACGTGTTAACATGTCATACCTTATATCAGACCACAATTAACGTGTTAGCAGGTCGCACATTATATCAGACCACAATTAACGTGTTAACATATCATACCTTATATCAGACCACAATTAACGTGTTAGCAGGTCATACCTTATATCAGACCACAAATAACGTGTTAGCATGTCATACCTTATATCAGACCACAATTAACGTGTTGGCATGTCTTACCTTATATCAGACCACAATTAACGTGTTAACATGTCATGCCTTATATCTGACCACAATTAACGTGTTAGCAGGTCATACCTTATATCAGACCACAATTAACGTGTTAACATGTCATACCTTATATCAGACCACAATTAACGTGTTAGCAGGTCATACCTTATATCAGACCACAATTAACGTGTTGGCAGGTCTTACCTTATATCAGACCACAATTAACGTGTTGGCAGGTCTTACCTTATATCAGACCGCAATTAACGTGTTAACATGTCATACCTTATATCAGACCACAATTAACGTGTTAGGAGGTCATACCTTATATCAGACCGCAATTAACGTGTTAACATGTCATACCTTATATCAGACCACAATTAACGTGTTAACATGTCATACCTTATATCAGACCACAATTAACGTGTTGGCAGGTCTTACCTTATATCAGACCACAATTAACGTGTTAACATGTCATACCTTATATCAGAAACACATTTAACATGTTAGCAGGTCATACCTAATATCAGAACACTTTAACGTGTTAGCAGGTTATACCTTATATCAGAAACACAATTAACGTGTTAGCAGGTCATGCCTCAATTCAGAACACATTTAACGTGTTAGCAGGACATACCTTATATCAGAAACACAAGTAACGTGTAAACAGGTCATACCTTATATCAGAAATTTAATTAACGTGTTAGCAGGTCATAACTAATATCAGAAACACATTTAATGTGCTAGCAGGTCATACCGTATATCAGAAACACAATTAACATGTTAGCAGGTCATATTTTATATCAGAACATATTTTACGTGTTAGCAGATTATACCTAATATCAGAAACACAAGTAACGTGTTAGCAGGTCATACCTTATATCAGAAACACAATTAACGTGTCATCAGGTCATACCTTATATCAGAACACATTTTACGTGTTAGCAGGTCACACCTTATATCAGAAACACAATTAACGTGTAAGAAAGTCACACCTTATATCAGAAACACAATTAACGTGTAAGCAAGTCTAACCTTTTATTAGAAACACAATTAACGTGTTAGCAGGTCATAGCTTATATCAGAGAAACAATTAACGTGTTAGCAGGTAATATCTTATATCAGAACACATTTTGCGTGTTAGCAGGTCATTCCTTATATCAGAAACACAATTAACGCGTAAGCAGGTCATACCTTATATCAGACTACAATTAACGTGTTAGTAGGTCATACCTTATATCAGAACACTTTAACGTGTTAGCAGGTTATACCTTATATCAGAAACACATTTAAAGTGTAAGTAGGTCATACATTATATCAGAAACACAACTAACGTGTTACCAGGTCATACCTTATATCAGAAGCACAATTAAAGTGTCATCAGGTCATACCTTATATCAGAACACATCTTACGTGTTAGCAGGTCATACCTTATATCAGAAACACAGTTAACGTGTTAGAAGGTCATACCTTACATCAGAAACACAATTAACGTGTATGCAGGTCATAACTTATATCAGAAACACAATTAACGTGATAGCAGGTCATGCCTGCATTAAGAACACATTTAACGTGTTAGCAGGTCATACCTAATATCAGAAACACACTTAACGTGCTAGCAGGTCATACCTTATATCAGAAGCACAATTAACGTGTTAGCAGGTCATACCTTATATCAGAAACACAATTAACGTGTTATCAGGTCATACATTATATCAGAGCACATTTTACTTGTTAGCAGGTCATACCTTATATCAGAAACACAATTAACGTGTAAGCAGGTCATACCTTATATCAGAACACATTTTACGTGTTAGCAGGTCATACCTAATATCAGAAACACATTTAACGTGTTAGCAGGTCATACCTTATATCAGAAACACATTTAACGTGTTAGCAGGTCATACCTTATATCAGAAACACAATTAACGTGTCATCAGGTCATACCTCATATCAGAACACATTTTACGTGTTAGCAGGTCATACCTTATATCAGAAACACATTTAACGTGTTAGCAGGTCATAGCTTATATCAGAGAAACAATTAACGTGTTAGCAGGTCATACCTTATATCAGAACACATTTTGCGTGTTAGCAGGTCATTCCTTATATCAGAAGCACAACTAACGTGTAAGCAGGTCACACCTTATATCAGACTACAATTAACGTGTTAGTAGGTCATTTTGTATCAGAAAACTTTAACGTGTTAGCAGGTTATACCTTATATCAGAATACAATTAACGTGTTAGCCGGTCATACCTTAATTCAGAACACATTTAGCGTGTTAGCAGGTCATAGCTTATATCAGAAACACAATTAACGAATTAACAGGTCATACCTTATATCAGAAACACATCTTACGTGTTAACAGGTCATACCTTATATCAGAAACATATTTAGAGTGTAAACAGGTCATTCCTTATATCAGAAACACAATTAACGTGTTAGCAGGTCATACCTTATATCAGAAACACAATTAACGTGTCATCAGGTCATACCTTATATCAGAACACATCTTACGTGTTAGCAGGTCATACCTTATATCAGAAACACAATTAACGTGTTAGAAGGTCATTCCTTACATCAGAAACACTATTAACGTGTAAGCAGGTCATACCTTATATCAGAACGCATTTTACGTGTTAGCAGGTCATACCTTACATCGGAAACACAATTAACGTGTTAGCAGGTCATACCTTACATCAGAACACTATAACGTGTTAGCAGGTTATACCTTATATCAGAAACACATTTAACGTGTTAGTAGGTCATACATTATATCAGAAACACAACTAACGTGTTACCAGGTCATACCTTATATCAGAAACATATTTAGAGTGTAAACAGGTCATTCCTTATATCAGAAACACAATTAACGTGTTAGCAGGTCATACCTTATATCAGAAGCACAATTAAAGTGTCATCAGGTCATACCTTATATCAGAACACATCTTACGTGTTAGCAGGTCATACCTTATATCAGAAACACAGTTAACGTGTTAGAAGGTCATACCTTACACCAGAAACACAATTAACGTGTATGCAGGTCATAACTTATATCAGAAACACAATTAACGTGTTAGCAGGTCATGCCTTAATTAAGAACACATTTAACGTGTTAGCATGTCATACCTAATATCAGAAACACATTTAACATGCTAGCAGGTCATACCTTATATCAGAAACACAATTAACGTGTTAGCAGGTCATACCTTATATCAGAAACACAATTAACGTGTCATCAGGTCATACATTATATCAGAACACATTTTACTTGTTAGCAGGTCATACCTTATATCAGAAACACAATTAACGTGTAAGCAGGTCATACCTTATATCAGAACACATTTTACGTGTTAGCAGGTCATACCTAATATCAGAAACACATTTAACGTGTTAGTAGGTCATACCTTATATCAGAAACACATTTAACGTGTTAGCAGGTCATACCTTATATCAGAAACACAATTAACGTGTCATCAGGTCATACCTCATATCAGAACACATTTTACGTGTTAGCAGGTCATACCTTATATCAGAAACACAATTAACGTGTTAGCAGGTCATAGCTTATATCAGAGAAACAATTAACGTGTTAGCAGGTCATACCTTATATCAGAACACATTTTGCGTGTTAGCAGGTCATTCCTTATATCAGAAGCACAACTAACGTGTAAGCAGGTCATACCTTATATCAGACTACAATTAACGTGTTAGTAGGTCATACTTTATATCAGAACACTTTAACGTGTTAGCAGGTTATACCTTATATCAGAATACAATTAACGTGTTAGCAGGTCATACCTTAATTCAGAACACATTTAGCGTGTTAGCAGGTCATAGCTTATATCAGAAACACAATTAACGTATTAACAGATCATACCTTATATCAGAAACACATCTTACGTGTTAGCAGGTCATACCTTATATCAGAAACATATTTAGAGTGTAAACAGGTCATTCCTTATATCAGAAACACAATTAACGTGTTAGCAGGTCATACCTTATATCAGAAACACAATTAACGTGTCATCAGGTTATACCTTATATCAGAACACATCTTACGTGTTAGCAGGTCATACCTTATATCAGAAACACAATTAACGTGTTAGAAGGTCATCCCTTACATCAGAAACACAATTAACGTGTAAGCAGGTCATACCTTATATCAGAACGCATTTTACGTGTTAGCAGGTCATACCTTACATCGGAAACACAATTAACGTGTTAGCAGGTCATACCTTACATCAGAAGCACAATTAACGTGTAAGCAGGTCATACCTTATATCAGAAACACAATTAACGTGTTAGCAGGTCATACCTTATATCAGACTACAATTAACGTGTTAGCATGTCATTCCTTATATCAGAAACACAATTAACGCGTAAACAGGTCATACCTTATATCAGACTACAATTAACGTGTTAACAGGTCATACCTTATATCAGAACACTTTAACGTGTTAGCAGGTTATACCTTATATCAGAAACACAATTAACGTGTTAGCAGGTCATATCTTATATCAGAACACAATTAACATGTTAGCAGGTCATATCTTATATCAGAATAAAATTAACATGTTAGCAGGTCATATCTTATATCAGAACACTTTAACATGTTAGCAGGTTATGCCTTATATCAGAAACACAATTAACGTGTCATCAGGTCATACCTTATATCAGAACACTTTAACATGTTAGCAGGTTATGCCTTATATGAGAAACACAATTAACGTGTTAGCAGGTCATACCTTATATCAGAACACATTATACGTGTTAGCAGGTTATACCTTATATGTGCGTTCAGATTGCACATTACATGACTTATATTCTGGTAACTGTAGTTTAAATCCTCTTTCTTTCCACACTTTCCGTCTCTTCTTTCCAAATTTTTGCAATGAATAATGCAAAACCAGTATATATTCTGTATCTGTCTCTTTTTTCAAAGCGACGGAAAAATCATAGCATCGTTCCTTTTTGAATGCCATTTCTGCATATTGCTTAGCCTGTTTTCCTGACGAAATACATCCAGCTACAAACCTACAGTACATTTTAACAGTTTATAATATGGCGAGTAGATACAATAAACATACATACATATTTGGTATGAATGTTCAATAAAACATTGTCATTTTCATATATATATATATATATACAAGAGTGGCTTCGTTTCTGATCATAATTTCAATAAGAAGTTGGTTGATATAATCATATGGAAGGATTTGGTACCCATTAAACGGTTTACCCCGCTGCATTTTTGTAGCTGCCCGAAGGCATGACATGTATCTCCAACGTCACATGTCTTGATTCTCCCTTATTGTGTTCAGTGAGTTAAAGTCAGAGGAGATAGCTAGTTTTGTTGATATTGGTAGAATTGCTAACCATCACTGTTGAAGCTGTCTTTTCATAAGTAATATGTTATGTTCCGTTTATAACCATTTTGAGCACAAAATCATATTTTATTTAAATTTTGTTTCGCTTTTTCGTTTTTCCTTTTCTGGTTTTTCGTTTGCTTGTGTTTTCTGTGTATGTTGTTTTGTTGGGGGGGGGGTGTCGTATTCTTCAAGCTTCTGTTATATTTTACTGTTAAACAGGTATGCTATTGTTTATTGTTTTTTGATTGTTGGTATTTGGTTTTCTGACTTGACTTATAAAGGCTTCGAGGCACTATATAGTATTACTATCGTTTGTGAACATATGCACAGATTCCTCAATAAACAATACTGGATTGTACGATACAGAAGATTTATTGTGTTTGATAGTAACAGCTACATTACCATGACAAATGATGTACATCGAAAACCACGAATTGGCCATCAATGATAGGATCTTTGAGTTCCTCCCATGTATCTAACGTTTCTTCAGAGAATGATAAAATAACTATATCTGACTCAACCACTGGCAGATGTTTCATTGGAAGTCTTATTGTTACAGCTGATTCTGGTTGTATGTTATCAGACATGTTGACACTTATAATGTTAGTAAACAGCAGTTTACTGTCCGGATGGTTCTCATCAGCGGTCCAATATGTAGTGTCCGAAAACTGTAAGTATAATATTCTTACAATCAGTCACAATGTTCCAATAAAACAAGTGAATTAATTGAACTAAAGAGAAAAGCTTACATCACTTGAAGGAGCACGCGCTGCGCTGTATCAAGTGTGGTGATATCTTGACACGTTTCTGTAACAATTTCACAATTTATTTGAAGCTTAAACGTTATTACTAAAAACTTCTCTTTATGTCACTATATCGTGCTTCACTAATTTTGCACAAAATTATTTACCCTATGAGTTATTTCTGTCAGCTACTCTTCTGACCCTCGTATACAACACACAGCCATGACATAGTGAAACATGATTAAAAGAGGTGTTAGACACGTGTAGTCTAGTATAATAATTGTCAAGCAAATTACAGAATAAATTTTGGGAGAAATCTAATCTGATGCCATTGAGTCCGATACTTAAATGGTCACCATCACGATTTTGGGTAACATGTGAAGTGCCTCAACTAATAGAAGATATATATTCAATATGAACCTGTCATTTCTTTAACACGGCTTAGAAATGAGGACTTCAAGGTCAAATACTATTACCTGCTTTGTTTTCTCTACAGTACAGGACGGGTATCTTATCAAATGCTATCTTTGTCATCTCTACAGTACAGGACGGGTGTCTTATCAATTGATATATTTGTCATCTCTACAGTACATGACGGGTGTCTTATCAAATGAATCTGTGTCATCTCTATAGTACATGACAGGTGTCTTATCAAGTGATATCTTTGTCATCTCTACAGTACAGGAATTGTGTCTTATCAAATGATATTTTTGTCATCTCTACAGTACTGGAGAGGTGTCTTATCAAATGATATCTTTGTCATCTCTACAGTACAGGACGGGTGTCTTATGAAATGATATCCTTGTCTTCCCTATAGTACAGGACGGGTGTCTTATAAAATGTTATACCTGCCATCTCTACAGTACACGACGGGTGTCTTATAAAATGATATCCCTGTCTTCCTTATAGTACAGGACGGGTGTCTTATAATATTTTATCCTTGTCATCCCTATAGTACAGGACGGGTGTCTTATAATATTTTATCCCTGTTATCTCTATAGTACAGGACGGGTGTCTTATCAAATGATATATATGCCATATCTATAGTACAGGACGGGTGTCTTATCAAATGATATATTTGTCATCTCTACAGTACAGGACGGGTGTCTTATCAAATAATATATTTGTCATCTCTACAGTACAGGACGCTTGTCTTATCAAATGATATATTTGTCATTTCTACAGTACAGGACGGGTGTATTATCAAATGAAATCTTTGTCATCTTTACAGTACAGGACGGGTGTCTTATCAAATTATATCTTTGTCATCTCTACAGTATAGGACAGGTGTCTTATCAAATGATATATTTATCATCTCTACAGTACAGGACGGGTGTCTTATCAAATGATATCTTTGTAATCTCTACAGTACAGGACGAGTGTCTTATCAAATGATATATTTGTCATCTCTACAGTACAAGACGGGTGTCTTATGAAATGATATCTTTGTCATGTCTAGAGTACAGGGCGGGTGTCTTATGAAATGATATCCCTGTCTTCCCTATTGTACAGGACGTGTGTCTTATCAAATGATATCTTTGTGATCTCTACAGTACTGGACGGGTGTCTTATCAAATGATATCTTTGTCATCTCTACAGTACAGGACGGGTGTCTTATCAAATGAATCTGTGTCATCTCAATAGTACATGACAGGTGTCTTATCAAGTGATATCTTTGTCATCTCTACAGTACAGGACTTGTGTCTTATCAAATGATATTTTTGTCATCTCTACAGTACTGGAGAGGTGTCTTATCAAATGATATCTTTGTCATCTCTACAGTACAGGACGGGTGTCTTATGAAATGATATCCCTGTCTTCCCTATAGTACAGGACGGGTGTCTGATAAAATGTTATACCTGCCATCTCTACAGTACACGACGGGTGTCCTATTAAATGATATCCCTGTCTTCCTTATAGTACAAGACGGGTGTCTTATAATATTGTATCCTTGTCATCCCTATAGTACAGGACGGGTGTCTAATAAAATTTTATCCCTGTTATCTCTATAGTACAGGACGGGTGTCTTATCAAATGATATATATGCCATATTTATAGTACAGGACGGGTGTCTTATCAAATGATTTATTTGTCATCTCTACAGTACAGGACGGGTGTCTTATCAAATAATATATTTGTCATCTCTACAGTACAGGACGCTTGTCTTATCAAATGATATATTTGTCATTTCTACAGTACAGGACGGGTGTCTTATCAAATGAAATCTTTGTCATCTTTACAGTACAGGACGGGTGTCTTATCAAATTATATCTTTGTCATCTCTACAGTACAGGACAGGTGTCTTATCAAATGATATATTTATCATCTCTACAGTACAGGACGGGTGTCTTATCAAATGATATCTTTGTTATCTCTACAGTACAGGACGAGTGTCTTATCAAATGATATATTTGTCATCTCTACAGTACAAGACGGGTGTCTTATGAAATGATATCTTTGTCATGTCTAGAGTACAGGGCGGGTGTCTTATGAAATGATATCCCTGTCTTCCCTATTGTACAGGACGTGTGTCTTATCAAATGATATCTTTGTGATCTCTACAATACTGGACGGGTGTCTTATCAAATGATATCTTTGTCATCTCTACAGTACAGGACGGGTGTTTTATCAAATGCTATCTTTGTCATCTCTACAGTACAGGACGTGTGTCTTATCAAATGAATCTGTGTCATCTCTATCGTACATGACAGGTGTCTTATCAAGTGATATCTTTGTCATCTCTACAGTACAGGACGGGTGTCTTATGAAATGTTATCGCTGTCTTCCCTATAGTACAGGACGGGTGTCTTATAAAATGTTATACCTGCCATCTCTACAGTACACGACGGGTGTCTTGTAAAATGATATCCCTGTCTTCCCTATAGTACAGGACGGGTGTCTTATAATATTTTATCCTTGTCATCCCTATAGTACAGGACGGGTGTCTTATAATATTTTATCCCTGTTATCCCTATAGTACAGGACGGGTGCCTTATCAAATGATATATATGCCATATCTATAGTACAGGACGGGTGTCTTATCAAATGATATATTTGTCATCTCTACAGTACAGGACGGGTGTCTTATCAAATAATATATTTGTCATCTCTACAGTACAGGACGTTTGTCTTATCAAATGATATATTTGTCATTTCTACAGTACAGGACGGGTGTCTTATCAAATGAAATCTTTGTCATCTTTACAGTACAGGACGGGTGTCTTATCAACTTATATCTTTGTCATCTCTACAGTACAGGACAGGTGTCTTATCAAATGATATATTTATCATCTCTACAGTACAGGACGGGTGTCTTATCAAATGATATCTTTGTTATCTCTACAGTACAGGACGGGTGTCTTATCAAATGATATTTTGTCATTTCTACAGTACAGGACGGGTATCTTTTCAAATGATATCTTTGTCATCTCGACAGTACAGGACGGGTGTCTTATCAAATGACATATTTGTCATCTCTACAGTACATGTCGGGTGTCTTATCAAATAATATCTTGTCATCTCTACAGTACAGGACGGGTGTCTTATCAAATGATATCTTTGTTATCTCTACAGTACAGGACGGGTGTCTTATCAAATGATATCATTGTCATCTCTACAGTACAGGACGTGTGTCTTATCATAAGATATCTTTGTCATCTCTACAGTACATGACATGTGTCTTATAAAATTATATCTTCGTCATATCTACAGTACAGGACGGGTGTCTGATGAAATGATATCCCTGTCTTCCCTATAGTACAGGACGGGTGTCTTATAAAATGTTATACCTCTCATCCCTACAGTACACGACGGGTTTCTTATAAAATGATATCCCTGTCTTCCCTATAGTACAGGACGGGTGTCTTTTAATATTTTATCCCTGTCATCCCTATCGTACAGGACGGGTGTCTTATGAAATGATACGTTTGTCATTTCTACAGTACAGGACGGGTGTCTTATGAAATGATATCTTTGTCATCTCTACAGAACAGGACAGTTGTCTTATAAAATGATATCTTTGTCATTTCTACAGTACAGGACAGGTGTCCTATCAAATGATATATGTGTCATCTCTACAGTACAGGACTGGTGTCTTATCAAATGAATTTTTTGTCATTTCTACAGTACAGGACGGGTGTATTATCAAAAGATATATTTGTCATCTCTACAGTACAGGACAGGTGTCTTATCAAATGATATATTTATCATCTCTACATTACAGGACGGGTGCCTTATGAAATGATATCTTTGTCATGTCTAGAGTACAGGACGGGTGTCTTATGAAATGATATCCCTGTCTTCCCTATTGTACAGGACGTGTGTCTTATCAAATGATATCTTTGTGATTTCTACAGTACTGGACGGGTGTCTTATCAAATGATATCTTTGTCATCTCTACAGTACAGGACGGGTGTTTTATTAAATGCTATCTTTGTCATTTCTACAGTACAGGACGGGTGTCTTATCAAATTATATCTTTGTCATTTCTAGAGTACAGGACAGGTGTCTTATCAAATGATATCTTTGTTATCTCTACAGTACAGGACGGGTGTCTTATCAAATGATATATTTGTCATCTCTACAGTACAGGACAGGTGTCTTATCAAATGATATCTTTGTTTTCTCTACAGTACAGGACGGGTGTCTTATCAAATGCTATCTTTGTCATCTCTACAGTACAGGACGAGTGTCTTATCAAATGATATATTTGTCATCTCTACAGTACAGGACGGGTGTCTTATGAAATGATATCCCTGTCTTCCCTATTGTACAGGACGTGTGTCTTATCAAATGATATCTTGGTGATCTCTACAGTACTGGACGGGTGTCTTATCAAATGATATCTTTGTCATCTCTACAGTACAGGACGGGTGTTTTGTCAAATGCTATCTTTGTCATCTCTACAGTACAGGACGGGTGTCTTATGAAATGATATCCCTGTCTTCCCTATTGTACAGGACGGGTGTCTTATAAAATGTTATACCTGCCATCTCTACAGTACACGACGGGTGTCTTATAAAATGATATCCCTTTCTTCCCTATAGTACAGGACGGGTGTCTTATAATATTTTATCCTTGTCATCCCTATAGTACAGGACGGGTGTCTTATAATATTATATCCCTGTTATCCCTATAGTACAGGACGGGTGTCTTATAATATTATATCCCTGTTATCCCTATAGTACAGGACGGGTGTTTTATCAAATGATATATATGCCATATCTATAGTAAAGGACAGGTGTCTTATCAAATGATATATTTGTCATCTCTACAGTACAGGACGGGTGTCTTATCAAATAATATATTTGTCATCTCTACAGTACAGGAGGCTTGTCTTATCAAATGATATATTTGTCATTTCTACAGTACAGGACGGGTGTCTTATCAAATAAAATCTTTGTCATCTTTACAGTACAGGACGGGTGTCTTATCAACTTATATCTTTGTCATCTCTACAGTACAGGACATGTGTCTTATCAAATGATATCTTTGTTATCTCTACAGTACAGGACGGGTGTCTTATCAAATGATATTTTTGTCATTTCTACAGTACAGGACGGGTATCTTTTCAAATGATATCTTTGTCATCTCGACAGTTCAGGATGGGTGTCTTATCAAATGATATATTTGTCATCTCTACAGTACATGTCGGGTGTCTTATCAAATGATATCTTGTCATCTCTACAGTACAGGACGGGTGTCTTATGAAATGATATCCCTGTCTTCCCTATAGTACAGGACGGGTGTCTTATAAAATGTTATACCTGTCATCCCTACAGTACACGACCTGTGTCTTATAAAAGGATATCCCTGTCTTCCCTATATTACAGGACGGGTGTCTTTTAATATTTTATCCCTGTCATCCCTATCGTACAGGACGGGTGTCTTATGAAATGATACGTTTGTCATTTCTACAGTACAGGACGGGTGTCTTATGAAATGATATCTTTGTCATCTCTACAATACAGGACAGTTGTCTTATAAAATGATATCTTTGTCATTTCTACAGTACAGGACAGGTGTCCTATCAAATGATATCTGTGTCATCTCTACAGTACAGAACAGGTGTCTTATCAAACGAATTTTTTGTTATTTCTACAGTACAGGACGGGTGTCTTATCAAAAGATATATTTGTCATCTCTACAGTACAGGACAGGTGTCTTATCAAATGATATATTTATCATCTCTACATTATAGGACGGGTGCCTTATCAAATGATATCTTTGTTGTCTCTACAGTACAGGACGGGTATCTTATCAAATGCTATCTTTGTCATCTCTACAGTACAGGACGAGTGTCTTATCAAATGCTATCTTTGTCATCTCTACAGTACAGGACGAGTGTCTTATCAAATGATATATTTGTCATCTCTACAGTACAGGACGGGTGTTTTATGAAATGATATCTTTGTCATGTCTAGAGTACAGGACGGGTGTCTTATGAAATGATATCCCTGTCTTCCCTATTGTACAGGACGTGTGTCTTATCAAATGATATCTTTGTCATCTCTACAGTACAGGACGGGTGTTTTATCAAATGCTATCTTTGTCATCTCTACAGTACAGCACGGGTGTCTGATCAAATGATATCTTTATCATCTCTACAGTACAGGACGGGTGTCTTATCAAATGATATCTTTGTCATCTCTACAGTACAGGACGGGTGTTTTATCAAATGCTATCTTTGTCATCTCTACAGTACAGCACGGGTGTCTTATCAAATGATATCTTTGTCATCTTTACAGTACAGGACGGGTGTCTTATCAAATGATTTATTTGTCATCTCTACAGTACAGGACAGGTGTCTTAACAAATGATATCTTTATCATCTCTACCGTACAGGATGGGTGTCTTATCATAAGATATCTTTCCTATCTCTACAGTACAGGGCGGGTGTCTTATCAAATGATATTTTTGTCATTTCTTCAGTACAGGACGGGTATCTTTTCAAATGATATCTCTGTCATCTCTACAGTACAGGACAGATGTCTTATCAAATGATATTTTTGTCATTTCTACAGTACAGGACGGGTGTCTTATCAAAAAATATATATGTCATCTCTACAGTACAGGACAGGTGTCTTATCAAATGAAATATTTATCATCTCTACAGTACAGGACGGGTGTCTTATCAAATGATATCTTTGTTTTCTCTACAGTACAGGACGGGTATGTTATCAAATGCTATCTTTTTCATCTCTACAATACAGGACGAGTGTCTTATCAAATGATATATTTGTCATCTCTACAGTACATGACGGGTGTCTTATCAAATGAATCTGTGTCATCTCTACAGTACATGACAGGTGTCTTATCAAATGATATCTTTGTCATCTCTACAGGACAGGACGGGTGTCTTATGAAATGATATATTTGTCTTCCCTATAGTACAGGACGGGTGTCTTATAATATTTTATCCCTATCATCCCTATAGTACAGGACGGGTGTCTTATAATATTGTATCCCTGTTATCCCTATAGTACAGGACGGGTGTCTTATCAAATGATATATATGCCATATCTATAGTACAGGACGGGTATCTTATCAAATGATATATTTGTCATCTCGACAGTACAGGACGGGTGTCTTATCAAATGATATATTTGTCATCTCTACAGTACATGTCGGGTGTCTTATTAAATGATATCTTGTCATCTCTACAGTACAGGACGAGTGTCTTATCAAATGATATCTTTGTCATCTCTACAGTACAGGACGTGTGTCTTATCATAGGATATCTTTGTCATCTCTACAGTAAATGACGGGTGTCTTATCAAATGATATATTTGTCATCTCTACAGTACAGGACAGGTGTCTTATCAAATGATATCTTTGTTTTCTCTACAGTACAGGACGGGTGTCTTATCAAATGCTATCTTTGTCATCTCTACAGTACAGGAAGAGTGTCTTATCAAATGATATATTTGTCATCTCTACAGTACAGGACGGGTGTCTTATGAAATGATATCTTTGTCATGTCTAGAGTACAGGACGGGTGTCTTATGAAATGATATCCCTGTCTTCCCTATTGTACAGGACGTGTGTCTTATCAAATGATATCTTGGTGATCTCTACAGTACTGGACGGGTGTCTTATCAAATGATATCTTTGTCATCTCTACAGTACAGGACGGGTGTTTTATCAAATGCTATCTTTGTCATCTCTACAGTACAGGATGGGTGTCTTATGAAATGATATCCCTGTCTTCCCTATTGTACAGGACGGGTGTCTTATAAAATGTTATACCTGCCATCTCTACAGTACACGACGGGTGTCTTATAAAATGATATCCCTTTCTTCCCTATAGTACAGGACGGGTGTCTTATAATATTTTATCCTTGTCATCCCTATAGTACAGGACGGGTGTCTTATAATATTATATCCCTGTTATCCCTATAGTACAGGACGGGTGTCTTATAATATTATATCCCTGTTATCCCTATAGTACAGGACGGGTGTTTTATCAAATGATATATATGCCATATCTATAGTACAGGACGGGTGTCTTATCAAATGATATATTTGTCATCTCTACAGTACAGGACGGGTGTCTTATCAAATAATATATTTGTCATCTCTACAGTACAGGACGCTTGTCTTATCAAATGATATATTTTTCATTTCTACAGTACAGGACGGGTGTCTTATCAAATAAAATCTTTGTCATCTTTACAGTACAGGACGGGTGTCTTATCAACTTATATCTTTGTCATCTCTACAGTACAGGACAGGTGTCTTATCAAATGATATCTTTGTTATCTCTACAGTACAGGACGGGTGTCTTATCAAATGATATCCCTGTCTTCCCTATAGTACAGGACGGGTGTCTTATAAAATGTTATACCTGTCATCCCTACAGTACACGACCTGTGTCTTATAAAAGGATATCCCTGTCTTCCCTATATTACAGGACGGGTGTCTTTTAATATTTTATCCCTGTCATCCCTATCGTACAGGACGGGTGTCTTATGAAATGATACGTTTGTCATTTCTACAGTACAGGACGGGTGTCTTATGAAATGATATCTTTGTCATCTCTACAATACAGGACAGTTGTCTTATAAAATGATATCTTTGTCATTTCTACAGTACAGGACAGGTGTCCTATCAAATGATATCTGTGTCATCTCTACAGTACAGAACAGGTGTCTTATCAAACGAATTTTTTGTTATTTCTACAGTACAGGACGGGTGTCTTATCAAATGATATATATGCCATATCTATAGTACAGGACGGGTATCTTATCAAATGATATATTTGTCATCTCGACAGTACAGGACGGGTGTCTTATCAAATGATATATTTGTCATCTCTACAGTACATGTCGGGTGTCTTATCAAATGATATCTTGTCATCTCTACAGTACAGGACGAGTGTCTTATCAAATGATATCTTTGTCATCTCTACAGTACAGGACGTGTGTCTTATCAAAGGATATCTTTGTCATCTCTACAGTAAATGACGGGTGTCTCATCAAATGATATCTTTGTCATCTCTACAGTACAGGACGGGTGTTTTATGAAATGATATCTTTGTCATGTCTAGAGTACAGGACGGGTGTCTTATAAAATGATATCCCTGTCTTCCCTATAGTACAGGACGGGTGTCTTATAATATTCTATCCCTGTCATCCCTATAGTACAGGACGGGTGTCTTATAATATGTTATCCCTGTTATCCCTATAGTACAGGACGGGTGACTGATCTATTGATATCTTTGTCATCTCTACAGTACAGGACGGGTGTCTTATCAAATGATATATTTGTCATTTCTACAGTACAGGACGGGTGTCTTATCGAATGATATATTTATCATCTCTAAAGTACATGACGGGTGTTTTATCAAATTATATCTTTGTCATCTCTACAGTACAGGACGGGTGTCTTATCAAATGTTATATTTGCCATCTCTACAGTACAGGACGTGTGTCTTATCAAAAGATATATTGATCATCTCTACAGTACAGGACGGGTGTCTTATCAACTGATATCTTTGTTATTTCTAGAGTACAGGACGGGTGTTTTATCAAATGATATTTTTTGTAATTTGTACAGTACAGGACGAGTATCTTATCAAATGATATCTTTGTCATTTCTACAGTACAGGACAGGTGTCCTATCAAATGATATCTGTGGCATCTCTACAGTACAGGGCAGGTGTCTTATCAAATGATATTTTTGTCATTTCTACAGTACAGGACGGGTGTCTTATCAAATGATATATTTATCATCTCTAAAGTACATGACGGGTGTTTTATCAAATTATATCTTTGTCATCTCTACAGTACAGGACGGTTGTCTTATCAAATGTTATATTTGCCATCTCTACAGTACAGGACGTGTGTCTTATCAAAAGATATATTGATCATCTCTACAGTACAGGACGGGTGTCTTATCAACTGATATCTTTGTTATTTCTAGAGTACAGGACGGGTGTCTTATCAAATGATATTTTTTTGTAATTTGTACAGTACAGGACGAGTATCTTATCAAATGATATCTTTGTCATTTCTACAGTACAGGACAGGTGTCCTATCAAATGATATCTGTGGCATCTCTACAGTACAGGGCAGGTGTCTTATCAAATGATATTTTTGTCATTTCTACAGTACAGGACGGGTGTCTTATCAAATGATATATTTGTAATCTCTACAGTACAGGACGCTTGTCTTATCAAATGATATATTTGTCATCTCTACAGTACAGGACGTGTGTCTTTTCAAATGATATCCTTGTCATCTCTACAGTACAGGACAGGTGTCTTATCAAAAAATTTCTGTGTCATCTCTATAGTACAGGACGAGTGTCTTATCCAATGATATCTTTGTCATCTCTACAGTACAGGACGTGTGTCTTATCAAAGGATATCTTTGTCATCTCTACAGTACAGGGCGGGTGTCTCATCAAATGATATCTTTGTCATCTCTACAGTACAGCACGGGTGTCTTATGAAATGATATCCCTTTCTTCCCTATTGTACAGGACTTGTGTCTTATCAAATGATATATTTGTGATCTCTACAGTACAGGACGGGTGTCTTATCAAATGATATTTTTGTCTTCTCTACAGTACCGGAAGGGTGTTTTATCATATGCTATCTTTGTCATCTCTACAGTACAGGAAGGGTGTCTGATCAAATGATATCTTTATCCTCTCTACAGTACAGGACGGGTGTCTTATCAAATGATATATTTGTCATTTCTACAGTACAGGACGGGTGTCTTATCAAATTATATCTTTGTCATCTCTACAGTAAATGACGGGTGTCTCATCAAATGATATCTTTGTCATCTCTACAGTACAGGACGGGTGTTTTATGAAATGATATCTTTGTCATGTCTAGAGTACAGGACGGGTGTCTTATAAAATGATATCCCTGTCTTCCCTATAGTACAGGACGGGTGTCTTATAATATTTTATCCCTGTCATCCCTACAGTACAGGACGGGTGTCTCATCAAATGATATTTTTGTCATTTCTACAGTACAGGACGGGTATCTTATCAAATGCTATCTTTGTCATCTCTACAGTACAGGACGGGTGTCTTATCAAATGATATATTTGTCATCTCTACAATACAATACGGGTATCTTATCAAATGATATCTGTGTCATCTCTACAGTACATTATAGGTGTCTTATCAAATGATATCTTTGTCATCTCGACAGTAGAGGACAGGTGTCTTATCAAATGATATATTTGTCATCCCTACATTACATGACGGGTGTCTTATCAAATGATGGGTGTGTCATCTCTACAGTACATGACAGGTGTCTTATCACATGATATCTCTGTCATCTCTACAGTACAGGACGTGTATCTTATCAACTGATATCTTTGTCATTTCTACAGTACAGGACAGGTGTCCTATCAAATTATATCTGTGTCATCTCTACAGTACAGGTGTCTTATCAAATGATATTTTGTCATTTCTACAGTACAGGACGGGTGTCTTTTCAAAATATATATATGTCATCTCTACAGTACAGGACTAATGTCTTATCAAAAGATATATTTATCATCTCTACAGTACAGGACGGGTGTCTTATCAAATGATATCTTTGTTATCTCTACAGTACAGGACGGGTGTCTTATCAAATGATATTTTTTGTAATTTCTACAGTACAGGACGAGTATCTTATCAAATGATATTTTTGTCATTTCTACAGTACAGGACAGGTGTCCTATCAAATGATATCTGTGGCATCTCTACAGCACAGGGCAGGTGTCTTATCAAATGATATTTTTGTCATTTCTACAGTACAGGACGGGTGTCTTATCAAATGATATATTTGTAATCTCTACAGTACAGGACGCTTGTCTTATCAAATGATATATTTGTCATGTCTACAGTACAGGACGTGTGTCTTTTCAAATGATATCCTTGTCATCTCTACAGTATAGGACGGGTGTCTTATCAAATAATATCTGTGTCATCTCTACAGTACAGGGCGGGTGTCTCATCAAATGATATCTTTGTCATCTCTACAGTACAGCACGGGTGTCTTATGAAATGATATCCCTTTCTTCCCTATTGTACAGGACTTGTGTCTTATCAAATGATATATTTGTCTTCTCTACAGTACAGGACGGATGTTTTATCAAATTCTATCTTTATCATCTCTACAGTACAGGAAGGGTGTCTGATCAAATGATATCTTTATCATCTCTAGAGTACAGGACGGGTGTCTTATCAAATGATATATTTGTCATTTCTAGAGTACAGGACAGGTGTCTTATCAAATGATATATTTGTCATCTCTACAGTAGAGGACGGGTGTCTTATCAAATAATATACTTGTCATCTCTACAGTACAGGACAGGTGTCTTATCAAATGATATATTGATCATCTCTACAGTACAGAACGGGTGTCTTATCGAATGATATCTTTGCTATCTCTACAGTAAAGGACGGGTGTCTTATCAAATGATATTTTTGTCAATTCTGCAGTACAGGACGGGTATATTTTCAAATTATATCTTTGTCATCTCGACAGTACAGGACAGGTGTCTTATCAAATGATATATTTGTCATCTCTACAGTACATGACGGGTGTCTTATCACATGATATCTCTGTCATATCTACAGTACAGGACGTGTGTCTTATCAACTGATATCTTTATCATTTCTACAGTACAGGACAGCTGTCCTATCAAATTATATCTGTGTCATCTCTACAGTACAGGACAGGTGTCTTATCAAATGATATTTTGTCATTTCTACAGTACAGGACGGGTGTCTTTTCAAAATATATATATGTCATCTCTACAGTACAGGACGGGTGTCTAATGAAATGATATCCCTGTCTTCCCTATTGTACAGGACTTGTGTCTTATCAAATGATATCTTTGTCATCTCTACAATACAGGACGGGTGCCTTATCAAATGTTATCTTTGTCATCTCTAGAGTACAGGACGGGTGACTGATCAAATGATATCTTTGTCATCTCTACAGTACAGGACGGGTGTCTTATCAAATGATATATTTGTCATTTCTACAGTACAGGACGGGTGTCTTATCGAATGATATCTTTGTCATCTCTAAAGTACATGACGGGTGCTTTATCAAATTATATCTTTGTCATCTCTACAGTACAGGACGGGTGTCTTATCAAATGTTATATTTGCCATCTCTAGAGTACAGGACGTGTGGCTTATCAAAAGATATATTTATCATCTCTACAGTACAGGACGGGTGTTTTATCACATGATATCTCTGTCATATCTACAGTACAGGACGTGTGTCTTATCAACTGATATCTTTATCATTTCTACAGTACAGGACGTGTGTCTTTTCAAAATATATATATGTCATCTCTACAGTACAGGAGAGGTGTCTTATCAAATGATATATTTATCATCTCTACAGTACAGGACGGGTGTCTTATCAAATGATATCTTTGTCATCTCTACAGTACAGGACGGGTGTCTTATGAAATGATATCTTTGTCATCTCTACAGTACAGGACGGGTTTCTTATGAAATGATATATTTGTCGTCTCTAGAGTACTGGACGGGTGTCTAATGAAATGATACCCCTGTCTTCCCTATTGTACAGTACTTTTGTCTTATCAAATGATATATTTGTCATCTCTACAGTACAGGACGGGTGTCTTATCAAATGATATCTTTATCATATCTATAATACATGACGGTGCCTTATCATATGCTATCTTTGTCATCTCTACAGTACAGGACGGGTGTCTGATAAAATGATATCTTTGTCATCTCTACAGTACAGGACGGGTGTCTAATGAAATGATATCCCTGTCTTCCCTATTGTACAGGACTTGTGTCTTATCAAATGATATCTTTGTCATCTCTACAATACAGGACGGGTGCCTTATCAAATGTTATCTTTGTCATCTCTAGAGTACAGGATGGGTGACTGATCAAATGATATCTTTTTCATCTCTACAGTACAGGACGGGTGTATTATCAAATGATATTTTGTCATTTCTACAGTACAGGACGGGTGTCTTTTCAAAATATATATATGTCATCTCTACAGTACAGGACAGGTGTCTTATCAAATGATATATTTATCATCTCTACAGTACAGGACGGGTGTCTTATGAAATGATATCTTTGTCATCTCTACAGTACAGGACGGGTTTCTTATGAAATGATATGTTTGTCGTCTCTAGAGTACAGGACGGGTGTCTAATGAAATGATACCCCTGTCTTCCCTATTGTACAGTACTTTTGTCTTATGAAATGATATCTTTGTCATCTCTACAGTACAGGACGGGTGTCTTATCAAATGATATCTTTATCATCTCTATAATACATGACGGTGCCTTATCAAATGCTATCTTTGTCATCTCTACAGTACAGGACGGGTGTCTGATAAAATGATATCTTTGTCATCTCTACAGTACAGGACGGGTGTCTAATGAAATGATATCCCTGTCTTCCCTATTGTACAGGACTTGTGTCTTATCAAATGATATCTTTGTCATCTCTACAATACAGGACGGGTGCCTTATCAAATGCTATCTTTGTCATCTCTAGAGTACAGGACGGGTGACTGATCAAATGATATCTTTGTCATTTCTACAGTACAGGACTGGTGTCTTTTCGAATGATATCTTTGTCATCTCTACAGTACAGGACGGGTGTCTTATCAAATGTTATATTTGCCATCTCTACAGTACAGGACGTGTGGCTTATCAAAAGATATATTTATCATCTCTACAGAACAGGACGGGTGTCTTATCAAATGATATCTTTGTTATCTCTACAGTACAGGACGGGTGTCTTATCAAATGATATTTTTTGTAATTTCTACAGTACAGGAAGAGTATCTTATCAAATGATATCTTTGCCATTTCTACAGTACAGGACAGGTGTCCTATTAAATGATATCTGTGGCATCTCTACAGCACAGGGCAGGTGTCTTATCAAATAATATTTTTGTCATTTCTACAGTACAGGACGGGTGTCTTATCAAATGATATATTTGTAATCTCTACAGTACAGGACGCTTGTCTTATCAAATGATATATTTTTCATCTCTACAGTACAGAACGTGTGTCTTTTCAAATGATATCCTTGTCATCTCTACAGTACAGGACGGGTGTCTTATCAAATAATATCTGTGTCATCTCCATAGTACAGGACGAGTGTCTTATCCAATGATATCTTTGTCATCTCTACAGTACAGGACGTGTGTCTTATCAAAGGATATCTTTGTCATCTCTACAGTACAGGGCGGGTGTCTCATCAAATGATATCTTTGTCATCTCTACAGTACAGCACGGGTGTTTTATGAAATGATATCCCTTTCTTCCCTATTGTACAGGACTTGTGTCTTATCAAATGATATCTTTGTGATCTCTACAGTACAGGACGGGTGTCTTATCAAATGATATCTTTGTCTTCTCTACAGTACAGGACGGATGTTTTATCAAATGCTATCTTTATCATCTCTACAGTACAGGAAGGGTGTCTTATCAAATGATATCTTTATCATCTCTACAGTACAGGACGGGTGTCTTATCAAATGATATATTTGTCATTTCTACTGTACAGGACGGGTGTCTTATCAAATTACATCTTTGTCATTTCTAGAGTACAGGACAGGTGTCTTATCAAATGATATCTTTGTCATCTCTACAGTACAGGACGGGTGTCTTATCAAATAATATACTTGTCATCTCTACAGTACAGGACAGGTGTCTTATCAAATTATATATTTATCATCTCTACAGTACATGACGGGTGTCTTATCTAATGATATCTTTGCTATCTCTACAGAAAAGGACGGGTGTCTTATCAAATGATATTTTTGTCAATTCTACAGTACAGGACGGGTATATTTTCAAATGATATCTTTGTCATCTCGACAGTACAGGACAGGTGTCTTATCAAATGATATATTTGTCATCTCTACAGTACATGACGGGTGTCTTATCAAATGATGGGTGTGTCATCTCTACAGTACATGACAGGTGTCTTATCAAATAATATTTTTGTCATTTCTACAGTACAGGACGGGTGTCTTATCAAATGATATATTTGTAATCTCTACAGTACAGGACGCTTGTCTTATCAAATGATATATTTTTCATCTCTACAGTACAGAACGTGTGTCTTTTCAAATGATATCCTTGTCATCTCTACAGTACAGGACGGGTGTCTTATCAAATAATATCTGTGTCATCTCCATAGTACAGGACGAGTGTCTTATCCAATGATATCTTTGTCATCTCTACAGTACAGGACGTGTGTCTTATCAAAGGATATCTTTGTCATCTCTACAGTACAGGGCGGGTGTCTCATCAAATGATATCTTTGTCATCTCTACAGTACAGCACGGGTGTTTTATGAAATGATATCCCTTTCTTCCCTATTGTACAGGACTTGTGTCTTATCAAATGATATCTTTGTGATCTCTACAGTACAGGACGGGTGTCTTATCAAATGATATCTTTGTTTTCTCTACAGTACAGGACGGATGTTTTATCAAATGCTATCTTTATCATCTCTACAGTACAGGAAGGGTGTCTTATCAAATGATATCTTTATCATCTCTACAGTACAGGACGGGTGTCTTATCAAATGCTATATTTGTCATTTCTACTGTACAGGACGGGTGTCTTATCAAATTACATCTTTGTCATTTCTAGAGTACAGGACAGGTGTCTTATCAAATGATATCTTTGTCATCTCTACAGTACAGGACGGGTGTCTTATCAAATAATATACTTGTCATCTCTACAGTACAGGACAGGTGTCTTATCAAATTATATATTTATCATCTCTACAGTACATGACGGGTGTCTTATCTAATGATATCTTTGCTATCTCTACAGAAAAGGACGGGTGTCTTATCAAATGATATTTTTGTCAATTCTACAGTACAGGACGGGTATATTTTCAAATGATATCTTTGTCATCTCGACAGTACAGGACAGGTGTCTTATCAAATGATATATTTGTCATCTCTACAGTACATGACGGGTGTCTTATCAAATGATGGGTGTGTCATATCTACAGTACAGGACGTGTGTCTTATCAAATGATATCTTTGTTATCTCTACAGTACAGGACGGGTGTCTTATCAAATGATATATTTGTCATTTCTACAGTACAGGACGGGTGTCTTATCGAATAATATCTTTGTCATCTCTAAAGTACATGACGGGTGTTTTATCAAATTATATCTTTGTCATCTCTACAGTACAGGACGAGTGTCTTATCAAATGTTATATTTGCCATCTCTACAGTACAGGACGTGTGTCTTATCAAAAGATATATTTATCATCTCTACAGTACAGGACGCTTGTCTTATCAAATGATATATTTTTCATCTCTACAGTACAGGACGTGTGTCTTTTCAAATGATATCCTTGTCATCTCTACAGTACAGGACGGGTGTCTTATCAAATAATATCTGTGTCATCTCTATAGTACAGGACGAGTGTCTTATCCAATGATATCTTTGTCATCTCTACAGTACAGGACGTGTGTCTTATCAAAGGATATCTTTGTCATCTCTACAGTACAGGGCGGGTGTCTCATCAAATGATATCTTTGTCATCTCTACAGTACAGCACGGGTGTCTTATGAAATGATATCCCTTTCTTCCCTATTGTACAGGACTTGTGTCTTATCAAATGATATCTTTGTGATCTCTACAGTACAGGACGGGTGTCTTATCAAATGATATCTTTGTCTTCTCTACAGTACAGGACGGATGTTTTATCAAATGCTATCTTTATCATCTCTACAGTACAGGAAGGGTGTCCTATCAAATGATATCTTTATCATCTCTACAGTACAGGACGGGTGTCTTATCAAATGCTATATTTGTCATTTCTACTGTACAGGACAGGTGTCTTATCAAATTATATCTTTGTCATTTCTAGAGTACAGGATAGGTGTCTTATCAAATGATATCGTTGTCATCTCTACAGTACAGGACGGGTGTCTTATCAAATAATATACTTGTCATCTCTACAGTACAGGACAGGTGTCTTATCAAATGATATATTTATCATCTCTACAGTACATGACGGGTGTCTTATCTAATGATATCTTTGCTATCTCTACAGTAAAGGACGGGTGTCTTACCAAATGATATTTTTGTCAATTCTACAGTACAGGACGGGTATATTTTCAAATGATATCTTTGTCATCTCGACAGTACAGGACAGGTGTCTTATCAAATGATATATTTGTCATCTCTACAGTTCATGACGGGTGTCTTATCAAATGATGGGTGTGTCATCTCTACAGTACATGACAGGTGTCTTATCACATGATATCTCTGTCATATCTACAGTACAGGACGTGTGTCTTATCAACTGATATCTTTATCATTTCTACAGTACAGGACAGCTGTCCTATCAAATTATATCTGTGTCATCTCTACAGTACAGGACAGGTGTCTTATCAAATGATATCTTTGTCATCTCTAGAGTACAGGACGGGTGTCTTATCAAATGATATATTTGTCATTTCTACAGTACAGGACGGGTGTCTTATCGAATAATATCTTTGTCATCTCTAAAGTACATGACGGGTGTTTTATCAAATTATATCTTTGTCATCTCTACAGTACAGGACGAGTGTCTTATCAAATGTTATATTTGCCATCTCTACAGTACAGGACGTGTGTCTTATCAAAAGATATATTTATGATCTCTACAGTACAGGACGGGTGTCTTATCAAATGATATCTTTGTTATCTCTACAGTACAGGACGGGTGTCTTATCAAATGATATTTTTTGTAATTTCTACAGTACAGGAAGAGTATCTTATCAAATGATATCTTTGTCATTTCTACAGTACAGGACAGGTGTCCTATCAAATGATATCTGTGGCATCTCTACAGTACAGGGCAGGTGTCTTATCAAATGATATTTTTGTCATTTCTACAGTACAGGACGGGTGTCTTATCAAATGATATATTTGTAATCTCTACAGTACAGGACGCTTGTCTTATCAAATGATATATTTGTCATCTCTACAGTACAGAACATGTGTCTTTTCAAAATATATATATGTCATCTCTACAGTACAGGACGTGTGGCTTATCAAAAGATATATTTATCATCTCTACAGTACAGGACGGGTGTCTTATCAAATGATATCTTTGTTATCTCTACAGTACAGGACGGGTGTCTTATCAAATGATATTTTTTGTAATTTCTACAGTACAGGACGAGTATCTTATCAAATGATATCTTTGTCATTTCTACAGTACAGGACAGATGTCCTATCAAATGATATCTGTGGCATCTCTACAGCACAGGGCAGGTGTCTTATCAAATGATATTTTTGTCATTTCTACAGTACAGGACGGGTGTCTTATCAAATGATATATTTGTAATCTCTACAGTACAGGACGCTTGTCTTATCAAATGATATATTTGTCATCTCTACAGTACAGGACGTGTGTCTTTTCAAATGATATCCTTGTCGTCTCTAAAGTACAGGACGGGTGTCTTATCAAATAATATCTGTGTCATCTCCATAGTACAGGACGAGTGTCTTATCCAATGATATCTTTGTCATCTCTACAGTACAGGACGTGTGTCTTATCAAAGGATATCTTTGTCATCTCTACAGTACAGGGCGGGTGTCTCATCAAATGATATCTTTGTCATCTCTACAGTACAGCACGGGTGTTTTATGAAATGATATCCCTTTCTTCCCTATTGTACAGGACTTGTGTCTTATCAAATGATATCTTTGTGATCTCTACAGTACAGGACGGGTGTCTTATCAAATGATATCTTTGTCTTCTCTACAGTACAGGACGGATGTTTTATCAAATGCTATCTTTATCATCTCTACAGTACAGGAAGGGTGTCTTATCAAATGATATCTTTATCATCTCTACAGTACAGGACGGGTGTCTTATCAAATGATATATTTGTCATTTCTACTGTACAGGACGGGTGTCTTATCAAATTACATCTTTGTCATTTCTAGAGTACAGGACAGGTGTCTTATCAAATGATATCTTTGTCATCTCTACAGTACAGGACGGGTGTCTTATCAAATAATATACTTGTCATCTCTACAGTACAGGACAGGTGTCTTATCAAATTATATATTTATCATCTCTACAGTACATGACGGGTGTCTTATCTAATGATATCTTTGCTATCTCTACAGAAAAGGACGGGTGTCTTATCAAATGATATTTTTGTCAATTCTACAGTACAGGACGGGTATATTTTCAAATGATATCTTTGTCATCTCGACAGTACAGGACAGGTGTCTTATCAAATGATATATTTGTCATCTCTACAGTACATGACGGGTGTCTTATCAAATGATGGGTGTGTCATCTCTACAGTACATGACAGGTGTCTTATCAAATAATATTTTTGTCATTTCTACAGTACAGGACGGGTGTCTTATCAAATGATATATTTGTAATCTCTACAGTACAGGACGCTTGTCTTATCAAATGATATATTTTTCATCTCTACAGTACAGAACGTGTGTCTTTTCAAATGATATCCTTGTCATCTCTACAGTACAGGACGGGTGTCTTATCAAATAATATCTGTGTCATCTCCATAGTACAGGACGAGTGTCTTATCCAATGATATCTTTGTCATCTCTACAGTACAGGACGTGTGTCTTATCAAAGGATATCTTTGTCATCTCTACAGTACAGGGCGGGTGTCTCATCAAATGATATCTTTGTCATCTCTACAGTACAGCACGGGTGTTTTATGAAATGATATCCCTTTCTTCCCTATTGTACAGGACTTGTGTCTTATCAAATGATATCTTTGTGATCTCTACAGTACAGGACGGGTGTCTTATCAAATGATATCTTTGTCTTCTCTACAGTACAGGACGGATGTTTTATCAAATGCTATCTTTATCATCTCTACAGTACAGGAAGGGTGTCTTATCAAATGATATCTTTATCATCTCTACAGTACAGGACGGGTGTCTTATCAAATGCTATATTTGTCATTTCTACTGTACAGGACGGGTGTCTTATCAAATTACATCTTTGTCATTTCTAGAGTACAGGACAGGTGTCTTATCAAATGATATCTTTGTCATCTCTACAGTACAGGACGGGTGTCTTATCAAATAATATACTTGTCATCTCTACAGTACAGGACAGGTGTCTTATCAAATTATATATTTATCATCTCTACAGTACATGACGGGTGTCTTATCTAATGATATCTTTGCTATCTCTACAGAAAAGGACGGGTGTCTTATCAAATGATATTTTTGTCAATTCTACAGTACAGGACGGGTATATTTTCAAATGATATCTTTGTCATCTCGACAGTACAGGACAGGTGTCTTATCAAATGATATATTTGTCATCTCTACAGTACATGACGGGTGTCTTATCAAATGATGGGTGTGTCATATCTACAGTACAGGACGTGTGTCTTATCAAATGATATCTTTGTTATCTCTACAGTACAGGACGGGTGTCTTATCAAATGATATATTTGTCATTTCTACAGTACAGGACGGGTGTCTTATCGAATAATATCTTTGTCATCTCTAAAGTACATGACGGGTGTTTTATCAAATTATATCTTTGTCATCTCTACAGTACAGGACGAGTGTCTTATCAAATGTTATATTTGCCATCTCTACAGTACAGGACGTGTGTCTTATCAAAAGATATATTTATCATCTCTACAGTACAGGACGCTTGTCTTATCAAATGATATATTTTTCATCTCTACAGTACAGGACGTGTGTCTTTTCAAATGATATCCTTGTCATCTCTACAGTACAGGACGGGTGTCTTATCAAATAATATCTGTGTCATCTCTATAGTACAGGACGAGTGTCTTATCCAATGATATCTTTGTCATCTCTACAGTACAGGACGTGTGTCTTATCAAAGGATATCTTTGTCATCTCTACAGTACAGGGCGGGTGTCTCATCAAATGATATCTTTGTCATCTCTACAGTACAGCACGGGTGTCTTATGAAATGATATCCCTTTCTTCCCTATTGTACAGGACTTGTGTCTTATCAAATGATATCTTTGTGATCTCTACAGTACAGGACGGGTGTCTTATCAAATGATATCTTTGTCTTCTCTACAGTACAGGACGGATGTTTTATCAAATGCTATCTTTATCATCTCTACAGTACAGGAAGTGTGTCCTATCAAATGATATCTTTATCATCTCTACAGTACAGGACGGGTGTCTTATCAAATGCTATATTTGTCATTTCTACTGTACAGGACAGGTGTCTTATCAAATTATATCTTTGTCATTTCTAGAGTACAGGATAGGTGTCTTATCAAATGATATCGTTGTCATCTCTAGAGTACAGGACGGGTGTCTTATCAAATAATATACTTGTCATCTCTACAGTACAGGACAGGTGTCTTATCAAATGATATATTTATCATCTCTACAGTACATGACGGGTGTCTTATCTAATGATATCTTTGCTATCTCTACAGTAAAGGACGGGTGTCTTACCAAATGATATTTTTGTCAATTCTACAGTACAGGACGGGTATATTTTCAAATGATATCTTTGTCATCTCGACAGTACAGGACAGGTGTCTTATCAAATGATATATTTGTCATCTCTACAGTACATGACGGGTGTCTTATCAAATGATGGGTGTGTCATCTCTACAGTACATGACAGGTGTCTTATCACATGATATCTCTGTCATATCTACAGTACAGGACGTGTGTCTTATCAACTGATATCTTTATCATTTCTACAGTACAGGACAGCTGTCCTATCAAATTATATCTGTGTCATCTCTACAGTACAGGACAGGTGTCTTATCAAATGATATCTTTGTCATCTCTAGAGTACAGGACGGGTGTCTTATCAAATGATATATTTGTCATTTCTACAGTACAGGACGGGTGTCTTATCGAATAATATCTTTGTCATCTCTAAAGTACATGACGGGTGTTTTATCAAATTATATCTTTGTCATCTCTACAGTACAGGACGAGTGTCTTATCAAATGTTATATTTGCCATCTCTACAGTACAGGACGTGTGTCTTATCAAAAGATATATTTATGATCTCTACAGTACAGGACGGGTGTCTTATCAAATGATATCTTTGTTATCTCTACAGTACAGGACGGGTGTCTTATCAAATGATATTTTTTGTAATTTCTACAGTACAGGAAGAGTATCTTATCAAATGATATCTTTGTCATTTCTACAGTACAGGACAGGTGTCCTATCAAATGATATCTGTGGCATCTCTACAGTACAGGGCAGGTGTCTTATCAAATGATATTTTTGTCATTTCTACAGTACAGGACGGGTGTCTTATCAAATGATATATTTGTAATCTCTACAGTACAGGACGCTTGTCTTATCAAATGATATATTTGTCATCTCTACAGTACAGAACATGTGTCTTTTCAAAATATATATATGTCATCTCTACAGTACAGGACGTGTGGCTTATCAAAAGATATATTTATCATCTCTACAGTACAGGACGGGTGTCTTATCAAATGATATCTTTGTTATCTCTACAGTACAGGACGGGTGTCTTATCAAATGATATTTTTTGTAATTTCTACAGTACAGGACGAGTATCTTATCAAATGATATCTTTGTCATTTCTACAGTACAGGACAGATGTCCTATCAAATGATATCTGTGGCATCTCTACAGCACAGGGCAGGTGTCTTATCAAATGATATTTTTGTCATTTCTACAGTACAGGACGGGTGTCTTATCAAATGATATATTTGTAATCTCTACAGTACAGGACGCTTGTCTTATCAAATGATATATTTGTCATCTCTACAGTACAGGACGTGTGTCTTTTCAAATGATATCCTTGTCGTCTCTAAAGTACAGGACGGGTGTCTTATCAAATAATATATGTGTCATCTCTATAGTACAGGACGAGTGTCTTATCCAATGATATCTTTGTCATCTCTACAGTACAGGACGTGTGTCTTATCAAAGGATATATTTGTAATCTCTACAGTACATGACGGGTGTCTTATCAAATGATATATTTGTCATTTCTACAGTACAGGACGGGTCTCTTATCAAATTATATCTTTGTCATTTCTAGAGTACAGGACAGGTGTCTTATCAAATGATATATTTGTCATCTCTACAGTACAGGACGGGTGTCTTATCAAATGTTATCTTTGTCTTCTCTACAGTACAGGACGGGTGTTTTATCAAATGCTATCTTTGTCATCTCTACAGTACAGGAAGGGTGTCTGATCAAATGATATCTTTATCATCTCTACAGTACAGGACGGGTGTCTTATCAAATGATATATTGGTCATTTCTACTGTACAGGACGGGTCTCTTATCAAATTATATCTTTGTCATTTCTAGAGTACAGGACAGGTGTCTTATCAAATGATATATTTGTCATCTCTACAGTACAGGACGGGTGTCTTATCAAATGATATCTTTGTCTTCTCTACAGTACAGGACGGGTGTCTTATCAAATGAGATCTTTGTCTTCTCTACAGTACAGGACGGATGTTTTATCAAATGCTATCTTTATCATCTCTACAGTACAGGAAGGGTGTCTTATCAAATGATATCTTTATCATCTCTACAGTACAGGACGGGTGTCTTATCAAATGCTATATTTGTCATTTCTACTGTACAGGACGGGTGTCTTATCAAATTACATCTTTGTCATTTCTAGAGTACAGGACAGGTGTCTTATCAAATGATATCTTTGTCATCTCTACAGTACAGGACGGGTGTCTTATCAAATAATATACTTGTCATCTCTACAGTACAGGACAGGTGTCTTATCAAATTATATATTTATCATCTCTACAGTACATGACGGGTGTCTTATCTAATGATATCTTTGCTATCTCTACAGAAAAGGACGGGTGTCTTATCAAATGATATTTTTGTCAATTCTACAGTACAGGACGGGTATATTTTCAAATGATATCTTTGTCATCTCGACAGTACAGGACAGGTGTCTTATCAAATGATATATTTGTCATCTCTACAGTACATGACGGGTGTCTTATCAAATGATGGGTGTGTCATATCTACAGTACAGGACGTGTGTCTTATCAAATGATATCTTTGTTATCTCTACAGTACAGGACGGGTGTCTTATCAAATGATATATTTGTCATTTCTACAGTACAGGACGGGTGTCTTATCGAATAATATCTTTGTCATCTCTAAAGTACATGACGGGTGTTTTATCAAATTATATCTTTGTCATCTCTACAGTACAGGACGAGTGTCTTATCAAATGTTATATTTGCCATCTCTACAGTACAGGACGTGTGTCTTATCAAAAGATATATTTATCATCTCTACAGTACAGGACGCTTGTCTTATCAAATGATATATTTTTCATCTCTACAGTACAGGACGTGTGTCTTTTCAAATGATATCCTTGTCATCTCTACAGTACAGGACGGGTGTCTTATCAAATAATATCTGTGTCATCTCTATAGTACAGGACGAGTGTCTTATCCAATGATATCTTTGTCATCTCTACAGTACAGGACGTGTGTCTTATCAAAGGATATCTTTGTCATCTCTACAGTACAGGGCGGGTGTCTCATCAAATGATATCTTTGTCATCTCTACAGTACAGCACGGGTGTCTTATGAAATGATATCCCTTTCTTCCCTATTGTACAGGACTTGTGTCTTATCAAATGATATCTTTGTGATCTCTACAGTACAGGACGGGTGTCTTATCAAATGATATCTTTGTCTTCTCTACAGTACAGGACGGATGTTTTATCAAATGCTATCTTTATCATCTCTACAGTACAGGAAGGGTGTCCTATCAAATGATATCTTTATCATCTCTACAGTACAGGACGGGTGTCTTATCAAATGCTATATTTGTCATTTCTACTGTACAGGACAGGTGTCTTATCAAATTATATCTTTGTCATTTCTAGAGTACAGGATAGGTGTCTTATCAAATGATATCGTTGTCATCTCTACAGTACAGGACGGGTGTCTTATCAAATAATATACTTGTCATCTCTACAGTACAGGACAGGTGTCTTATCAAATGATATATTTATCATCTCTACAGTACATGACGGGTGTCTTATCTAATGATATCTTTGCTATCTCTACAGTAAAGGACGGGTGTCTTACCAAATGATATTTTTGTCAATTCTACAGTACAGGACGGGTATATTTTCAAATGATATCTTTGTCATCTCGACAGTACAGGACAGGTATCTTATCAAATGATATATTTGTCATCTCTACAGTACATGACGGGTGTCTTATCAAATGATGGGTGTGTCATCTCTACAGTACATGACAGGTGTCTTATCACATGATATCTCTGTCATATCTACAGTACAGGACGTGTGTCTTATCAACTGATATCTTTATCATTTCTACAGTACAGGACAGCTGTCCTATCAAATTATATCTGTGTCATCTCTACAGTACAGGACAGGTGTCTTATCAAATGATATCTTTGTCATCTCTAGAGTACAGGACGGGTGTCTTATCAAATGATATATTTGTCATTTCTACAGTACAGGACGGGTGTCTTATCGAATAATATCTTTGTCATCTCTAAAGTACATGACGGGTGTTTTATCAAATTATATCTTTGTCATCTCTACAGTACAGGACGAGTGTCTTATCAAATGTTATATTTGCCATCTCTACAGTACAGGACGTGTGTCTTATCAAAAGATATATTTATGATCTCTACAGTACAGGACGGGTGTCTTATCAAATGATATCTTTGTTATCTCTACAGTACAGGACGGGTGTCTTATCAAATGATATTTTTTGTAATTTCTACAGTACAGGAAGAGTATCTTATCAAATGATATCTTTGTCATTTCTACAGTACAGGACAGGTGTCCTATCAAATGATATCTGTGGCATCTCTACAGTACAGGGGAGGTGTCTTATCAAATGATATTTTTGTCATTTCTACAGTACAGGACGGGTGTCTTATCAAATGATATATTTGTAATCTCTACAGTACAGGACGCTTGTCTTATCAAATGATATATTTGTCATCTCTACAGTACAGAACATGTGTCTTTTCAAAATATATATATGTCATCTCTACAGTACAGGACGTGTGGCTTATCAAAAGATATATTTATCATCTCTACAGTACAGGACGGGTGTCTTATCAAATGATATCTTTGTTATCTCTACAGTACAGGACGGGTGTCTTATCAAATGATATTTTTTGTAATTTCTACAGTACAGGACGAGTATCTTATCAAATGATATCTTTGTCATTTCTACAGTACAGGACAGATGTCCTATCAAATGATATCTGTGGCATCTCTACAGCACAGGGCAGGTGTCTTATCAAATGATATTTTTGTCATTTCTACAGTACAGGACGGGTGTCTTATCAAATGATATATTTGTAATCTCTACAGTACAGGACGCTTGTCTTATCAAATGATATATTTGTCATCTCTACAGTACAGGACGTGTGTCTTTTCAAATGATATCCTTGTCGTCTCTAAAGTACAGGACGGGTGTCTTATCAAATAATATATGTGTCATCTCTATAGTACAGGACGAGTGTCTTATCCAATGATATCTTTGTCATCTCTACAGTACAGGACGTGTGTCTTATCAAAGGATATATTTGTAATCTCTACAGTACATGACGGGTGTCTTATCAAATGATATATTTGTCATTTCTACAGTACAGGACGGGTCTCTTATCAAATTATATCTTTGTCATTTCTAGAGTACAGGACAGGTGTCTTATCAAATGATATATTTGTCATCTCTACAGTACAGGACGGGTGTCTTATCAAATGTTATCTTTGTCTTCTCTACAGTACAGGACGGGTGTTTTATCAAATGCTATCTTTGTCATCTCTACAGTACAGGAAGGGTGTCTGATCAAATGATATCTTTATCATCTCTACAGTACAGGACGGGTGTCTTATCAAATGATATATTGGTCATTTCTACTGTACAGGACGGGTCTCTTATCAAATTATATCTTTGTCATTTCTAGAGTACAGGACAGGTGTCTTATCAAATGATATATTTGTCATCTCTACAGTACAGGACGGGTGTCTTATCAAATGATATCTTTGTCTTCTCTACAGTACAGGACGGGTGTTTTATCAAAAGCTATCTTTGTCATCTCTACAGTACAGGAAGGGTGTCTGATCAAATGATATCTTTATCATCTCTACAGTACAGGAAGGATGTCTTATCAAATGATATATTTGTCATTTCTACAGTACAGGACGGGTCTCTTATCAAATTATATCTTGTCATTTCTAGAGTACAGGACAGGTGTCTTATCAAATGATATATTTATCATCTCTACAGTACAGGACGGGTGTCTTATCTAATGATATCTTTGCTATCTCTACAGTAAAGGACGGGTGTCTTATCAAATGATATTTTTGTCAATTCTACAGTACAGGACGGGTATATTTTCAAATGATATCTTTGTCATCTCGACAGTACAGGACAGCTGTCCTATCAAATGATATCTGTGTCATCTCTATAGTACAGGACAGGTGTCTTATCAAGTGATATTTTGTCATTTCTACAGTACA
Source organism: Bathymodiolus septemdierum (assembly GCA_963383655.1). Lineage (NCBI taxonomy): Eukaryota > Metazoa > Mollusca > Bivalvia > Mytilida > Modiolidae > Bathymodiolus > Bathymodiolus septemdierum. Next base: position 129,535,954 of record OY726519.1, on the reverse strand, counting down.
GGACGGATGGCTTTTCAAAATATATACATGTCATCTCTACAGTACAGGTCAGGTGTCTTATCAAATGATATATTTATCATCTCTACAGTACAGGACGGGTGTCTTATCAAATGATATCTTTGTCATCTCTACAGTACAGGACGGGTGTCTTATGAAATGATATCTTTGGCATCCCTACAGTACAGGACGGGTTTCTTATGAAATGATATATTTGTCGTCTCTAGAGTACAGGACGGGTGTCTAATGAAATGATATCCCTGTCTTCCCTATTGTACAGGACTTTTGTCTAATCAAATGATATCTTTGTCATCTCTACAGTACAGGACGGGTGTCTGATCAAATGATATCTTTGTCATCTCTACAGTAAAGGACGTGTGTCTTATGAAAGGATATCTTTGTCATCTCTACAGTACAGGGCGGGTGTCTCATCAAATGATATCTTTGTCATCTCTACAGTGCAGCACGGGTGTCTTATGAAATGATATCCCTTTCTTCCCTATTGTACAGGACTTGTTTCTTATCAAATGATATCTTTGTGATCTCTACAGTACAGGACGGGTGTCTTATCAAATGATATCTTTGTCTTCTCTACAGTACAGGACGGGTGTTTTATCAAATGCTATCTTTGTCATCTCTACAGTACAGGAAGGGTGTCTGATCAAATGATATCTTTATCATCTCTACAGTACAAGACGGGTGTCTTATCAAATGATATATTTGTCATTTCTACAGTACATGACGGGTCTCTTATCAAATTATATCGTTGTCATTTCTAGAGTACAGGACAGGTGTCTTATCAAATGATATATTTGTCATCTCTACAGTACAGGACGGGTGTCTTAACAAATGATATACTGGTCATCTCTACAGTACAGGACAGGTGTCTTATCAAATGATATATTTGTCATCTCTACAGTACAGGACGGGTGTCTTATCTAATGATATCTTTGCTATCTCTACAGTAAAGGACGGGAGTCTTATCAAATGATATATTTGTCATCTCTACAGTACATGACGGGTGTCTTATCAAATGATGGGTGTGTCATCTCTACAGTACATGACAGGTGTCTTATCACATGATATCTCTGTCATCTCTGCAGTACAGGACGTGTGTCTTATCAACTGATATCTTTGTCATTTCTACAGTACAGGACAGGTGTCCTATCAACCTCTACAGTACAGGACAGGTGTCTTACCAAATGATATTTTGTCATTTCTACAGTACAGGACGGGTGGCTTTTCAAAATATATATATGTCATATCTACAGTACAGGACAGGTGTCTTATCAAATAATATATTTATCATCTCTACAGTACAGGACGGGTGTCTTATCAAATGATATCTTTGTCATCTCTACAGTACAGGACGGTTGTCTTATGAAATGATATCTTTGTCATCTCTACAGTACAGGACGGGTTTCTTATGAAATGATATCTTTGTCGTCTCTAGAGTACAGGACGGGTGTCTAATGAAATGATATCCCTGTCTTCTCTATTGTACAGGACTTTTGTCTTATCAAATGATATCTTTGTCATCTCTACAGTACAGGTCGGGTGTCTTATGAAATGATATCTTTATCATCTCTACAATACATGACGGGTATCTTATCAAATGCTATCTTTGTCATCTTCACAGTACAGGACGGGTGTCTGATCAAATGATATCTTTGTCATCTCTACAGTACAGGACTTGTTTCTTATCAAATGATATCTTTGTGATCTCTACAGTACAGGACGGGTGTCTTATCAAATGATATCTTTGTCTTCTCTACAGTACAGGACGGGTGTTTTATCAAATGCTATCTTTGTCATCTCTACAGTACAGGAAGGGTGTCTGATCAAATGATATCTTTATCATCTCTACAGTACAGGACGGGTGTCTTATCAAATGATATATTTGTCATTTCTACAGTACATGACGGGTCTCTTATCAAATTATATCGTTGTCATTTCTAGAGTACAGGACATGTGTCTTATCAAATGATATATTTGTCATCTCTACAGTACAGGACGGGTGTCTTAACAAATGATATACTGGTCATCTCTACAGTACAGGACAGGTGTCTTATCAAATGATATATTTATCATCTCTACAGTACAGGACGGGTGTCTTATCTAATGATATCTTTGCTATCTCTACAGTAAAGGACGGGAGTCTTATCAAATGATATATTTGTCATCTCTACAGTACATGACGGGTGTCTTATCAAATGATGGGTGTGTCATCTCTACAGTACATGACAGGTGTCTTATCACATGATATCTCTGTCATCTCTGCAGTACAGGACGTGTGTCTTATCAACTGATATCTTTGTCATTTCTACAGTACAGGACAGGTGTCCTATCAAATTATATCTGTGTCATCTCTACAGTACAGGACAGGTGTCTTATCAAATGATATTTTGTCATTTCTACAGTACAGGACGGGTGGCTTTTCAAAATATATATATGTCATATCTACAGTACAGGACAGGTGTCTTATCAAATAATATATTTATCATCTCTACAGTACAGGACGGGTGTCTTATCAAATGATATCTTTGTCATCTCTACAGTACAGGACGAGTGTCTTATGAAATGATATCTTTGTCATCTCTACAGTACAGGACGGGTTTCTTATGAAATGATATCTTTGTCGTCTCTAGAGTACAGGACGGGTGTCTAATGAAATGATATCCCTGTCTTCCCTATTGTACAGGACTTTTGTCTTATCAAATGATATCTTTGTCATCTCTACAGTACAGGTCGGGTGTCTTATGAAATGATATCTTTATCATCTCTACAATACAGGACGGGTATCTTATCAAATGCTATCTTTGTCATCTTCACAGTACAGGACGGGTGTCTGATCAAATGATATCTTTGTCATCTCTACAGTACAGGACGGGTGTCTTATCAAATGATATATTTGTCATTTCTACAGTACAGGACGGGTGTCTTATCAAAAGATATATTATCATCTCTACAGTACAGGACGAGTGTCTTATGAAATGATATCTTTGTTATCTCTACAGTACAGGACAGGTGTTTTATCAAATGATATTTTTTTGTAATTTCTACAGTACAGTACGAGTATCTTATCAAATGATATCTTTGTCATTTCTACAGTACAGGACAGGTGTCTTATCAAATGATATATTTGTAATCTCTACAGTACAGGACGCTTGTCTTATCAAATGATATATTTGTCATCTCTACAGTACAGGACGGGTGTCTTATCAAATGATATATTTCTCATTTCTACAGTACAGGACGGGTGTCTTATCGAATGATATCTTTGTCATCTCTAAAGTACAGGACGGGTGTTTTATCAAATTATATCATTGTCATCTCTACAGTACAGGACGGGTGTCTTATCAAAAGATATATTATCATCTCTACAGTACAGGACGAGTGTCTTATCAAATGATATCTTTGCTATCTCTACAGTACAGGACAGGTGTTTTATCAAATGATATTTTTTTGTAATTTCCACAGTACAGTACGAGTATCTTATCAAATGATATCTTTGTCATTTCTACAGTACAGGACAGGTGTCTTATCAAATGATATATTTGTAATCTCTACAGTACAGGACGCTTGTCTTATCAAATGATATATTTGTCATCTCTACAGTACAGGACGTGTGTCTTTTCAAATGACATCCTTGTCATCTCTACAGTACAGGACGGATGTCTTATCAAATAATATCTGTGTCATCTCTATAGTACAGGACGAGTGTCTTATCAAATGATATCTTTGTCATCTCTACAGTACAGGACAGGTATCTTATCAAATGATATTTTGTCATTTCTACAGTACAGGACGGGTGGCTTTTCAAAATATATATATGTCATCTCTACAGTACAGGACAGGTGTCTTATCAAATGATATATTTATCATCTCTACAGTACAGGACGGGTGTCTTATGAAATGATATCTTTCTCATCTCTACAGTACAGGACGGGTATCTTATGAAATGATATCTTTGTCATCTCTACAGTACAAGACGGGTTTCTTATGAAATGATATCTTTGTCGTCTCTAGAGTACAGGACGGGTGTCTAATGAAATGATATCCCTGTCTTCCCTATTGTACAGGACGGGTGTCTTATCAAATGATATCTTTGTCATCTCTACAGTACAGGACGGGTGTCTGATCAAATGATATCTTTGTCATCTCTACAGTACAGGACGGGTGTCTTATCAAATGATATATTTGTCATTTCTACAGTACAGGACGGGTGTCTTATCGAATGATATCTTTGTCATCTCTAAAGTACAGGACGGGTGTTTTATCAAATTATATCATTGACATCTCTACAGTACAGGACGGGTGTCTTATTAAATGCTATATTTGCCATCTCTACAGTACAGGACAGGTGTCTTATCAAAAGATATATTTATCATCTCTACAGTACAGGACGGGTGTCTTATCAAATGATATCTTTGCTATCTCTACAGTACAGGACAGGTGTCTTATCAAATGATATTTTTTTGTAATTTCTACAGTACAGTACGAGTATCTTATCAAATGATATCTTTGTCATTTCTACAGTACAGGACAGGTGTCTTATCAAATGATATATCTGTAATCTCTACAGTATAGGACGCTTGTCTTATGAAATGATATATTTGTAATCTCTACAGTACAGGACGTGTGTCTTTTCAAATGATATCCTTGTCATCTCTACAGTACAGGACGGATGTCTTATCAAATAATATCTGTGTCATCTCTATAGTACAGGACGAGTGTCTTATCAAATGATAACTTTGTCATCTCTACAGTACAGGACGTGTGTCTTATCAAAGGATATCTTTGTCATCTCTACAGTACAGGACGGGTGTCTCATCAAATGATATCTTTGTCATCTCTACAGTACAGGACGGGTGTCTAATGAAATGATATCCCTGTCTTCCCTATTGTTAAGGATTTGTGTCTTATCAAATGATATCTTTGTGATCGCTACAGTACAGGACGGGTGTCTTATCAAATGATATATTTGTCATCTCTACAGTACAGGACGGGTGTTTTATCAAATGCTATCTTTGTCATCTCTACAGTACAGGACGGGTGTCTGATCAAATGATATCTTTATCATCTCTACAGTACAGGACGGGTGTCTTATCAAATGATATATTTGTCATTTCTACAGTACAGGACGGGTGTCTTATCAAGTTATATCTTTGTCATTTCTAGAGTACAGGACAGGTGTCTTATCAAATGATATCTTTGTCATCTCTACAGTACAGGACGGGTGTCTTATCAAATGATATACTTGTCATCTCTACAGTACAGGAGAGGTGTCTTATCAAATGATATATCTATCATCTCTACAGTACAGGACGGGTGTCTTATCTAATGATATCTTTGCTATCTCTACAGTACAGGACGGGTGTCTGATCAAATGATATTTTTGTCAATTCTACAGTACAGGACGGGTATCTTTTCAAATGATATAATTGTCATCTCGACAGTACAGGACAGGTGTCTTATCAAATGATATATTTATCATCTCTACAGTACATGACGGGTGTCTTATCAAATGATGGGTGTGTCATCTCTACAGTACATGACGAGTGTCTTATTAAATGTTATCTCTGTCATCTCGACAGTACAGGGCGCTTGTCTTATCAAATGATATATTTGTCATCTCTACAGTACAGGACGTGTGTCTTTTCAAATCATATCCTTGTCATCTCTACAGTACAGGACGGGTGTCTTATCAAATAATATCTGTGTCATCTCTATAGTACAGGACGAGTGTATTATCCAATGATATCTTTGTCATCTCTACAGTACAGGACGGGTGTCTTATGAAATGATATCTTTGTCATCTCTACAGTACAGGACGGGTTTCTTATGAAATGATATCTTTGTCGTCTCTAGAGTACAGGACGGGTGTCTAATGAAATGATATCCCTGTCTTCCCTATTGTACAGGACTTTTGTCTTATCAAATGATATCTTTGTCATCTCTACAGTACAGGTCGGGTGTCTTATCAAATGATATCTTTATCATCTCTATAATACAGGACGGGTATCTTATCAAATGCTATCTTTGTCATCTTCACAGTACAGGACGGGTGTCTGATCAAATGATATCTTTGTCATCTCTACAGTACAGGACGGGTGTCTTATCAAATGATATATTTGTCATTTCTACAGTACAGGACGGGTGTCTTATCGAATGATATCTTTGTCATCTCTAAAGTACAGGACGGGTGTTTTATCAAATTATATCATTGTCATCTCTACAGTACAGGACGGGTGTCTTATCAAAAGATATATTATCATCTCTACAGTACAGGACGAGTGTCTTATCAAATGATATCTTTGCTATCTCTACAGTACAGGACAGGTGTTTTATCAAATGATATTTTTTTGTAATTTCTACAGTACAGTACGAGTATCTTATCAAATGATATCTTTGTCATTTCTACAGTACAGGACAGGTGTCTTATCGAATGATATCTTTGTCATCTCTAAAGTACAGGACGGGTGTTTTATCAAATTATATCATTGTCATCTCTACAGTACAGGACGGGTGTCTTATCAAAAGATATATTATCATCTCTACAGTACAGGACGAGTGTCTTATCAAATGATATCTTTGCTATCTCTACAGTACAGGACAGGTGTTTTATCAAATGATATTTTTTTGTAATTTCTACAGTACAGTACGAGTATCTTATCAAATGATATCTTTGTCATTTCTACAGTACAGGACAGGTGTCTGATCAAATGATATATTTGTAATCTCTACAGTACAGGACGCTTGTCTTATCAAATGATATATTTGTCATCTCTACAGTACAGGACGTGTGTCTTTTCAAATGACATCCTTGTCATCTCTACAGTACAGGACGGATGTCTTATCAAATAATATCTGTGTCATCTCTATAGTACAGGACGAGTGTCTTATCAAATGATATCTTTGTCATCTCTACAGTACAGGACAGGTATCTTATCAAATGATATTTTGTCATTTCTACAGTACAGGACGGGTGGCTTTTCAAAATATATATATGTCATCTCTACAGTACAGGACAGGTGTCTTATCAAATGATATATTTATCATCTCTACAGTACAGGACGGGTGTCTTATGAAATGATATCTTTGTCATCTCTACAGTACAGGACGGGTATCTTATGAAATGATATCTTTGTCATCTCTACAGTACAAGACGGGTTTCTTATGAAATGATATCTTTGTCGTCTCTAGAGTACAGGACGGGTGTCTAATGAAATGATATCCCTGTCTTCCCTATTGTACAGGACGGGTGTCTTATCAAATGATATCTTTGTCATCTCTACAGTACAGGACGGGTGTCTGATCAAATGATATCTTTGTCATCTCTACAGTACAGGACGGGTGTCTTATCAAATGATATATTTGTCATTTCTACAGTACAGGACGGGTGTCTTATCGAATGATATCTTTGTCATCTCTAAAGTACAGGACGGGTGTTTTATCAAATTATATCATTGACATCTCTACAGTACAGGACGGGTGTCTTATCAAATGCTATATTTGCCATCTCTACAGTACAGGACAGGTGTCTTATCAAAAGATATATTTATCATCTCTACAGTACAGGACGGGTGTCTTATCAAATGATATCTTTGCTATCTCTACAGTACAGGACGTGTGTCTTTTCAAATGACATCCTTGTCATCTCTACAGTACAGTACGAGTATCTTATCAAATGATATCTTTGTCATTTCTACAGTACAGGACAGGTGTCTTATCAAATGATATATTTGTAATCTCTACAGTATAGGACGCTTGTCTTATGAAATGATATATTTGTCATCTCTACAGTACAGGACGTGTGTCTTTTCAAATGATATCCTTGTCATCTCTACAGTACAGGACGGATGTCTTATCAAATAATATCTGTGTCATCTCTATAGTACAGGACGAGTGTCTTATCAAATGATAACTTTGTCATCTCTACAGTACAGGACGTGTGTCTTATCAAAGGATATCTTTGTCATCTCTACAGTACAGGACGGGTGTCCCATCAAATGATATCTTTGTCATCTCTACAGTACAGGACGGGTGTCTAATGAAATGATATCCCTGTCTTCCCTATTGTTAAGGATTTGTGTCTTATCAAATGATATCTTTGTGATCGCTACAGTACAGGACGGGTGTCTTATCAAATGATATATTTGTCATCTCTACAGTACAGGACGGGTGTTTTATCAAATGCTATCTTTGTCATCTCTACAGTACAGGACGGGTGTCTGATCAAATGATATCTTTATCATCTCTACAGTACAGGACGGGTGTCTTATCAAATGATATATTTGTCATTTCTACAGTACAGGACGGGTGTCTTATCAAGTTATATTTTTGTCATTTCTAGAGTACAGGACAGGTGTCTTATCAAATGATATCTTTGTCATCTCTACAGTACAGGACGGGTGTCTTATCAAATGATATACTTGTCATCTCTACAGTACAGGAGAGGTGTCTTATCAAATGATATATCTATCATCTCTACAGTACAGGACGGGTGTCTTATCTAATGATATCTTTGCTATCTCTACAGTACAGGACGGGTGTCTGATCAAATGATATTTTTGTCAATTCTACAGTACAGGACGGGTATCTTTTCAAATGATATAATTGTCATCTCGACAGTACAGGACAGGTGTCTTATCAAATGATATATTTATCATCTCTACAGTACATGACGGGTGTCTTATCAAATGATGGGTGTGTCATCTCTACAGTACATGACAGGTGTCTTATTAAATGTTATCTCTGTCATCTCTACAGTACAGGGCGCTTGTCTTATCAAATGATATATTTGTCATCTCTACAGTACAGGACGTGTGTCTTTTCAAATCATATCCTTGTCATCTCTACAGTACAGGACGGGTGTCTTATCAAATAATATCTGTGTCATCTCTATAGTACAGGACGAGTGTATTATCCAATGATATCTTTGTCATCTCTACAGTACAGGACGGGTGTCTTAACAAATGATATACTGGTCATCTCTACAGTACAGGACAGGTGTCTTATCAAATGATATATTTTTCATCTCTACAGTACAGGACGGGTGTCTTATCTAATGATATCTTTGCTATCTCTACAGTAAAGGACGGGAGTCTTATCAAATGATATATTTGTCATCTCTACAGTACATGACGGGTGTCTTATCAAATGATGGGTGTGTCATCTCTACAGTACATGACAGGTGTCTTATCACATGATATCTCTGTCATCTCTGCAGTACAGGACGTGTGTCTTATCAACTGATATCTTTGTCATTTCTACAGTACAGGACAGGTGTCCTATCAAATTATATCTGTGTCATCTCTACAGTACAGGACAGGTGTCTTACCAAATGATATTTTGTCATTTCTACAGTACAGGACGGGTGGCTTTTCAAAATATATATATGTCATATCTACAGTACAGGACAGGTGTCTTATCAAATAATATATTTATCATCTCTACAGTACAGGACGGGTGTCTTATCAAATGATATCTTTGTCATCTCTACAGTACAGGACGGGTGTCTTATGAAATGATATCTTTGTCATCTCTACAGTACAGGACGGGTTTCTTATGAAATGATATCTTTGTCGTCTCTACAGTACAGGACGGGTGTCTAATGAAATGATATCCCTGTCTTCCCTATTGTACAGGACTTTTGTCTTATCAAATGATATCTTTGTCATCTCTACAGTACAGGTCGGGGGTCTTATGAAATGATATCTTTATCATCTCTACAATACATGACGGGTATCTTATCAAATGCTATCTTTGTCATCTTCACAGTACAGGACGAGTGTCTGATCAAATGATATCTTTGTCATCTCTACAGTACAGGACTTGTTTCTTATCAAATGATAACTTTGTGATCTCTACAGTACAGGACGGGTGTCTTATCAAATGATATCTTTGTCTTCTCTACAGTACAGGACGGGTGTTTTATCAAATGCTATCTTTGTCATCTCTACAGTACAGGAAGGGTGTCTGATCAAATGATATCTTTATCATCTCTACAGTACAGGACGGGTGTCTTATCAAATGATATATTTGTCATTTCTACAGTACATGACGGGTCTCTTATCAAATTATATCGTTGTCATTTCTAGAGTACAGGACATGTGTCTTATCAAATGATATATTTGTCATCTCTACAGTACAGGACGGGTGTCTTAACAAATGATATACTGGTCATCTCTACAGTACAGGACAGGTGTCTTATCAAATGATATATTTATCATCTCTACAGTACAGGACGGGTGTCTTATTTAATGATATCTTTGCTATCTCTACAGTAAAGGACGGGAGTCTTATCAAATGATATATTTGTCATCTCTACAGTACATGACGGGTGTCTTATCAAATGATGGGTGTGTCATCTCTACAGTACATGACAGGTGTCTTATCACATGATATCTCTGTCATCTCTGCAGTACAGGACGTGTTCTTATCAACTGATATCTTTGTCATTTCTACAGTACAGGACAGGTGTCCTATCAAATTATATCTGTGTCATCTCTACAGTACAGGACAGGTGTCTTATCAAATGATATTTTGTCATTTCTACAGTACAGGACGGGTGGCTTTTCAAAATATATATATGTCATATCTACAGTACAGGACAGATGTCTTATCAAATAATATATTTATCATCTCTACAGTACAGGACGGGTGTCTTATCAAATGATATCTTTGTCATCTCTACAGTACAGGACGGGTGTCTTATGAAATGATATCTTTGTCATCTCTACAGTACAGGACGGGTGTCTAATGAAATGATATCCCTGTCTTCCCTATTGTACAGGACTTTTGTCTTATCAAATGATATCTTTGTCATCTCTACAGTACAGGTCGGGTGTCTTATGAAATGATATCTTTATCATCTCTACAACACAGGACGGGTATCTTATCAAATGCTATCTTTGTCATCTTCACAGTACAGGACGGGTGTCTGATCAAATGATATCTTTGTCATCTCTACAGTACAGGACGGGTGTCTTATCAAATGATATATTTGTCATTTCTACAGTACAGGACGGGTGTCTTATCGAATGATATCTTTGTTATCTCTAAAGTACAGGACGGGTGTTTTATCAAATTATATCATTGTCATCTCTACAGTACAGGACGGGTGTCTTATCAAAAGATATATTATCATCTCTACAGTACAGGAAGAGTGTCTTATCAAATGATATCTTTGCTATCTCTACAGTACAGGACAGGTGTTTTATCAAATGATATTTTTTTGTAATTTCTACAGTACAGTACGAGTATCTTATCAAATGATATCTTTGTCATTTCTACAGTACAGGACAGGTGTCTTATCAAATGATATATTTGTAATCTCTACAGTACAGGACGCTTGTCTTATCAAATGATATATTTGTCATCTCTACAGTACAGGACGGGTGTCTTATCAAATGATATATTTGTCATTTCTACAGTACAGGACGGGTGTCTTATCGAATGATATCTTTGTCATCTCTAAAGTACAGGACGGGTGTTTTATCAAATTATATCATTGTCATCTCTACAGTACAGGACGGGTGTCTTATCAAAAGATATATTATCATCTCTACAGTACAGGACGAGTGTCTTATCAAATGATATCTTTGCTATCTCTACAGTACAGGACAGGTGTTTTATCAAATGATATTTTTTTGTAATTTCTACAGTACAGTACGAGTATCTTATCAAATGATATCTTTGTCATTTCTACAGTACAGGACAGGTGTCTTATCAAATGATATATTTGTAATCTCTACAGTACAGGACGCTTGTCTTATCAAATGATATATTTGTCATCTCTACAGTACAGGACGTGTGTCTTTTCAAATGACATCCTTGTCATCTCTACAGTACAGGACGGATGTCTTATCAAATAATATCTGTGTCATCTCTATAGTACAGGACGAGTGTCTTATCAAATGATATATTTGTCATCTCTACAGTACAGGACAGGTATCTTATCAAATGATATTTTGTCATTTCTACAGTACAGGACGGGTGGCTTTTCAAAATATATATATGTCATCTCTACAGTACAGGACAGGTGTCTTATCAAATGATATATTTATCATCTCTACAGTACAGGACGGGTGTCTTATGAAATGATATCTTTGTCATCTCTACAGTACAGGACGGGTATCTTATGAAATGATATCTTTGTCATCTCTACAGTACAAGACGGGTTTCTTATGAAATGATATCTTTGTCGTCTCTAGAGTACAGGACGGGTGTCTAATGAAATGATATCCCTGTCTTCCCTATTGTACAGGACGGGTGTCTTATCAAATGATATCTTTGTCATCTCTACAGTACAGGACGGGTGTCTGATCAAATGATATCTTTGTCATCTCTACAGTACAGGACGGGTGTCTTATCAAATGATACATTTGTCATTTCTACAGTACAGAACGGGTGTCTAATCGAATGATATCTTTGTCATCTCTAAAGTACAGGACGGGTGTTTTATCAAATTATATCATTGACATCTCTACAGTACAGGACGGGTGTCTTATCAAATGCTATATTTGCCATCTCTACAGTACAGGACAGGTGTCTTATCAAAAGATATATTTATCATCTCTACAGTACAGGACGGGTGTCTTATCAAATGATATCTTTGCTATCTCTACAGTACAGGACAGGTGTCTTATCAAATGATATTTTTTTGTAATTTCTACAGTACAGTACGAGTATCTTATCAAATGATATCTTTGTCATTTCTACAGTACAGGACAGGTGTCTTATCAAATGATATATTTGTAATCTCTACAGTATAGGACGCTTGTCTTATGAAATGATATATTTGTCATCTCTACAGTACAGGACGTGTGTCTTTTCAAATGATATCCTTGTCATCTCTACAGTACAGGACGGATGTCTTATCAAATAATATCTGTGTCATCTCTATAGTACAGGACGAGTGTCTTATCAAATGATAACTTTGTCATCTCTACAGTACAGGACGTGTGTCTTATCAAAGGATATCTTTGTCATCCCTACAGTACAGGACGGGTGTCTCATCAAATGATATCTTTGTCATCTCTACAGTACAGGACGGGTGTCTAATGAAATGATATCCCTGTCTTCCCTATTGTACAGGATTTGTGTCTTATCAAATGATATCTTTGTGATCGCTACAGTACAGGACGGGTGTCTTATCAAATGATATATTTGTCATCTCTACAGTACAGGACGGGTTTTTTATCAAATGCTATCTTTGTCATCTCTACAGTACAGGACGGGTGTCTGATCAAATGATATCTTTATCATCTCTACAGTACAGGACGGGTGTCTTATCAAATGATATATTTGTCATTTCTACAGTACAGGACGGGTGTCTTATCAAGTTATATCTTTGTCATTTTTAGAGTACAGGACAGGTGTCTTATCAAATGATATCTTTGTCATCTCTACAGTACAGGACGGGTGTCTTATCAAATGATATACTTGTCATCTCTACAGTACAGGAGAGGTGTCTTATCAAATGATATATCTATCATCTCTACAGTACAGGACGGGTGTCTTATCTAATGATATCTTTGCTATCTCTACAGTAGAGGACGGGTGTCTGATCAAATGATATTTTTGTCAATTCTACAGTACAGGACGGGTATCTTTTCAAATGATATAATTGTCATCTCGACAGTACAGGACAGGTGTCTTATCAAATGATATATTTATCATCTCTACAGTACATGACGGGTGTCTTATCAAATGATGGGTGTGTCATCTCTACAGTACATGACAGGTGTCTTATTAAATGTTATCTCTGTCATCTCTACAGTACAGGGCGCTTGTCTTATCAAATGATATATTTGTCATCTCTACAGTACAGGACGTGTGTCTTTTCAAATCATATCCTTGTCATCTCTACAGTACAGGACGGGTGTCTTATCAAATAATATCTGTGTCATCTCTATAGTACAGGACGAGTGTATTATCCAATGATATCTTTGTCATCTCTACAGTACAGGACGTGTGTCTTATCAAAGGATATCTTTGTCATCTGTACAGTACAGGGCGGGTGTCTCATCAAATGATATCTTTGTCATCTCTACAGTACAGGACGGGTGTCTTATGAAATGATATCCGTTTCTTCCCTATTGTACAGGACTTGTGTCTTATCAAATGATATCTTTGTGATCTCTACAGTACAGGACTTGTGTCTTATCAAATGCTATCTTTGTCATCTCTACAGTACAGGAAGGGTGTCTGATCAAATGATATCTTTATCATCTCTACAGTACAGGACGGGTGTCTTATCAAATGATATATTTGTCATTTCTACAGTACATGACGGGTGTCTTATCAAACTATATCTTTGTCATTTCTAGAGTACAGGACGAGTGTCTTATCAAATGATAACTTTGTCATCTCTACAGTACAGGACGTGTGTCTTATCAAAGGATATCTTTGTCATCTATACAGTACAGGACGGGTGTCTCATCAAATGATATCTTTGTCATCTCTACAGTACAGGACGGGTGTCTAATGAAATGATATCCCTGTCTTCCCTATTGTACAGGATTTGTGTCTTATCAAATGATATCTTTGTGATCGCTACAGTACAGGACGGGTGTCTTATCAAATGATATATTTGTCATCTCTACAGTGCAGGACGGGTGTTTTATCAAATGCTATCTTTGTCATCTCTACAGTACAGGACGGGTGTCTGATCAAATGATATCTTTATCATCTCTACAGTAGAGGACGGGTGTCTTATCAAATGATATATTTGTCATTTCTACAGTACAGGACGGGTGTATTATCAAGTTATATCTTTGTCATTTCTAGAGTACAGGACAGGTGTCTTATCAAATGATATCTTTGTCATCTCTACAGTACAGGACGGGTGTCTTATCAAATGATATACTTGTCATCTCTACAGTACAGGAGAGGTGTCTTATCAAATGATATATCTATCATCTCTACAGTACAGGACGGGTGTCTTATCTAATGATATCTTTGCTATCTCTACTGTACAGGACGGGTGTCTGATCAAATGATATTTTTGTCAATTCTACAGTACAGGACGGGTATCTTTTCAAATGATATAATTGTCATCTCGACAGTACAGGACAGGTGTCTTATCAAATGATATATTTATCATCTCTACAGTACATGACGGGTGTCTTATCAAATGATGGGTGTGTCATCTCTACAGTACATGACAGGTGTCTTATTAAATGTTATCTCTGTCATCTCTACATTACAGGACGCTTGTCTTATCAAATGATATATTTGTCATCTCTACAGTACAGGACGTGTGTCTTTTCAAATCATATCCTTGTCATCTCTACAGTACAGGACGGGTGTCTTATCAAATAATATCTGTGTCATCTCTATAGTACAGGACGAGTGTATTATCCAATGATATCTTTGTCATCTCTACAGTACAGGACGTGTGTCTTATCAAAGGATATCTTTGTCATCTGTACAGTACAGGGCGGGTGTCTCATCAAATGATATCTTTGTCATCTCTACAGTACAGGACGGGTGTCTTATGAAATGATATCCGTTTCTTCCCTATTGTACAGGACTTGTGTCTTATCAAATGATATCTTTGTGATCTCTACAGTACAGGACGGGTGTCTTATCAAATGATATCTTTGTCTTCTCTACAGTACAGGACGGGTGTTTTATCAAATGCTATCTTTGTCATCTCTACAGTACAGGAAGGGTTTCTGATCAAATGATATCTTTATCATCTCTACAGTACAGGACGGGTGTCTTATCAAATGATATATTTGTCATTTCTACAGTACATGACGGGTGTCTTATCAAACTATATCTTTGTCATTTCTAGAGTACAGGACAGGTGTCTTATCAAATGATATACTTGTCATCTCTACAGTACAGGACAGGTGTCTTATCAAATGATATATTTGTCATCTCTACAGTACATGACGGGTGTCTTATCAAATGATGGGTGTGTCATCTCTACAGTACATGACAGGTGTCTTATCACATGATATCTCTGTCATCTCTACAGTACAGGATGTGTGTCTTATCAACTGATATCTTTGTCATTTCTACAATACAGGACAGGTGTCCTATCAAATTATATCTGTGTCATCTCTACAGTACAGGACAGGTGTCTTATCAAAAGATATTTTTTGTAATTTCTACAGTACAGTACGAGTATCTTATCAAATGATATTTTTGTCATTTCTACAGTACAGGACAGGTGTCTTATCAAATGATATATTTGTAATCTCTACAGTACAGGACGCTTGTCTTATCAAATGATATCCTTGTCATCTCTACAGTACAGGACGGATGTCTTATCAAATAATATCTGTGTCATCTCTATAGTACAGGACGAGTGTCTTATCAAATGATATCTTTGTCATCTCTACAGTACAGGACGGGTGTCTTATCAAATGATATCTTTGTCATCTCTACAGTACAGGACGTGTGTCTTATCAAAGGATATCTTTGTCATCTCTACAGTATAGGACGGGTGTCCAATGAAATGATAGCCCTGTCTTCCCTATTGTACAGGACTTGTGTCTTATCAAATGATATCTTTGTGATCGCTACAGTACAGGACGGGTGTCTTATCAAATGATATCTTTGTCATCTCTACAGTACAGGACGGGTGTTTTATCAAATGCTATCTTTATCATCTCTACAGTACAGGACGGGTGTCTTATCAAATGATATATTTGTCATTTCTACAGTACAGGACGGGTGTCTTATCAAATGATATCTTTGTTATCTCTACAGTACAGGACGGGTGTCTTATCAAATGATATTTTTGTCATTTCTACAGAACAGGACGGGTATCTTATCAAATGCTATCTTTGTCATCTCTACAGTACAGGACGGGTGTCTTATCAAATGATATATTTGTCATCTCTACAATACATGAAGGGTGTCTTATCAAATGATATCTGTGTCATCTCTACAGTACATGATAGGTGTCTTATCAAATGATATCTTTGTCATCTCTACAGTACAGGACGTGTGTCTTATGAAATGATATCTTTGTCATCTCTACAGTACAGGACAGGTGTCTTATAAAATGATATCTTTGTCATTTCTACAGTACAGGACGGGTGTCTTATGAAATGATATCCCTGTCTTCCCTATAGTACGGGACGGGTGTCCAATAAAATGTTATCCCTGTCTTCCCTATAGTACAGGTCGGGTGATAATATTTTATCCCTCTCATCACTATAGTACACGACGGGTGTCTTATGAAATTATATTCTTGTCAACCCTACAGTACAGGACGAGTGTCTTATCAAATGATATCTTTGTTATCTCTACAGTACAGGACGGGTGTCTTATCAAATGATATTTTTATCATTTCTACAGTACAGGACGGGTATCTTATCAAATGCTATCTTTGTTATCTCTACAGTACAGGACGGGTGTCTTATCAAATGATATATTTGTCATCTCTACATTACAAGACGGGTGTCTTATCAAATGATATCTTTGTCATCATTACAGTACAGGACAGGTGTCTTATAACATTTTATCTTTGTCTTCTCTACACTACAGGACTGGTGTCTTATGAAATGATATCCCTGTCTTCGCTATAGTACATGACGGGTGTCTTATAAAATGATATCCCTGTCTTCCTTATAGTACAGGACTGATGTCTTATCAAATGATATCCATGTCAACCCTACAGTACAGGACGGTTGTCTTATAAAATGTTATCCCTGTCATCCCTACAGTACAGGACAGGTGTCTTATCAAATGATATCCTTGTCATCTCTACAGTACAGGACGGGTGTTTTATCAAATAATATCTGTGTCATTTCTACAGTACAGGACGAGTATCTTATCAAACGATATCTTTGTCATCTCTACAGTACAGGACGGGTGTCTTATGAAATGATATCTTTGTCATCTCTACAGTTCAGAACGTGTGTCTTATGAAATGATTTATTTGTCATCTCTAGAGTACAGGACGGGTGTCTAATGAAATGATATCCCTGTCTTCCCTATTGTACAGGACTTTTATCTTATCAAATTTTATCTTTGTCATCTCTACAGTACAGGACGGGTGTCTTATCAAATGATATCTTTGTCATCTCTACAATACAGGACGGGTGTCTTATCAAATGCTATCTTTGTCATCTCTACAGTACAGGACGGGTGTCTTATCAAATGATATATTTGTCATCTCTACAATACATGAAGGGTGTCTTATCAAATGATATCTGTGTCATCTCTACAGTACATGATAGGTATCTTATCAAATGATATCTTTGTCATCTCTACAGTACAGGACGTGTGTCTTATGAAATGATATCTTTGTTATCTCTACAGTACAGGACAGGTGTCTTATAAAATGATATCTTTGTCATATCTACAGTACAGGACGGGTGTCTTATGAAATGATATCCCTGTCTTCCCTATTGTACGGGACGGGTGTCCAATAAAATGTTATCCCTGTCTTCCCTATAGTACAGGTATGGTGTCTTATCAAATGATATCCATGTCAACCCTACAGTACAGGACGGTTGTCTTATAAAATGTTATCCCTGTCATCCCTACAGTACAGGACGTGTGTCTTATCAAATGATATCCTTGTCATCTCTACAGTACAGGACGGGTGTCTTATGAATTGTTATTCATTTCATCCCAACAGTACAGGACGGATGTCTCATCAAATGATAGTAAGTAAGTAAGTAAATTTAATTAAAGTCGGCAAATATATATACATATGAACATGACAAACATTAGATCTGAAGAGCTCCTTAACAGACTGATATTTTAAAACAAAATAGAAAAAGTATAACAAAACAAACACATACAGATACATATATGGTAAAAGACATAGATGTTTAAGAAGGATATAATAGACAAAGATAATTACATGTGAAGTTGTTTAATAAAGGTAACGTATATAGATACTTAAATTATCCAAACAGATATCCCTGCCATCCCTACAATACTGGACGGGTGTCTTATTAAATGTTATCCCTGTCATCCCTACAATGTAGAACGGGTGTCTTATACAATGTTATCCCTGTCATCCCTACAGTACATGATGAGTGTCTACTGGTGTTATATTGTTTTAATTAAAATGATATCCTTGTGATCCCTACAGTACACGCGGGTGTCATATAA
The DNA here is from genome assembly GCA_963383655.1 of Bathymodiolus septemdierum. Lineage (NCBI taxonomy): Eukaryota > Metazoa > Mollusca > Bivalvia > Mytilida > Modiolidae > Bathymodiolus > Bathymodiolus septemdierum. The sequence continues at coordinate 129,516,862 of OY726519.1, read as the reverse complement.
AATGATATTCTTGTCATCTCTACAGTACAGGATGGGTGTTTTATCAAATTTCATCCCTGTGATTCCTATAATACAGGACGGGTGTCATATAAAATGATATCCCTGTGATAGCTACAGTACACGGCGGGTGTCTTATCAAATGATATCCCTGTGATCCCTACAGTACACGGCGGGTGTATCCCTGTGAATTCTATAGTACACGGCGGATGTTTTATGAAATGATATCCCTGTCTTCCCTATTGTACAGGACGTGTTTCTTATCAAATGATATCTTTGTCATCTCTACAGTACAGGACAGGTGTCTTATCAAATGATATCTTTGTCATCTCTACAGTACAGGAAGGGTGTCTTATCAAATGTTACATTTGTCATCTCTACAGTACAGGACATGTGTCTTATCAAATGATATATTTATCATCTCTACAGTACAGGACGGGTGTCTTATCAAATGATATCTTTTTTATCTCTACAGTACAGGACGGGTGTCTTATCAAATGATATTTTTTGTCATTTCTACAGTACAGGACGGATATCTTATCAAATGATATCTTTGTCATTTCTACAGTACAGGAAAGGTGTCCTATCAAATGATACCTGTGTCATCTCTACACTACAGGACAGGTGTCTTATCAAATGATATTTTTGTCATTTCTACAGTACAGGACGGGTGTCTTATCAAAAGATATATTTGTCATCTCTACGGTACAGGACATGTGTCTTATCAAATGATATATTTATCATCTCTACAGTACAGGACGGGTGTCTTATGAAATGATATCTTTGTTATCTCTACAGCACAGGACAAGTGTCTTATCAAATGATATTTTTTGTCATTTCTACAGTACAGGACGGGTATCTTATCAAATGATATCTTTGTCATTTCTACAGTACAGGAAAGGTGTCCTATCAAATGATACATGTGTCATCTCTACAGTACAGGACAGGTGTCTTATCAAATGATATTTTTGTCATTTCTACAGTACAGGACGGGTGTCTTATCAAAAGATATATTTGTCATCTCTACGGTACAGGACATGTGTCTTATCAAATGATATATTTATCATCTCTACAGTACAGGACGGGTGTCTTATGAAATGATATCTTTGTTATCTCTACAGCACAGGACGAGTGTCTTATCAAATGATATCTTTGTCATTTCTACAGTACAGGACGGGTATCTTATCAAATGCTATCTTTGTCAACTTTACGGTACAGGACGGGTGTTTTATCAAATGATATATTTGTCATCTCTGCAGTACATGACGGGTGTCTTATCTAATGATATCTTTGTCATCTCTACAGTACATGACGTGTGTCATATCAAATGATATCTTTGTCATCTCTAGAGTAAAGGACGGGTGTCTAATGAAATGATATCCCTGTCTTCCCTATTGTACAGGACTTGTGTCTTATCAAATGATATCTTTGTCATCTCTACAGTACAGGACGGGTGTCTTATCAAATGATATCTTTGTCATATCTACAATACAGCACGGGTGTCTTATCAAATGCTATCTTTGTCATCTCTACAGTACGGGACGTGTGTCTGATCAAATGATATCTTTGTCATCTCTACAGTACAGGACGGGTGTCTTATCAAATGATATGTTTGTCATTTCTACAGTACAGAACGGGTGTCTTATCAAATGATATCTTTGTCATCTCTACTGTCCAGGACGGGTGTCTTATCAAATGTTATATTTGTCATCTCTACAGTACAGGACAGGTGTCTTATCAAATGATATATTTGTCATCTCTACAGTACAGGACGGGTGTCTTATCAAAATATATATATGTCATCTCTACAGTACAGGACAGGTGTCTTATCAAATGATATCTTTGTTATCTCTACAGTACAGGACGGGTGTCTTATCAAATGATATTTTGTCATTTCTACAGTACAGGACGGGTATCTTATCAAATGCTATCTTTGTCATCTCTACAGTACAGGACGGGTGTCTTATCAAATGATATATTTGTCATCTCTACAATACATGAAGGGTGTCTTATCAAATGATATCTGTGTCATCTCTACAGTACATGATAGGTGTCTTATCAAATGATATCTTTGTCATCTCTACAGTACAGGACGTGTGTCTTATGAAATGATATCTTTGTCATCTCTACAGTACAGGACAGGTGTCTTATCAAATGATATCTTTATCATCTCTACTGTCCAGGACGGGTGTCTTATCAAATGTTATATTTGTCATCTCAACAGTACAGGACAGGTGTCGTATCAAATGATATCTTTGTCATCTCTACAGTACAGGACGGGTGTCTTATCAAAATATATATATGTCATCTCTACAGTACAGGACAGGTGTCTTATCAAATGATATATTTATCATCTCTACAGTACAGGACGGGTGTCTTATCAAATGATATCTTTGCTATCTCTACAGTACAGGACGGGTGTCTTATCAAATGATATTTTTGTCATTTCTACAGTACAGGACGGGTATCTTATCAAATGCTATCTTTGTCATCTCTACAGTACAGGACGGGTGTCTTATCAAATGATATATTTGTCATCTCTACAATACATGAAGGGTGTCTTATCAAATGATATCTGTGTCATCTCTACAGTACATGATATGTGTCTTATCAAATGATATCTTTGTCATCTCTACAGTACAGGACGTGTGTCTTATGAAATGATATCTTTGTCATCTCTACAGTACAGGACAGGTGTCTTATCAAATGATATCTTTGTCATATCTACAGTACAGGACGGGTGTCTTATGAAATGATATCCCTGTCTTCCCTATAGTACGGGACGGGTGTCCAATAAAATGTTATCCCTGTCTTCCCTATAGTACAGGTCGGGTGTCTTATAATATTTTATCCCTGTCATCACTATAGTACACGACCGGTGTCTTATAAAATGATATTCTTGTCAACCCTACAGTACAGGACGGGTATCTTATCAAATGCTATCTTTGTTATCTCTACAGTACAGGACGGGTGTCTTATCAAATGATATATTTGTCATCTCTACATTACAAGACGGGTGTCTTATCAAATGATATCTTTGTCATCTTTACAGTACAGGACAGGTGTCTTATAAAATTATATCTTTGTCATCTCTACACTACAGGACTGGTGTCTTATGAAATGATATCCCTGTCTTCGCTATAGTACATGACGGGTGTCTTATAAAATGATATCCCTGTCTTCCTTATAGTAGAGGACTGGTGTCTTATCAAATGATATCCATGTCAACCCTACAGTACAGGACGGTTGTCTTATAAAATGTTATCCCTGTCATCCCTACAGTACAGGACGGGTGTCTTATAAAATGTTATCCCTGTCATCCCTACAGTACAGGACGAGTGTCTTATGAATTGTTATCCATCTCATCCCAACAGTACAGGACGGATGTCTCATCAAATGATGGTAAGTAAGTAAGTAAATTTAATTAAAGTCGGCAAATATATATACATATGAACATGACAAACATTAGATCTGAAGAGCTCCTTAACAGACTGATATTTTAAAACAAAATAGAAAAAGTATAACAAAACAAACACATACAGATACATATATGGTAAAAGACATAGATGTTTAAGAAGGATATAATAGACAAAGATAATTACATGTGAAGTTGTTTAATAAAGGTAACGTATATAGATACTTAAATTATCCAAACAGATATCCCTGCCATCCCTACAATACTGGACGGGTGTCTTATTAAATGTTATCCCTGTCATCCCTACAATGCAGAACGGGTGTCTTATACAATGTTATCCCTGTCATCCCTACAGTACATGATGAGTGTCTACTGGTGTTATATTGTTTTAATTAAAATGATATCCTTGTGATCCCTACAGTACACGCGGGTGTCATATAAAATGATATTCTTGTCATCTCTACAGTACAGGATGGGTGTTTTATCAAATTTCATCCCTGTGATTCCTATAATACAGGACGGGTGTCATATAAAATGATATCCCTGTGATAGCTACAGTACACGGCGGGTGTCTTATCAAATGATATCCCTGTGATCTCTACAGTACACGGCGGGTGTATCCCTGTGAATTCTATAGTACACGGCGGATGTTTTATGAAATGATATCCCTGTCTTCCCTATTGTACAGGACGTGTTTCTTATCAAATGATATCTTTGTCATCTCTACAGTACAGGACAGGTGTCTTATCAAATGATATCTTTGTCATCTCTACAGTACAGGAAGGGTGTCTTATCAAATGTTACATTTGTCATCTCTACAGTACAGGACATGTGTCTTATCAAATGATATATTGATCATCTCTACAGTACAGGACGGGTGTCTTATTAAATGATATCTTTTTTATCTCTACAGTACAGGACGGGTGTCTTATCAAATGATATTTTTTGTCATTTCTACAGTACAGGACGGGTATCTTATCAAATGATATCTTTGTCATTTCTACAGTACAGAAAAGGTGTCCTATCAAATGATATCTTTGTCATCTCTACAGTACAGGACAGGTGTCTTATCAAATGATATCTTTGTCATCTCTACAGTACAGGAAGGGTGTCTTATCAAATGTTACATTTGTCATCTCTACAGTACAGGACATGTGTCTTATCAAATGATATATTGATCATCTCTACAGTACAGGACGGGTGTCTTATTAAATGATATCTTTTTTATCTCTACAGTACAGGACGGGTGTCTTATCAAATGATATTTTTTGTCATTTCTACAGTACAGGACGGGTATCTTATCAAATGATATCTTTGTCATTTCTACAGTACAGAAAAGGTGTCCTATCAAATGATATCTGTGTCATCTCTACAGTACAGGACAGGTGTCTTATCAAATGATATTTTTGTCATTTCTACAGTACAGGACGGGTGTCTTATCAAAAGATATATTTGTCATCTCTACGGTACAGGACATGTGTCTTATCAAATGATATATTTATCATGTCTACAGTACAGGACGGGTGTCTTATGAAATGATATCTTTGTTATCTCTACAGCACAGGACGGGTGTCTTATCAAATGATATTTTTGTCATATCTACAGTACAGGACGGGTATCTTATCAAATGCTATCTTTGTCAACTTTACGGTACAGGACGGGTGTTTTATCAAATGATATCTTTGTCATCTCTACAGTACAGGACGTGTGTCATATCAAATGATATCTTTGTCATCTCTACAGTACAGGACAGATGTCTTATGAAATGATATCTTTGTCATCTCTACAGTACAGGACGGGTGTCTTATGAAATGATATCCCTGTCTTCCCTATAGTACAATACGGGTGGCCTATAAAATGTTATCCCTGTCTTCCCTATAGTACAGGACGGGTGTCTTATAATATTTTATCCCTGTCATCCCTATAGTACAGGACGGGTGTCTTATAAAATGATATCCTTGTCAACCCTACAGTACAGAACGGGTGTCATAAAAAATGTTATCCCTATCATCCCTAGAGTACATGACGTGTCTTATAAAATGATATTCCTGTCTTCCATATAGTACAGGACTGGTGTCTTATGAAATGATATCCCTGTCAACCCTACAGTACAGCACGGTTGTCTTATCAAATGTTATCCCTGTCATCCCTACAGTACAGGACGGGTGTCTTATAAAATGTTATCCCTGTCATCACTACAGTACAGGACAAGTGTCTTATGAATTGTTATCCCTCTCATCCAAACAGTACAGGACGGATGTCTCATCAAATGATAATAAGTAAGTAAGTAAATTTTATTTAAAGTCGGCAAATATATATACATATCAACATGACAAACATTAGATCTGAAGAGCTCCTTAACAGACTGATATTTTAAAACAAAATAGAAAAAGAATAACAAAACAAACACATACAGATACATATATGGTAAAAGACATACATGTTTAAGAAGGATATAATAGACAAAGATAGTTACATGTGAAGTTGTTTAATAAATGTAACGTATATAGATACTTAAATTATCCAAACAGATATCCCTGCCATCCCTACAATACTGGACGGGTGTCTTATTAAATGTTATCCCTGTCATCCCTACAATGCAGAACGGGTGTCTTATACAATGTTATCCCTGTCATCCCTACAGTACATGATGGGTGTCTACTGGTGTTATATTGTTTTAATTAAAATGATATCTTTGCGATCCCTACAGTACACGCGGGCGTCATATACAATAATATCCTTGTCATCTCTACAGTACAGGATGGGTGTTTTATCAAATCTTATCCCTGTGATTCCTATGGTACATGACGGGTGTCATATAAAATGATATCCCTGTGATTGCGACAGTACACGGCGGGTGTATTATCAAATGATATCCCTGTGATCCCTACAGTACACGGCGGGTGCATCCCTGTGATTGCTATAGTACACGGCGGGTGTCTTATGAAATGATATCCCTGTAATCCCTACAGTACACGGCGGGTGTGTTATCAAATGATATTCCTGTGATCCATACAGTACACGGCAGGTGTCTTATCAAATGATATCCCTGTGATCCCTGCAGTACACGATGGGTGTCTTATCAAATGATATCCCTGTCATCTCTACAGTACACCACGGGTGTCATATAAAATGATGTCCTTGTCATCCCTACAGTACACAGCGAGTGTCTTATGAAATGATGTCCCTGTGATCCTCACAGTACACGACGGGTGTCTTATTAAATGATATATCTGTCATCCCTACAGTCCAGGATGGGTGTCTTATAAAATGATGTCCTTGTCTTTCCTACAGTAAGCGACGTGTGTCTTATAAAATGATGTCCCTGTGATTCCTATAGTACAGAACGACTGCTTTATAAACATAATATCCCTGTCATCCCTACAGTACAGGACATGTGTCTTATAAAATGATATCCCTGTCATTTCTACATTACAGGACGGTGTCTTATAAAATAATATTCCTGTCATCCCAACAGTACACAATGGGTGTCTTATAAAATGATGTCCCTGTGATCCCTACAGTACATGACGGGTGTCTTATAAAATGATATCCCTGTCATCCCTATAGTACACGATGACTGTCTTATAAAATGATGTCTCTGCCATCCCTACAGTACACGACGGGTGTCTTATAAAATGATATCCCTGTGATCCCTACAGTACAGGACGTGTGTTTTATGACATGATATCCTTGTCATCCCTACAGTACAGGACAGGTGTTTTATGAAATGATATCCTTGTCATCCCTACAGTACAGGATGGGTTTCTTATAAAATAATGTTCTTGTCATCCTTACATTACACGATGGGTTTCTTATAAAATAATGTTCTTGTCATCCCTACAGTACACGACGGGTGTCTTATAAAATGATATCCCTGTGATCCCTACAGTACAGGACGGGTGTTTTATGAAGTGATATCCTTGTCATCCCTACAGTACAGGACAGGTGTCTTATAATATGATGTACCTGTGATTCCTACAGTACAGGACGGGTGTTTTATGAAGTGATATCCTTGTCATCCCTACAGTACAGGACAGGTGTCTTATAATATGATGTACCTGTGATTCCTACAGTACATGACGGGTGTCTTATCAAATGATATCCCTGTCTTCCCTATAGTAGACTATGAGTGTGTTATACATGATGTCTCTGTCATCCCTACAGTACACGACGGTGTCTTATAAAATGATGTTCCTGTGATCCCTACAGTACACGGCAGATGTCTTATATAATGATATCCCTGTGATCCCTACAGTACACGACGGGTGTTTTATGAAATTATATCTTTGTCATCCCTACAGTACAGGATGGGTTTCTTTTAAAATAATGTCTCCGTCATCCCTACAGTACACGGCGAGTGACTTATAAAATGATGTCCCTGTGATGCCTACAGTACACGACGGGTGTTATATAAAAATGCAATCCCTGTGATCGCTACAGTACACGGCGGGTGTTATATAAAAATGCAATCTCTGTGATCCCTACAGTACACGGCAGATGTCGTATATAATGATTACCTTGTGATCCCTACAGTACACGACGGGTGTTATATAAAAATGCAATCTCTGTGATCCCTACAGTACACGGCAGATGTCGTATATAATGATTACCTTGTGATCCCTACAGTACACGACGGGTGTTTTAAGAAATGGTATCCTTGTCATCCCTACAGTACAGGATCGGTTTCTTATAAAATGATGTCTCTGTCATCCCTACAGTACACGGCGGGTGTCTTATCAAATGATATCCCTGTCATTCCTACAGTACAGGATGGGTGTCTTATAAAATGATATCCCTGTCATCCCTACAGTACAGGGCGGGTGTCTTATAAAATGATATCCTTGTGATCCCTACAGTACACGACGTGTATCTTATAAAATGATATCTCTGTCATCCCTACAGTAGAGGATGGGTGTCTTATAAAATGATATCCCTGTCATCCCTACAGTACAGGGCGAGTGTCTTATAAAATTATATCCCTGTGATCCCTACAGTACACGACGTGTATCTTATAAAATGATATCCCTGTCATCCCCACAGTACACGACGGGTGTCATGAAAAAGCAATTTTCCTTTCGTCTTTAAAGTATACAACGAATGTCATTAATGGTGCAGGATTTTGCTTGAGTGCTCGTTGACCGTGCTTTCTGCTTTGCTTTTACCATGTTTTGATGTGTATGCTTACTGAGTCTGTTTTGTTGTAAAAGCCACTCGAACACGACAGGATTCTGTGTTTGTATTTTCAATGAATTGCATATTTTTTTATTATTGGCTAAATTCGCATGCCTTATGAACCAATGCATGTCTTAATTTAGAAGTGAAAGCACATGCATACATTATGAATGACTTAAAATGATAAACTACGGAACACCTACCTTTACACTCAACTCGACATCAGTATGGAAACATCCAGACGGTACTTCTATGCAAGAACCTGGTTCTAGTTCGGGCTTTATCACTGAGCCTTTGGTTGAAACCTTAAACACTTCTACTTTTTCCTCGGCGATGATTAAGAATGCAACTGGTCCTTTACTTAAGTCAAGACGAATTTCGAACTTAGTATGCTGTAATAAAACAAATTAATAGTGATTGTTGGTTAGGCTACTTGATTACATTGCTCCCAGAGATTTATAGATTACTTGGCCATCCAATATTTTTAATATGAGTAAAATGACGATTATTGCAGAACCGTGCTGTGCATACTAAAGTAGATAACTATTTGTGCATTGTGCTTGCGATGATTCATTTTGAAACGTTACAAAAACGCTAGAAAGAACAGCATTAAAAAGCGATGCGTCATTATTGTAAAACGATATTTTAAAAGAAATAAATTACATTCAGACACATTTATTACTTTCTATTTGTTTTCAAGGTTCTGTGAAGTCAGTGCTACGTGTGTATTGGTTATGTAGCGTTGAGGAAAGTGACATGATGTATGTACATAAAATAAAGACGATTTGAAAAATTGCATAATATACGAACATTTAACACAATCGGGTTACACAACGTCAACACAAAGGAAAGTTAATTCAAATATAACCAAGCGAACAAGAAGGAAAACACCATAAACATAAATATATCAAAAGTGGTGGCCAAGGTAGATACAAATAAATTGTGCTAGGAATGGATAGATATTATTTTGATGCTACCAATAAGTTCTCTGAAACTGATATCATCAAAATTATCGAGTATTTGATTGACAACTTATTTGTTATCTTTGGTGGACGTGGTTTTCAACAGACAGTCGGCATACATATGGGTGCAAATTGTGCTCCTCCTCTCGTCGACTTATTCCTTTATTCGTATGAGGCAGACCTCATACAGGGGCTTCTCAAGAAAAACGAAAAGAAGCTAGTCCGATCCTTTAATTTCACGTTCCCTATATAGATGATGGCCTTTCACTAAATAATTCTAGGTTTGGTGATTTCGTTGATCGCATCTATCCCATTGAGCTTGAAATAAAGGATCCCACAGAAACACAAAGGTCTGCTTCATACGTTAACCTATACATCGAAATTGACAGTAAAAGGCGGTTAAGAACAAATAGATGATTTCAGTTTTCCCCATTGTGAACTTTCCATTTTTATGTAGCAACATTCCAGTAGCACCTGCATATGGAGTATGTATCTCTCAGTTGATACGATATTCCAGAGCTTGAAGTTAATATCAGGATTTCCATGATAGAAGGTTGCTGCGAACAAGGAAGCTACAGAATCAAGGGTTCCTATCGGTTAAATCATCACTTCGAAAGTGTTACGGTCGCCACCATGAATTGGTTGACCGTTATTGAATATCTGTGTTACAAATGACCACGGATATGTTTCACTTGTCGTAAACACTTCCCGGACCTTTCCTCATTCATGACTTATCAACGGGTTTCTAACTAGAATAAGACGACTGATGCTACTAGTGGAGCAGACATTGCTTAACTTTCCGGAGAACCTGAAGTCTCCCCCGGAATTTTGTGGGTATCGTGTTACTCGATCTTTAGTTTTATGTAAATGTTTTGTAGATCGTTGTTTGTACTTTTTATTTTGACCATGGTGTTGTCTATCCTACTTCGATTTACGGATTCTGATTGCCCCTTTTGTATCTTCAAGCTTCTTAATGAATATTGTTGTTGGTATTTTGAGGACTTGTAACAGGCTATTGAAGAGTGGAGTCGGTCTATTAAGGACTGGTACCGGGTTATAGCAGAGTAGTATCGGTCTATTGAGTACTGGTACCAGGTAATTGAAGAGTGGTGTATGTATATTGAGGACTGGTACCAGTTTATTGAAAAGTGTTGTCGGTCTGTTTAAGACTTATACTAGGTTATTGAAGAGTTGTGTCGGTCTATTGAGGATTGGTACCAGGTTATCGAAGAGTGTTGTCGGTCTATTGAGGACTGGTACAATATTGGAGGTTGTTGGTGTGTAATATTCCGTAATCTACCCAGTACCTAATTTAGATTAAGAGAGACCCTAGACTGTTTGGATATCAGTCCCTCCCCATCCTCACGACTAGAAGAAGGTTGAGTGTTTAATCAATTTGAATAAAGGCGAGGATGATGCATAGCATTCTGTAATAATCTAAAACTGTGCAATGAAAATTATTGAAGGGTAGTTTAAAGTCCAATGGCAGTTTCAAAAATAACATACACCTTGACCGGAGGCCCCATAAAGTTTGTTGCCCTAGGATCCAGCCTGTTAAGCATATAGGTAAATCCGGCACTGAATTTACCATTGTCTTATATTACCCTCAAGAAAATTAATTGTTGAAACTAATATTAAAGAATTCATATTTAGAAGTACTTACTCCTTCAACGACATCAACACCACCTGGTTTCATTTGCCCAGTAGCTGCTCCGTGCAGTGTTCTTACATTTAACACTGTATTACTGCCAACAACCCCCGGGACTGTCAGTATTATGTTCAAAGAAAACTTCTGACATCTCCAACAATTGAATTCATAAATATCACTGAATATATATTGGTTCTCTTCTAATCTTTCAGTGACGTCATTATATTCTGGGGTCATTTGTGAACAGTACAAATACATTATATTTGTTATCTTCGGACTGCCAACAAGGGTAAGACCAAATTCCTGTAGACTATCTACGATGTCCTTTTTTGGCTCCAAGCAAACTATTTTAAATTGATGAAATCTGTAAGCAGAGGAAAACAGGTCATGCAACTACATACTACACATACAAATATATTTGGTGTGAGTAAAATACCAAGACTATCGTGGCAGTGCTGAAATGTTTGAGGCTCGTGACAGTGATGAGATGTCTGAGATTCGTGGCAGTGATGAGATGTCTGAGACTCGTGGCAGTGATGAGATGTCTGAGACTCGTGGTAGTGATGAAATGTCTGAGACTTGTGGCAGTGATGAAATATCTGAGACTCGTGGCAGTGATGAGATGTCTGAGACTCGTGGCAGTGATGAGATATCTCAGACTCGTGGCAGCAAGAAGATTGCTGAGACTCGTGGCAGTGATTGTGTGTTACTTGTGAATGTGATACCATCTCACGGTGAGACGTGTGAGACTCGTGGCAGTGATCGTGTGTTACTTGTGAATGTGATATCATCTCACGGTGAGACGGGTGAGACTCGTGGCAGTGATCGTGTGTTACTTCTGAATGTGATACCAGCTCACGGTGAGACGTGTGAAACTCGTGGCAGTGATCGTGTGTTACTTGTGAATATGATACCATCTCACGGTGAGACGTGTGAGACTCGTGGCAGTCATCGTGTGTTACTTGTGAATGTGATACCAGCTCACGGTAAGATGTATGAGACTCGTGGCAGTGATGAAATGTCTGAGACTCGTGGCAGTGATGAGAGGTCTGAGACTCGTGGCAGTGATGAGATATCTGAGACTCGTGGCAGCAAGAAGATTGCTGAGACTCGTGGCAATGATTGTGTGTTACTTGTGAATGTGATACCATCTCACTGTGAGACGTGTGAGACTCGTGGCAGTGATCGTGTGTTACTTGTGAATGTGATATCATCTCACGGTGAGACGTGTGAGACTCGTGGCAGTGATCGTGTGTTACTTGTGAATGTGATACCAGCTCATGGTGAGACGTGTGAGACTCGTGGCAGTGATCGTGTGTTACTTGTGAATATGATACCATCTCACGGTGAGACATGTGAGACTTGTGGCAGTCATCATGTGTTACTTGTGAATGTGATACCAGCTCACGGTAAGATGTCTGAGACTCGTGGCAGTGATGGTGTATTACTTGTGAATGCGATACCATCTCACGGTAAGATGTCTGAGACTCGTGGCAGTGATGGTGTATTACTTGTGAATGTGATACTATCTCACGGTGAGATGTCTGAGACTCGTGGCAGTGATGGTGTGTTACTTGTGAATGTGATACCAGCTCACGGTGAGATGTCTGAGACTCAAGGCAGTGATCGTGTATTACTTGAGAATGTGATACCAGCCCATGGTGAGATGTCTGAGAATCGTGGCAGTGATGGTGTGTTACTTGTGAATGTGATACCAGCTCACGGTGAGATGTCTGAGACTCGTGGCAGTGATCGTGTGTTACATGTGAATGTGATATCATCTCACGGTGAGACGTGTGAGACTCGTGGCAGTGATCGTGTGTTACTTGTGAATGTGATACCAGTTCACGGTGAGATGTCTTAGACTCGTGGCAGTGATCGTGTGTTACATGTGAATGTGATATCATCTCACGGTGAGACGTGTGAGACTCAAGGCAGTGTTCGTGTATTACTTGTGAATGTGATACCAGCTCACTGTAAGATGTCTGAGACTCATGGCAGTGATTGTGTGTTTCTTGTGAATGTGACACCAGCTCACGGTAAGCTGTCTGAGACTCATGGCAGTGATCGTGTTTTACTTTTGAATGTGATACCAGCTCAAGGTGAGAGTGACGAGACTCGTGGCAGTGATCGTGTGTTATTTGTGAATGTGATACCAGCTCCCAGTAAGATGTCTGAGATTTGTGGCAGTGAGCTTGTGTTACTTGTGAATGTGACACCAGCTCACGATAAGATGTCTGAGACTCAAGGCAGTGATCGTGTGCTACTTGTGAATGTGACACCAGCTCACGGTGAGATGTCTGAGACTCGTGACAGTGATCGTGTGTTACTTGAGAATGTGATACCAGCACACGGTGAGATGTCTGAGACTCGTGGCAATGATCGTGTGTTACTTGTGAATGTGATACCAGCTCACGGTGAGATGTCTTAATCTCGTGGCAGTCAACGTGTGTTACTTGTGAATGTGCCACCAGATCACGGTAAGTTGTCTGAGACTCATGGCAGTGATCGTGTTTTACTTGTAAATGTGATACCAGCTCACGGTGAGATTGCCGAGACTCGTTGCAGTCATCGTGTGTTACTTGTGAATGTGAAACCAGCTCAAGGTGAGATTGCCGAGACTCGTGGCAGTGATCGTTAGTTATTTGTGAATGTGATACCAGCTCCCGGTAAGATATCTGAGATTTGTGGCAGTGATCGTGTGTTACTTGTGAATGTGACACCAGCTCACGGTAAGATGTCTTAGACTCAAGGCAGTGATCGTGTGCTACTTGTGAATGTGACACCAGCTCACGATGAGACGTGTGAGACTCAAGGCAGTGTTCGTGTGTTACTTGTGAATGTGACACCAGCTCACGGTGAGATGTCTGTGACTCGTGACAGTGATCGTGTGTTACTTGAGAATGTGATACCAGCACACGGTGAGATGTTTGAGACTCGTGGCAATGATTATGTGTTACTTGTGAATGTGATACCAGCTCACGGTGAGATGTCTTAAACTCGTGGCAGTCAACGTGTATTACTTGTGAATGTGATAATATCTCACGGTAAGATGTCTGAGACTCAAGGCAGTGATCGTGTGTTTCTTGTGAATGTGACACCAGATCACGGTAAGTTGTCTGAGACTCATGGCAGTGATCGTGTTTTACTTGTAAATGTGATACCAGCTCACGGTGAGATTGCCGAGACTCGTGGCAGTGATCGTGAGTTATTTGTGAATGTGATACCAGCTCCCGGTAAGATATCTGAGATTTTTGGCAGTGATCGTGTGTTACTTGTGAATGTGACACCAGGTCACGGTAAGATGTATGAGACTCAAGGCAGTGATCGTGTGTTACCTGTGAATGTGACACCAGCTCACGATGATACGTGTGAGATTCAAGGCATTGATCGTGTGTTACTTGTGAATGTGACACCAACTCACGGTGAGATGTCTGAGACTCGTGACAGTGATCGTGTGTTACTTTGAATGTGATACCAGCTCACGATGAGATGTGTGAGACTCGTGGCAGTGATGGTGTGTTACTTATGAATGTGATATCATCTCACGGTGAGAGGCCTGAGACTCGTGGCAGTGATCGTGTGTTACTTGTGAATGTGATACCATCTCACGGTGAGATGTCTGAGACTCATGGCAGTGATCGTGTGCTACTTGTGAATGTGATACCAGCTCACGCTGAGATGTCTGAGAATCGTGGCAGTGATCGTGTGTTACTTGTGAATGTGATACCATGTCCCGGTGAGATGTCTGAGACTCATGGGAGTGATCGTGTGCTACTTGTGAATGTGATACCAGCTCACGGTGAGACGTGTGAGACTCGTGGAAGTCATCGTGTGTTACTTGTGAATGTGATACCAGCTCACGGTAAGATGTATGAGACTCGTGGCAGTGATGAAATGTCTGAGACTCGTGGCAGTGATGAGATGTCTGAGAATCGTGGCAGTGATGAGATATCTGAGACTCGTGGCAGCAAGAAGATTGCTGAGACTCGTGGCAATGATTGTGTGTTACTTGTGAATGTGATACCATCTCACTGTGAGACGTGTGAGACTCGTGGCAGTGATCGTGTGTTACTTGTGAATGTGATATCATCTCACGGTGAGACGTGTGAGACTCGTGGCAGTGATCGTGTATTACTTGTGAATGTGATACCAGCTCATGGTGAGACGTGTGAGACTCGTGGCAGTGATCGTGTGTTACTTGTGAATGTGATATCATCTCACGGTGAGACGTGTGAGACTCGTGGCAGTGATCATGTTTTACTTGTGAATGTGATACCAGCTCATGGTGAGACGTGTGAGACTCGTGGCAGTGATCGTGTGTTACTTGTGAATATGATACCATCTCACGGTGAGACATGTGAGACTTGTGGCAGTCATCATGTGTTACTTGTGAATGTGATACCAGCTCACGGTAAGATGTTTGAGACTCGTGGCAGTGATCGTGTATTACTTGTGAATGCGATACCAACTCACGGTGAGATGTCTGAGACTCGTGGCAGTGATCGTGTATTACTTGTGAATGCGATACCAGCTCACGGTGAGATGTCTGAGACTCGTGGCAGTGATGGTGTATTACTTGTGAATGTGATACCATCTCACGGTAAGATGTATGAGACTCGTGGCAGTGATGGTGTATTACTTGTGAATGTGATACTATCTCACGGTAAGATGTCTGAGACTCGTGGCAGTGATGGTGTGTTACTTGTGAATGTGGTACCAGCTCACGGTGAGATGTCTGAGACTCAAGGCAGTGATCGTGTATTACTTGAGAATGTGATATCAGCCCATGGTGAGATGTCTGAGAATCGTGGCAGTGATGGTGTGTTACTTGTGAATGTGATACCAGCTCACGGTGAGATGTCTGAGACTCGTGGCAGTGATCGTGTGTTACATGTGAATGTGATATCATCTCACGGTGAGACGTGTGAGACTCGTGGCAGTGATCGTGTGTTACTTGTGAATGTGATACCAGCTCACAGTGAGATGTCTGAGACTCGTGGCAGTGATCGTGTGTTACATGTGAATGTGATATCATCTCACGGTGAGACGTGTGAGACTCAAGGCAGTGTTCGTGTATTACTTGTGAATGTGATACCAGCTCACTGTAAGATGTCTGAGACTCATTGCAGTGATTGTGTGTTTCTTGTGAATGTGACACCAGCTCACGGTAAGCTGTCTGAGACTCATGGCAGTGATCGTGTTTTACTTTTGAATGTGATACCAGCTCAAGGTGAGAGTGCCGAGACTCGTGGCAGTGATCGTGTGTTATTTGTGAATGTGATACCAGCTCCCAGTAAGATGTCTGA
The DNA here is from genome assembly GCA_963383655.1 of Bathymodiolus septemdierum. NCBI lineage: Eukaryota > Metazoa > Mollusca > Bivalvia > Mytilida > Modiolidae > Bathymodiolus > Bathymodiolus septemdierum. The sequence goes on along the minus strand of OY726519.1, from coordinate 129,500,356 downwards.
GATTTGTGGCAGTGAGCTTGTGTTACTTGTGAATGTGACACCAGCTCACGATAAGATGTCTGAGACTCAAGGCAGTGATCGTGTGCTACTTGTGAATGTGACACCAGCTCACGGTGAGATGTCTGAGACTCGTGACAGTGATCGTGTGTTACTTGAGAATGTGATACCAGCACACGGTGAGATGTCTGAGACTCGTGGCAATGATCGTGTGTTACTTGTGAATGTGATATCATCTCAGGGTGAGATGTCTGAGACTCGTGGCAGTGATGGTGTATTACTTGTGAATGTGATAATATCTCACGGTAAGATGTCTGAGACTCAATGCAGTGATCGTGTGTTTCTTGTGAATGTGCCACCAGATCACGGTAAGTTGTCTGAGACTCATGGCAGTGATCGTGTTTTACTTGTAAATGTGATACCAGCTCACGGTGAGATTGCCGAGACTCGTTGCAGTCATCGTGTGTTACTTGTGAATGTGAAACCAGCTCAAGGTGAGACTGCCGAGACTCGTGGCAGTGATCGTTAGTTATTTGTGAATGTGATACCAGCTCCCGGTAAGATATCTGAGATTTGTGGCAGTGATCGTGTGTTACTTGTGAATGTAACACCAGCTCACGGTAAGATGTCTTAGACTCAAGGCAGTGATCGTGTGCTACTTGTGAATGTGACACCAGCTCACGATGAGACGAGTGAGACTCAAGGCAGTGTTCGTGTGTTACTTGTTAATGTGACACCAGCTCACGGTGAGATGTCTGAGACTCGTGACAGTGATCGTGTGTTACTTGAGAATGTGATACCAGCACACGGTGAGATGTCTGAGACTCGTGGCAATGATTATGTGTTACTTGTGAATGTGATACCAGCTCACGGTGAGATGTCTTAAACTCGTGGCAGTCAACGTGTATTACTTGTGAATGTGATAATATCTCACGGTAAGATGTCTGAGACTCAAGGCAGTGATCGTGTGTTTCTTGTGAATGTGACACCAGATCATGGTAAGTTGTCTGAGACTCGTGGCAGTGATCGTGTTTTACTTGTAAATGTGATACCAGCTCACGGTGAGATTGCCGAGACTCGTGGCAGTGATCGTGAGTTATTTGTGAATGTGATACCAGCTCCCGGTAAGATATCTGAGATTTTTGGCAGTGATCGTGTGTTACTTGTGAATGTGACACCAGGTCACGGTAAGATGTATGAGACTCAAGGCAGTGATCGTGTGTTACCTGTGAATGTGACACCAGCTCACGATGATACGTGTGAGATTCAAGGCATTGATCGTGTGTTACTTGTGAATGTGACACCAACTCACGGTGAGATGTCTGAGACTCGTGACAGTGATCGTGTGTTACTTTGAATGTGATACCAGCTCATGGTGAGATGTGTGAGACTCGTGGCAGTGATGGTGTGTTACTTATGAATGTGATATCATCTCACGGTGAGAGGCCTGAGACTCGTGGCAGTGATCGTGTGCTACTTGTGAATGTGATACCATCTCACGCTGAGATGTCTGAGACTCATGGCAGTGATCGTGTGCTACTTGTGAATGTGATACCAGCTCACGCTGAGATGTCTGAGAATCGTGGCAGTGATCGTGTGTTACTTGTGAATGTGATACCATGTCCCGGTGAGATGTCTGAGACTCGTGGCAGTGATCGTGTGTTACTTGTGAATGTGATACCGTCTCACGATGAGATATCTGAGACTCGTCGCAGTGATCGTGTGTTACTTGTGAATGTGATACTAGCTCACGGTGAGATGTCTTAGACTCGTGGCAGTGATCGTGTGTTACTTGTGAATGTGATACCATCTCACGGTGAGATGTCTTAGACTCTTTGCAGTGATTGTCTCTTACTTGTGAATGTGAAACCAGCTCATGGTAAGATGTCTGAGACTCAAGGCAGTGATCGTGTGTTACTTGTGAATGTGATACCAGCTCACGGTGAGATGTCTGAGACTCGTGGCAGTGATCGTGTGTTACTTGTGAATGTGATACCATGTCCCGGTGAGATGTCTTAGACTCGTGGCAGTGATCGTGTGTTACTTATGAATGTGATACCATCTCACGGTGAGATGTCTGAGACCCGTGGCAGTGATCGTGTGTTACTTGTGAATGTGATACTAGCTCACGGTGAGATGTCTTAGACTCGTGGCAGTGATCGTGTGTTACTTGTGAATGTGATACCATCTCACGGTGAGATGTCTTAGAATCGTGGCAGTGATCGTGTGTTACTTGTGAATGTGATACCAGCTCACGGTGAAATGTCTTAGACTCGTGGCAGTGATTGTGTGTTAACTTGTGAATGTGATACCAGCTCACGGTGAGATGTCTTAGACTCGTGGCAGTGATTGTGTGTTAACTTGTGAATGTGATACCAGCTCACGGTGAGATGTCTTAGACTCGTGGCAGTGATCGTGTGTTACTTGTGAATGTGATACCAGCTCACGGTGAGATGTCTTAGCCTCTTGGCAGTGATCGTGTATTACTTGTGAATGTGATACCAGCTCACGGTGAGATGTGTGAGACTCAAGGCAGTGATCGTGTGTTACTTGTGAATGTGATACCATCTCACGGTGAGACGTGTGAGACTCAAGGCAGTGATCGTGTGTTACTTGTGAATGTGATACCAGCTCACGGTGAGATGTCTGAGACTCGTGGCAGTGATCGTGTGTTACTTGTGAATGTGATACCATCTCACGGTGAGATGTCTGAGACTCGTGGCAGTGATCGTGTGTTACTTGTGAATGTGATACCAGCTCACGGTAAGATGTCTGAGACTCAAGGCAGTGATCGTGTATTACTTGTGAATGTGATACTAGCTCACGGTAAGATGTCTGAGGCTCGTGGCAGTGATCGTGTGTTACTTGTGAATATGATACCTTCTCACGGTGAGATGTGTGAGTCTCGTGGCAGTGATGATGTGTTACTTGTGAATGTGATACCAGCTCCCGGTAAGATGTCTGAGACTCGTGGCAGTGATCGTGTGTTACTTGTGAATGTGATACCAGCTCACGCTAAGATGTCTGAGGCTCTTGGCAGTGCTCGTGTGTTACTTGTGAATATGATACCTTCTCACGGTGAGATGTGTGAGACTCGTGGCAGTGATCGTGTGTTACTTGTGAATGTGATACCAGCTCACGGTGAGATGTCTGAGACTCGTGGTGGCAGTGATCGTGTATTACTTGTGAATGTGATACCATCTCACGGTGAGATTTCATAGACTCGTGGCAATGATCGTGTTACTTGTGAATGTGATACCATCTCACGGTGAGATGTCTGAGACTAGTGGCAGTGATCGTGTGTTACTTTTGAGTGTGATACCAGCTCCCGGTAAGATGTCTGAGACTCGTGGCAGTGATGGTGTGTTACTTGTGAATGTGATACCAGCTCACGGTGAGATGTCTGAGACTCGTGGCAGTGATGGTGTGTTACTTGTGAATGTGATACCATCTCACGGTGAGATGTCTTAGACTCGTGGTAGTGATCGTGTGTTACTTGTGAATGTGATACCATCTCACGGTGAGATGTATGAGACTCGTGGTAGTGATGGTGTGTTACTTGTGATGTGATACCAGCTCACGGTGAGATGTCTGAGACTCATGGCAGTGATCGTGTGTTACTTGTGAATGTGATACCATGTCCCGGTGAGATGTCTTAGACTCGTGGCAGTGATCGTGTGTTACTTGTGAATGTGATACCGTCTCACGGTGAGATGTCTGAGACTCGTGGCAGTGATCGTGTGTTACTTGTGAATGTGATACTAGCTCACGGTGAGATGTCTTAGACTCGTGGCAGTGATCGTGTGTTACTTGTGAATGTGATACCATCTCACGGTGAGATGTCTTAGACTCTTGGCAGTGATTGTGTCTTACTTGTGAATGTGAAACCAGCTCACGGTAAAATGTCTGAGACTCAAGGCAGTGATCGTGTGTTACTTGTGAATGTGATACCAGCTCACGGTGAGATGTCTGAGACTCGTGGCAGTGATCGTTCGTTACTTGTGAATGTGATACTAGCTCACGGTGAGATGTCTTAGACTCGTGGCAGTGATCGTGTGTTACTTGTGAATGTGATACCATTTCACGGTGAGATGCCTGAGACTCGTGGCAGTGATCGTGTGTTACTTGTGAATGTGATACCATGTCCCGGTGAGATGTCTTAGACTACTGGCAGTGATCGTGTGTTACTTGTGAATGTGATACCGTCTCACGGTGAGATGCCTGAGACTCGTGGCAGTGATCGTGTGTTACTTGTGAATGTGATACTAGCTCACGGTGAGATGTCTTAGACTCGTGGCAGTGATCGTGTGTTACTTATGAATGTGATACCGTCTCACGGTGAGATGTCTGAGACTCGTGGTAGTGATGGTGTGTTACTTGTGAATGTGATACTAGCTCACGGTGAGATGTCTTAGACTCGTGGCAGTGATCGTGTGTTACTTGTGAATGTGATACCATCTCACGGTGAGATGTCTGAGACCCGTGGCAGTGATCGTGTGTTACTTGTGAATGTGATACTAGTTCACGGTGAGATGTCTTAGACTCGTGGCAGTGATTGTGTGTTACTTGTGAATGTGATACCAGCTCACGGTAGGATGTCTGAGACTCGTAGCAGTGATCGTGTGTTACTTGTGAATGTGATATCATCTCACGGAGGGACGTGTGAGACTCGTGGCAGTGATAGTATGTTACTTGTGAATGTGATACCAGCTCCCGCTAAGATATCTGAGATTCAAGGCAGTGTTCGTGTATTACTTGTGAATATGATACCAGCTCACGGTGAGATGTCTGAAACTCATGGCAGTGATCGTGTGTTTCTTGTGAATGTGACACCAGTTCACGGTAATTTGTCTGAGACTCATGGCAGTGATCGTGTGTTACTTGTGAATGTGATATCAGCTCACGGTGAGATGTCTTAGACTCGTGGCAGTGATCGTGTGTTACTTGTCAATGTGATACCAGCTCACGGTGAGATGTGTGAGACTCGTGACAGTGATCGTGTGTTACTTGTCAATGTGATACCAGCTCACGGTCAGATGTCTGAGACTCGTGGTAGTGATCGTGTGTTACTTGTGAATGTGATACCAGCTCCCGGTGAGATGTCTGAGACTCGTGGCAGTGATCGTGTGTTACTTGTCAATATGATACCATCTCACGGTGAGATGTCTGAGACTGGTGGTAGTGATCGTGTGTTACCTGTGAATGTGATACCAGCTCACGGTGAGATGTCCGAGGCTCGTGGCAGTGATCGTGTGTTACCTGTGAATGTGATACCAGCTCACGGTGAGATGTCCGAGACTCGTGGCAGTGATCGTGTGTTACTTGTCAATGTGATACCATCTCACGGTGAGATGTCTGAGACTGGTGGTAGTGATCGTGTGTTACTTGTGAATGTGATACCAGCTCACGGTGAGATGTGTGAGACTCAAGGCAGTGATCGTGTGTTACTTGTGAATGTGATACCATCTCACGGTGAGACGTGTGAGACTCAAGGCAGTGATCGTGTGTTACTTGTGAATGTGATACCAGCTCACGGTGAGATGTGTGAGACTCGTGGCAGTGATCGTGTGTTACTTGTGAATGTGATACCAGCTCACGGTGAGATGTCTGAGACTCGTGGTGGCAGTGATCGTGTATTACTTTTGAATGTGATACCATCTCACGGTGAGATTTCATAGACTCGTGGCAATGATCGTGTTACTTGTGAATGTGATACCATCTCACGGTGAGATGTCTGAGACTAGTGGCAGTGATCGTGTGTTACTTTTGAGTGTGATACCAGCTCCCGGTAAGATGTCTGAGACTCGTGGCAGTGATGGTGTGTTACTTGTGAATGTGATACCAGCTCACGGTGAGATGTCTGAGACTCGTGGCAGTGATGGTGTGTTACTTGTGAATGTGATACCATCTCACGGTGAGATGTCTTAGACTCGTGGTAGTGATCGTGTGTTACTTGTGAATGTGATACCATCTCACGGTGAGATGTATGAGACTCGTGGTAGTGATGGTGTGTTACTTGTGATGTGATACCAGCTCACGGTGAGATGTCTGAGACTCATGGCAGTGATCGTGTGTTACTTGTGAATGTGATACCATGTCCCGGTGAGATGTCTTAGACTCGTGGCAGTGATCGTGTGTTACTTGTGAATGTGATACCGTCTCACGGTGAGATGTGTGAGACTCGTGGCAGTGATCGTGTGTTACTTGTGAATGTGATACCATCTCACGGTGAGATGTCTGAGACTCGTGGCAGTGATCGTGTGTTACTTGTGAATGTGATACCAGCTCACGGTAAGATGTCTGAGACTCAAGGCAGTGATCGTGTATTACTTGTGAATGTGATACTAGCTCACGGTGAGATGTCTGAGGCTCGTGGCAGTGATCGTGTGTTACTTGTGAATATGATACCTTCTCACGGTGAGATGTGTGAGTCTCGTGGCAGTGATGATGTGTTACTTGTGAATGTGATACCAGCTCCCGGTAAGATGTCTGAGACTCGTGGCAGTGATCGTGTGTTACTTGTGAATGTGATACCAGCTCACGCTAAGATGTCTGAGGCTCTTGGCAGTGCTCGTGTGTTACTTGTGAATATGATACCTTCTCACGGTGAGATGTGTGAGACTCGTGGCAGTGATCGTGTGTTACTTGTGAATGTGATACCAGCTCACGGTGAGATGTCTGAGACTCGTGGTGGCAGTGATCGTGTATTACTTGTGAATGTGATACCATCTCACGGTGAGATTTCATAGACTCGTGGCAATGATCGTGTTACTTGTGAATGTGATACCATCTCACGGTGAGATGTCTGAGACTAGTGGCAGTGATCGTGTGTTACTTTTGAGTGTGATACCAGCTCCCGGTAAGATGTCTGAGACTCGTGGCAGTGATGGTGTGTTACTTGTGAATGTGATACCAGCTCACGGTGAGATGTCTGAGACTCGTGGCAGTGATGGTGTGTTACTTGTGAATGTGATACCATCTCACGGTGAGATGTCTTAGACTCGTGGTAGTGATCGTGTGTTACTTGTGAATGTGATACCATCTCACGGTGAGATGTATGAGACTCGTGGTAGTGATGGTGTGTTACTTGTGATGTGATACCAGCTCACGGTGAGATGTCTGAGACTCATGGCAGTGATCGTGTGTTACTTGTGAATGTGATACCATGTCCCGGTGAGATGTCTTAGACTCGTGGCAGTGATCGTGTGTTACTTGTGAATGTGATACCGTCTCACGGTGAGATGTCTGAGACTCGTGGCAGTGATCGTGTGTTACTTGTGAATGTGATACTAGCTCACGGTGAGATGTCTTAGACTCGTGGCAGTGATCGTGTGTTACTTGTGAATGTGATACCATCTCACGGTGAGATGTCTTAGACTCTTGGCAGTGATTGTGTCTTACTTGTGAATGTGAAACCAGCTCACGGTAAGATGTCTGAGACTCAAGGCAGTGATCGTGTGTTACTTGTGAATGTGATACCAGCTCACGGTGAGATGTCTGAGACTCGTGGCAGTGATCGTTCGTTACTTGTGAATGTGATACTAGCTCACGGTGAGATGTCTTAGACTCGTGGCAGTGATCGTGTGTTACTTGTGAATGTGATACCATTTCACGGTGAGATGCCTGAGACTCGTGGCAGTGATCGTGTGTTACTTGTGAATGTGATACCATGTCCCGGTGAGATGTCTTAGACTACTGGCAGTGATCGTGTGTTACTTGTGAATGTGATACCGTCTCACGGTGAGATGCCTGAGACTCGTGGCAGTGATCGTGTGTTACTTGTGAATGTGATACTAGCTCACGGTGAGATGTCTTAGACTCGTGGCAGTGATCGTGTGTTACTTATGAATGTGATACCGTCTCACGGTGAGATGTCTGAGACTCGTGGTAGTGATGGTGTGTTACTTGTGAATGTGATACTAGCTCACGGTGAGATGTCTTAGACTCGTGGCAGTGATCGTGTGTTACTTGTGAATGTGATACCATCTCACGGTGAGATGTCTGAGACCCGTGGCAGTGATCGTGTGTTACTTGTGAATGTGATACTAGTTCACGGTGAGATGTCTTAGACTCGTGGCAGTGATTGTGTGTTACTTGTGAATGTGATACCAGCTCACGGTAGGATGTCTGAGACTCGTAGCAGTGATCGTGTGTTACTTGTGAATGTGATATCATCTCACGGAGGGACGTGTGAGACTCGTGGCAGTGATAGTATGTTACTTGTGAATGTGATACCAGCTCCCGCTAAGATATCTGAGATTCAAGGCAGTGTTCGTGTATTACTTGTGAATATGATACCAGCTCACGGTGAGATGTCTGAAACTCATGGCAGTGATCGTGTGTTTCTTGTGAATGTGACACCAGTTCACGGTAATTTGTCTGAGACTCATGGCAGTGATCGTGTGTTACTTGTGAATGTGATATCAGCTCACGGTGAGATGTCTTAGACTCGTGGCAGTGATCGTGTGTTACTTGTCAATGTGATACCAGCTCACGGTGAGATGTCTGAGACTCGTGACAGTGATCGTGTGTTACTTGTCAATGTGATACCAGCTCACGGTCAGATGTCTGAGACTCGTGGTAGTGACCGTGTGTTACTTGTGAATGTGATACCAGCTCCCGGTGAGATGTCTGAGACTCGTGGCAGTGATCGTGTGTTACTTGTCAATATGATACCATCTCACGGTGAGATGTCTGAGACTGGTGGTAGTGATCGTGTGTTACTTGTGAATGTGATACCAGCTCACGGTGAGATGTCTGAGGCTCGTGGCAGTGATCGTGTGTTACCTGTGAATGTGATACCAGCTCACGGTGAGATGTCTGAGACTCGTGGCAGTGATCGTGTGTTACTTGTCAATGTGATACCAGCTCACGGTGAGATGTCTGAGACTCGTGACAGTGATCGTGTGTTACTTGTCAATGTGATACCAGCTCACGGTCAGATGTCTGAGACTCGTGGTAGTAATCGTGTGTTACTTGTGAATGTGATACCAGCTCCCGGTGAGATGTCTGAGACTCGTGGCAGTGATCGTGTGTTACTTGTCAATATGATACCATCTCACGGTGAGATGTCTGAGACTGGTGGTAGTGATCGTGTGTTACTTGTGAATGTGATACCAGCTCACGGTAAGATGTCTGAGGCTCGTGGCAGTGATCGTGTGTTTCTTATGAATGTGATACCAGCTCACGGTAAGATGTCTGAGGCTCCTGGCAGTGATCGTGTGTTACTTGTGAATATGATACCATCTCACGGTGAGATGTGTGAGACTCGTGGCAGTGATCGTGTGTTACTTGTGAATGTGATACCAGCTCACGGTGAGATGTCTGAGACTCGTGGCAGTGATCGTGTGTTACTTGTGAATGTGATACCAGCTCCCGGTAAGATGTCTGAGACTCGTGGCATTGATGGTGTGTTACTTGTGAATGTGAAACCAGCTCCCGGTAAGATGTCTGGGACTCGTGGCAGTGATCGTGTGTTACCTGTGAATGTGATACCAGCTCACGGTGAGATGTCTGAGACTCGTGGCAGTGATCGTGTGTTACTTGTGAATGTGATACCATCTCACGGTGAGATGTCTGAGACTCGTGGCATTAATGGTGTGTTACTTGTGAATGTGAAACCAGCTCCCGGTAAAATGTCTGAGACTCGTGGCAGTGATCGTGTGTTACCTGTGAATGTGATACCATCTCACGGTGAGATGTCTGAGACTCGTGGCAGTGATCGTGTGTTACTTGTGAATGTGATACCAGCTCACGGTGAGATGTCTTAGACTCGTGGCAGTGATCGTGTGTTACTTGTGAATGTGATACCATCTCACGGTGAGATGTCTGAGACTCGTGGCAGTAATCGTGTTTTACTTGTGAATGTGATACCATCTCACGGTGAGATGTCTGAGATTCGTGGCAGTGATCGTGTGTTACCGTAGAATGTGATACCAGCTCACGGTGAGATGTCTGAGACTCGTGGTGGCAGTGATCGTGTGTTGCTTGTGAATGTGATACCATCTCACGGTGAGATGTCTGAGACTCGTGGCAGTGATCATGTATTACTTGTGAATGTGATACCATCTCACGGTGAGATGTCTGAAACTCGTGGCAGTGAACGTGTATTACTTGTGAATGTGATACCATCTCACGGTGAGATGCCTGAGACTCGTGGCAGTGATCGTGTATTACTTGTGAATGTGATACCAGCTCCCGGTGAGATGTCTGAGACTCGTGGCAGTGATCGTGTATTACTTGTGAATGTGATACCATCTCACGGTGAGATGTCTGAGACTCGTGGCAGTGATCGTGTATTACTTGTGAATATGATACCATCTCCCGGTGAGATGTCTGAGACTCATGGCAGTGATCGTGTATTACTTGTGAATGTGATACCATCTCACGGTGAAATGTCTGAGACTCGTGGCAGTGATCGTGTATTACTTGTGAATGTGATACCATCTCACGGTGAGATGTCTTTGCCTCTTGGCAGTGATCGTGTATTACTTGTGAATGTGATACCAGCTCACGGTGAGATGTGTGAGACTCAAGGCAGTGATCGTGTGTTACTTGTGAATGTGATACCATCTCACGGTGAGACGTGTGAGACTCAAGGCAGTGATCGTGTGTTACTTGTGAATGTGATACCAGCTCACGGTGAGATGTGTGAGACTCGTGGCAGTGATCGTGTGTTACTTGTGAATGTGATACCATCTCACGATGAGATGTCTGAGACTCGTGGCAGTGATCGTGTGTTTCTTGTGAATGTGATACCAGCTCACGGTAGGATGTCTGAGACTCAAGGCAGTGATCGTGTATTACTTGTGAATGTGATACTAGCTCACGGTAAGATGTCTGAGGCTCGTGGCAGTGATCGTGTGTTACTTGTGAATATGATACCTTCTCACGGTGAGATGTGTGAGACTCGTGGCAGTGATGATGTGTTACTTTTGAATGTGATACCAGCTCCCGGTAAGATGTCTGAGACTCGTGGCAGTGATGGTGTGTTACTTGTGAATGTGATACCAGCTCACGTTAAGATGTCTGAGGCTCGTGGCAGTGCTCGTGTGTTACTTGTGAATATGATACCTTCTCACGGTGAGATGTGTGAGACTCGTGGCAGTGATCGTGTGTTACTTGTGAATGTGATACCAGCTCACGGTGAGATGTCTGAGACTCGTGGTGGCAGTGATCGTGTGTTACTTGTGAATGTGATACCATCTCACGGTGAGATTTCATAGACTCGTGGCAATGATCGTGTTACTTGTGAATGTGATACCATCTCACGGTGAGATGTCTGAGACTAGTGGCAGTGATGGTGTGTTACTTGTGAATGTGATACCAGCTCACGGTGAGATGTGTGAGACTCGTGGCAGTGATGGTGTGTTACTTGTGAATGTGATACCATCTCACGGTGAGATGTGTGAGACTCGTGGTAGTGATGGTGTGTTACTTGTGAATGTGATACCATCTCACGGTGAGATGTCTTAGACTCGTAGTAGTGATGGTTTGTTACTTGTGAATGTGATACCATCTCACGGTGAGATGTCTTAGACTCGTGGTAGTGATGGTTTGTTACTTGTGAATGTGATACCATCTCACGGTGAGATGTCTTAGACTCGTGGTAGTGATGGTGTGTTACTTGTAAATGTGATACCATCTCACGGTGAGATGTATGAGACTCGTGGTAGTGATGGTGCGTTACCTGTGATGTGATACCAGCTCACGGTGAGATGTCTGAGACTCGTGGCAGTGATCGTGTGTTACTTGTGAATGTGATACCAGCTCACAGTGATGTAAAACTATGTGAGAAAGTTTGTCGTTGACCTGTAATCGATCACCTTTTTATTCAAACAAAACCGACAGTCACAATAGAACTGAAATATTATTCAACGTGGCGCTAAACAGCTATAACCCAAACTATTGTTCAAAATGGCGCTAAACAGCCGTAACCCAAATATTGTTCAATGTGGCGTCAGACAGCAATAGCCCAAAATATTGTGCACATGGCGTTAAACAGCTGTAGCCCAAAATATTGTATAAAGTGGCGTTTAAAAACACTAGCCCAAAATATTGTTAAAAGTGACATTAAACAGCTGTAACCCAACATATTTTTAAAAGTGGTGTTAAAAAGCAGTAACCCCCAAATATTATTCGGTGTGGATTTAAACAGTCATAACCCAAAATATTGTTCAAAGTAGCATTAAACAGCAGTAGCCCAAAATATTTGCAAAAAATGGCGTTAAACAGCTGTAACCCCAAATATTTTTCAAAGAAGCATTAAACAACCGTAACCCCAAATATTGTTCAAAGTTTCGCTAAACAGCCATAACCCAAATATTGTTCAATGTGGCGTCAGACAGCTATAGCCCAAAATATTGTTCAAATGGCGTTAAACAGCTCTAGCCCCAAATATTATTCAAGTGGTGCTAAGCAGTCGTAACCTCAAATATTGTTCAAAGTGGCGCTAAACAGCCGTAACCCAAATATTGTGCAATGTGGCGTCAGAGAGCTATAGCCCAAAATATTGTTCACATGGCGCTAAACAGCTGTAGCCCATAATATTGTTCAAAGTGGCGTTAGACAGCCATAAACACAAATACTGTTTAAAGTAGCGCTAAACAGTTGTAGCCCTAGATATTGTTCAAATTGGCGGTAAACAGCCGATAACCCAAATATTGTTCAAGTGGTGTTAAACAGCCGTAGCCCCAAATATTGTTCAATGTGACGCTAAACAGCCGTAGCCCCAAATATTGATCAAAATGGCGTTTAACAGTCATACACACAAATACTATTTTAAAGTGGTGCTAGACAGCCGTAATCCTAAATATTGTTCAAAGTGACATTAAACGGCCGCAACCTAAAATATTATTCAAACTGGCGATAAACAGCTGTAGCCCCAAATATTTCTCAAGTTGCGTTAAACAGCCATAAACACAAGTACTGTTTAAAGTGGCGTTTAACAGTCATAAACACAAATATTATTCCAAGTGGCGCTAAACAGTCGTAACCCCAAATATTGTTCAAAGTGACATTAAGCCGCCGTAATCACAAATAATGTTCAAAAAGGCGCTAAACGGTTATAACTCCAAATATTGCTCAAAGTGGCGTTATACAGGTGTAACCTCAAATATTGTTTAAAGTGGCGTTAAATATCTGTAGCCCCAAATATTGTTCAAAGTTACGTTAAACAACCGATATTCAAAATATTGTTCAGTGACGTTAAAAAACCGTGGCCCCAATGCTAACCCTGGGATGTCCACAGATATTGTTCAAACTGGTTTTAAACGGTTGTGACCACAAATATTGCTCAAAGTGACCTTAAACATCCGTTAAGCGAAATACTGTTAAAAGTGGCTTTAAACAGCTGTAGCCCCAAATATTGTTCAAAGTGGGATTAAACAACTGATCCCAAATATTGTTTAAGTGGCGTTAAACAGCTGTAGCCCCAAATATTGTTCAAAGTGGCGTTAAATGTTGTAGCCCTAAATATTGTTCAAATTGGCGCTAAACAGCCTTTACCCCAAATATTGTTCAAGTGGCGTTAAACAGCTGTAGTCCCAAATATTGTTCAAAGTGGCGCTAAACAGTCTTTACCCCATACATTATTCAAGTGGCGTTAAACAGCTGTAGCCCCAAATATTGTTCAAATTGGCGCTAAACAGCCTTTACCCCAAATATTGTTCAAGTGGCGTTAAACAGCTGTAGCCCCAAATATTGTTCAAGTGGCGTTAAACAGCCGATATGCCAAATATTTTTCAAAGTGGCCCCAAATATTGTGGCGTTAAACAACCGTAGCCCCAACTATTGTGGCGTTAAACAGCCGTAGCCCCAAATATTGTGGCGTTAAACAGCCGTAGCCCCAAATATTGTGGCGTTAAACAGCCGTAGATCCAAATATTGTGGCGTTAAGCAACCGTAACCCCAAAAATTGTAACGTTAAACAGCCGTAGCCCCTAATATTGTGGCGTTAAACAGCCGTAGCCCCAAATATTGTGGCGTTAAACAGCCGTAGCCCCAAATATTGTGGCGTTAAACAACCGTAGCCCCAAATATTGTGGCGTTAAACAGCCGTAGATCCAAATATTGTGGCGTTAAGCAGCCGTAGCCCCAAATATTGTGGCGTTAAACAGCCGTAGCCCCAAATATTGTGGCGTTAAACAGCCGTAGCCCCAAATATTGTGGCGTTAAACAACCGTAGCCTCAAATATTGTGGCGTTAAACAGCCGTAGCCCCAAATATTGTGGCGTTAAACAGCCGTAGATCCAAATATTGTGGCGTTAAACAGCCGTAACCCCAAAAATTGTGGCGTTAAACAGCCGTAGATCCAAATATTGTGGCGTTAAGCAACCGTAGCCCCAAATATTGTGACGTTAAACAGCCGTAGCCCCACATATTGTAGTGTTAAACAGCCGTAGATCCAAATATTGTGGCGTTAAGCAGCCGTAACCCCAAACATTGTAACGTTAAGCAGCCGTAGCCCCAAATATTGTGGCGTTAAACAGCCGTAGCCCCAAATATTGTGGCGTTAAACAGCCGTAGCCCCAAATATTGTGGCGTTAAACAACGTAGATCCAAATATTGTGGCGTTAAACAACCGTAGCCCCAAATATTGTGGCGTTAAACAACCGTAGCCCCAAATATTGTGGCGTTAAACAGCCGTAGCCCCAAATATTGTGGCGTTAAACAGCCGTAGATCCAAATATTGTGGCGTTAAGCAGCCGTAACCCCTAATATTGTGGCGTTAAACAGCCGTAGCCCCAAATATTGTGGCGTTAAACAACCGTAGCCTCAAATATTGTGGCGTTAAACAGCCGTAGCCCCAAATATTGTGGCGTTAAACAGCCGTAGATCCAAATATTGTGGCGTTAAACAGCCGTAACCCCAAAAATTGTGGCGTTAAACAGCCGTAGATCCAAATATTGTGGCGTTAAGCAACCGTAGCCCCAAATATTGTGACGTTAAACAGCCGTAGCCCCACATATTGTAGTGTTAAACAGCCGTAGATCCAAATATTGTGGCGTTAAGCAGCCGTAACCCCAAAAATTGTAACGTTAAGCAGCCGTAGCCCCAAATATTGTGGCGTTAAACAGCCGTAGCCCCAAATATTGTGGCGTTAAACAGCCGTAGCCCCAAATATTGTGGCGTTAAACAACGTAGATCCAAATATTGTGGCGTTAAACAACCGTAGCCCCAAATATTGTGGCGTTAAACAACCGTAGCCCCAAATATTGTGGCGTTAAACAGCCGTAGCCCCAAATATTGTGGCGTTAAACAGCCGTAGATCCAAATATTGTGGCGTTAAGCAGCCGTAACCCCTAATATTGTGGCGTTAAACAGCCGTAGATCCAAATATTGTGGCGCTAAACAGCCGTAGCCCCAAATATTGTGGCGTTAAACAGCCGTAGCCTCAAATATTGTGGCGTTAGACAACCGTAGATCCAAATATTGTGGCGTTAAACAGCCGTAGCCCCAAATATTGTGGCGTTAAGCAACCGTAGCCCCAAATATTGTGGCGTTAAACAGCCGTAGCCCCAAATATTGTGGCGTTAAACAGCCGTAGCCCCAAATATTGTGGCGTTAAACAACCGTAGATCCAAATATTGTGGCGTTAAACAACCGTAGCCCCAAATATTGTGGCGTTAAACAGCCGGAGCCCCAAATATTGTGGCGTTAAGCAACCGTAGCCCCAAATATTGTGGCGTTAAACAGCCATAGATCCAAATATTGTGACGTTAAACAACGTAGCCCCAAATATTGTGGCGTTAAACAACCGTAGCCCCAAATATTGTGGCGTTAAACAACCGTAGCCCCAAATATTGTGGCGTTAAACAGCCGTAGCCCCAAATATTTTGGCATTAAACAGCCGTAGCCCCAAATATTGTGGCATTAAACAGCCGTAGATCCAAATATTTTGGCGTTAAACAGCCGTAACCCCAAATATTGTGGCGTTAAACAGCCGTAGATCCAAATTTTGTGGCGTTAAACAGCCGTAGCCCCAAATATTGTGGCATTAAGCCGTAGATCCAAATATTGTGGCGTTAAACAGCCGTAGATCCAAATATTGTTCAAATTGGCGTTAAACAACCGTAGCCCCAAATATTGTGGCGTTAAACAGCCGTAGATCTAAATATTGTTCAAATTGGCGTTAAACAACGGTATCCCGACATATTGTTCAATTGTCGTTAACCCTGGGAGTTCGCAGTTCACTTTAATAATTGAGATATAACATTGAAGCATATTTTATAATTACAAAAAGCCATGTTGGTCCATAATACTGGTAAAGTATGCATAGTCACACTATTTGTTATTAGAAGAAACAAACCACATTTGATTGTTGATAATACAAAAGTAAAAACTTTAATCTCATGGCTACTACATCGATATAGATACCAGCTACACAACGCTGCTTGTATTTACACTAATGTTACTGTATTATACAGTGTGTCCAATACACATAGGGAAGATACATAACGCTGCTTGTATTTACACTAATGTTACTGTATTATACAGTGTGTCCAATACACATAGGGAAGATACATAACGCTGCTTGTATTTACACTAATGTTACTGTATTATACAGTGTGTCCAATACACATAGGGAAGATACATAACGCTGCTTGTATTTACACTAATGTTACTGTATTATACAGTGTGTCCAATACACATAGGGAAGATACATAACGCTGCTTGTATTTACACTAATGTTACTGTATTATACAGTGTGTCCAATACACATAGGGAAGATACATAACGCTGCTTGTATTTACACTAATGTTACTGTATTATACAGTGTGTCCAATACACATAGGGAAGATACATAACGCTGCTTGTATTTACACTAATGTTACTGTATTATACAGTGTGTCCAATACACATAGGGAAGATACATAACGCTGCTTGTATTTACACTAATGTTACTGTATTATACAGTGTGTCCAATACACATAGGGAAGATACATAACGCTGCTTGTATTTACACTAATGTTACTGTATTATACAGTGTGTCCAATACACATAGGGAAGATACATAACGCTGCTTGTATTTACACTAATGTTACTGTATTATACAGTGTGTCCAATACACATAGGGAAGATACATAACGCTGCTTGTATTTACACTAATGTTACTGTATTATACAGTGTGTCCAATACACATAGGGAAGATACATAACGCTGCTTGTATTTACACTAATGTTACTGTATTATACAGTGTGTCCAATACACATAGGGAAGATACATAACGCTGCTTGTATTTACACTAATGTTACTGTATTATACAGTGTGTCCAATACACATAGGGAAGATACATAACGCTGCTTGTATTTACACTAATGTTACTGTATTATACAGTGTGTCCAATACACATAGGGAAGATACATAACGCTGCTTGTATTTACACTAATGTTACTGTATTATACAGTGTGTCCAATACACATAGGGAAGATACATAACGCTGCTTGTATTTACACTAATGTTACTGTATTATACAGTGTGTCCAATACACATAGGGAAGATACATAACGCTGCTTGTATTTACACTAATGTTACTGTATTATACAGTGTGTCCAATACACATAGGGAAAATACATATGCAATACATGTGCACTGTGGATGCATATAGGTAATATGTGCATGATGCTTAGAAACTGGGGAAAAGGCGAGGCTTCGTCGAGCCTTTTCCCGCGTTTTGCGCCGAATACACATATTTACCTATATGCTTCGACAGTGCACATGTATTGTATTTATCCTGCAATTTTAAATGGTAAATAAACGTTTTCTGGACGATGATAAAAGTATTTGAACTAATTTTGTGTATGTATTTGAAAACAATATCCTCCAATGTGCCCCGTTTTACATTTGTATGTTCTATTTATAACTGACCAATATCAAAAGAAATATTGGGCAGGCTATATTGGTCGGTAAATGCTGTCATTGCAGGATAAAAGTCTTCATCACATAGATTGCGTAAATTCAATTAAATTGTGTTATGAATATTAAGTTATATATCGTATTTATATCAACAAAGGATACATCTTACATTTGATATTTAAAAAGTCAATTACACAAAATGGAGCATTACTCTCAATAGTTGTAGCTGAATATGTACGGACATAAGCCTACAAGACTACATTGTTGTATGTCTATTTTGTTTCTTTAATCTATTACAAATGAGATTGCAGAATCTCTATCATTAAAGTATTGTATATAAAACATGTTTTACCCGTTTTTTAAAGCAAGAAATGCCTGGTATTGTCCAACATTGGCTATCAACATCATCAAATTTTTGTCATTTTCATTCATCATTTCCATATTCTCGATCAGCATGTCAAACCCACATTCTACCAGGCCTAATTTCGCCCCAACACTACACAGGAATTCGGCCGTATTTTGTTTTTTCATATCGATTGCCAATTTCAAAGGATGTCTTTGCTTCTGAAGATAAATTAATGTACGACCACTAAATAAAGCTCTAAAAGAATCAGTATATTACGGATCATCTGAAGAAACATGCATAGCGAATTATTACAGTGCTATAATAACATATTCTACCGTTAAAACAACATATTATACCGTTAAAACAACATATTATACTGTTAAAACAACATATTATACCGTTAAAACAACATATTATACCGTTAATATTATACAATTGATGACTTTTGATGAGGTGAATACAAGGGTTGATCAACCCATGGAGCATGATATTCACCAAGGTCTAGAAGGCTGAGGTGAATACAAGGGTTGATCAACCCACGGAGAATGATATTCACCGAGGTCTAGAAGGCTGAGGTGAATACAAGGGTTGATCAACCCATGGAACATGATATTCACCAAGGTCTAGAAGGCTGAGGTGAATACAAGGGTTTATCAACCCATGGAACATGATATTCACCAAGGTCTAGAAGGCTGAGGTGAATACAAGGGTTGATCAACCCATGGAACATGATATTCACCAAGGTCTAGAAGGTTGAGGTGAATACAAGGGTTGATCAACCCATGGAACATGATATTCACCAAGGTCTAGAAGGCTGAGGTGAATACAAGGGTTGATCAACCCATGGAACATGATATTCACCAAGGTCTAGAAGGCTGAGGTGAATACAAGGGTTGATCAAACCATGGAACATGATATTCACCAAGGTTTAGAAGGCTGAGGTGAATACAATGGTTGATCAACCCATGGAACATGATATTCACCAAGGTCTAGAAGGCTGAGGTGAATACAAGGGTTGATCAACCCATGGAACATGATATTCACCAAGGTCTAGAAGGCTGAGGTGAATATCATGTTCCATGGTTTGATCAATCCTTGTATTCACCGACATGGAAAGTCATTAACTGTTTTATTATATGACATTAATTCAAATTTGAATTAAAACCAAACAGCACCGACTTTGCTCCCCAGACACCCGTCTGCCTAACGTCTGCCATTATTAATTTAATTGTGTACCGAAAGTAATTAGTAAGAACGCATCTGATTAGTCGATGACAAAACTTAACCCGATGATGATTGGCTACTACGTTTAAGATAATTCGGAAACACCATTTCTATTTTAAGGTGTCTGGAGAAGCGTTGGAATATTATGTTCAACTCTCGTGACTTTTTGCGCGTTAAATATAACGTTTTATCAAAGAACGTTACTAAGAACGTCAGCCAATCAGAAAAGACATTACCTGAAGTCATATAATAAAACATATTCTACCGTTAAAGCAACATATTATACCGTTAAAGCAACATATTATACCGTTAAAGCAACATATTATACCGTTAAAGCAACATATTATACCGTTAAAACAACATATTATACCGTTAAAACAACATATTTTACCGAGAAATCACTATAAAATTCCAGCTAAGCGTGTTGTTCTAGTACAAAGCAGGCCTCATCGTCATTTCATTGAAAATTAACTTGTTCTTGCCATGATATAGTTGGAGTTAAACAGCAATCATTCACTCACGATTCCCTTTAGAATGAAATGATAAAAAGGAGTCTAAATATAAATTGTATTGTTTCTCAATACTAAATCCTTAAGGAATTACAACATTAAATGTATATCAAGAAAATGAAAGGTAAAATTTAAAAAAATGCAAACATAATAAATATTTTGAACTCACATTTGAAGTTAATTTTTTGTCAGACCTATTTACCGCAAGAAAAATAACACCTAACATTACATCATTGGAGTTCTCCATTTAAAAGGAGGACATATACATTTGCATATCGCTGGTGTTACAGATAAAGCAAAACGATACGCTGTGGGATGTAGACCATCAATAAAAGCACTGTTGTTTGTATCAGTGTAATATTTGATATTCTCCCGTGTCCATATCCTTTCTTACTAAATGCACATATTTACTAAAACATTTGACTTGAAATATACTCATACCTTCTCAGTAATGTTAACATCACCACCGAATGCCACCAAGGCCACTAAAGAATCAAACATATCATGTTCTACAGCATTATATATTGCAGTATCTCCGGCCTGTGGTAGAAATAAGAAAAACAACTTAAGAAATCATTGCATTATAAGACAATTTGCTGACATTGTTTATATTTTCAAGTAAACGTTGATGTAGAACAATAAAGAGTGAGAAATTTATACATTGACTAGGATCGTCCATATTACCAAGTACATGTTCGATCATGCAACAAAAATACATTAAGTGCAAAAATAAAGATAAAATAACAAAAGCATAGACAACATGCAATAACTGAACAATCGGTGTTAGGGCACCTGTGAAGTCCTAGCGCCAATGGACAGCAATGAAAACAGTAATTCAGTTAGAAACATGTCTTCAAAACAGTTAAGACAATGCAATTCCTCATGATTAATGAAATCACAACTACTACCATATGATATATGAGTGGAAGATAACAGTTTTTCTTCCTCGTTACCATGGTAGTCTTGACTTGATTTTTTCTCGTATATGGTTACAATATCGTAGCTCAATGTATCTTGCTGGAAGAAAAACAATGTATTAGACATACTTTGAAAAACTCCGTTATATTCAAATAGTGTTTAATACAAACTTTGACATGGTCGTTTATCGTATATCTGATTGTAATAATTTGAATCCTACCCATGATAGTATGTATATAATCTATTCCTATTCTGCACATTGTCTATTCAAGTAATGCAAAGACTGAAAACCTCTGTTTCAGAACGATCTGAATAAGATATATTCATGTAACCATTCATACAGCCGATGAAGGAAATATGTTGACATTACATAACCATATATAAACCAAATATAACTAAATATAACCAGGAATACAGTAGACAGTTTATTTGACTGTATACGTCATTATATGTTGTAGATATATTGCTTTTTTTAACTGTATTCCTGGCTATGTATTGTAGACACTGTATTTGACTGTATACATTGTAGACATATTAATCTATTTGGCTGTATACGTGGTTATGTATTGTAGACATCTTACTTTATTTTGCTGTATACGTGGTTATACAGTCAAATAAAGTGTCTACAATAAATAGCCACGAAAACAGTGAAATAAAGAAATATATCTACAATAAATAACCATGTATACAGACAAATAAAGTAATATATCTACAACATATAACGACGAATACAGTCAAATAAAGTTTCTACAATACATAGCCACGAATACAGTCAAATAAAGAAATATATATACAATACATAACTATGCATACAGACAAATAAAGTAATATATCTACAATGTATACAGAAAAACAAAGTGTCTACAATACATAACCACGAATACAGTAAAAAAAAAAAGAAATATATCTACAACATAAAACGACGTATACAGTCAAATAATGTATCTACAATACATAGCCACGAATACAGTCAAATAAAGAAATATATCAAAAATAAATAACCATGCATACAGACAAATAAAGTAATATATCTACAACATATAACGACGATTACAGTCAAATAAAATGTCTACAATACATAGCCACGAATACAGTCAAATAAAGTAATATGTCTACAATGTATACAGAAAAACAAAGTAATATATCTACAATATATAACCATGTATACAGTCAAATAAAATAATGTGTCTACAATGTATACAGAAAAACAAAGTGTCTACAATACATTAAAATACAGGAATACAGTAAAAAAAGCAATATATCTCCAACATATAACGACGTATACAGTCAAATAATGTATCTACAATACATAGCCACGAATTCATTCAAATAAAGAAATATATCAAAAATAAATAACCATGCATACAGACAAATAAAGTAATATATTTACAACATATAACGACGAATACAGTCAAATAAAGTTTCTACAATACATAGCCACGAATACAGTCAAATAAAGTAATATGTCTACAATGTATGCAGAAAAACAAAGTGTCTACAATACATAGCCACGAATACAGTAAAAAAAGCAATATGTCTACAACATATAACGACGTATACAGTCAAATAATGTATCTACAATACATAGCCACGAATACAGTCAAATAAAGAAATATATATACAATAGATAACCATGCATACAGACAAAAAAAGTAATATATCTACAATATATAACGACGAATACAGTCAAATAAAATGTCTACAATACATAGCCACGAATACAGTCAAATAGAGTAATATGTCTACAATGTATACAGAAAAACAAAGTAATATATCTACAATATATAACGATGTATACAGTCAAATAAAGTGTCTACAATACATAGCCACGAATACAGTGAAATAAAGAAATATATCTACAATAAATAACCATGTATACAGACAAATAAAGTAATATATCTACAACATATAACGACGAATACAGTCAAAAAAAGTTTCTACAATACTTAGCCACGAATACAGTCAAATAAAGAAATATATATACAATAAATAACCATGCATACAGAAAAATAAAGTAATATATCTACAACATATAACGACGAATACAGTCAAATAAAGTTTATACAATTCATAGCCACGACTACAGTCAAATAAAGTAATATGTCTACAATGTATACAGAAAAACAAAGTAATATATCTACAATATATAACGATGTATTCAGTCAAATAAAGTGTCTACAATACATAGCAACGAACACAGTCAAAAAAAGTAATATATCTACAATATATAACCACGCATACAGTCAACTAAGGTGTCTACAATACATAGCCACGAATACAGTCAGATAAAGTAATATGTGTACAATGTATACAGTCAAATAAAGTGTCTACGATACATAGCCACGAATAAAGTCAGATATAGTAATATGTGTACAATGTATACAATCAAATAAAGTTTCTACAATACATAACCACGAATACAGTCAAATAAAGTAATATATCTACAACATATAACGACGCATACAGTCAACTAAAGTGTCTGCAATGCATAGCCACGAATACAGTCAGATAAAGTAATATGTGTACAATGCATACAGTCAACTAAAGTGTCTACAATACATAGCCACGAATAGAGTAAAAAAGCAATATATCTACAACATATAACGACGCATACAGTCAACTAAAGTGTCTACAATACATAGCCACGAATACAGTCAGATAAAGTAATATGTGTACAATGCATACAGTCAACTAAAGTGTCTACAATACATAGCCACGAATACATTCAGATAAAGTAATATGTGTACAATGTATACAATCAACTAAAATGTCTACAATACATAGCCACGAATAGAGTCAAATAAAGTAATATATATATACAACATATAACGACGAACACAGTCAAAAAATGTTTCTACAATACATAGCCACGAATACAGTCAAATAAAGTAATATGTCTACAATGTATACAGAAAAAAAAAGTGTCTACAATACATAGCCACGAATACAGTAAAAAGGCAATATATCTACAACATATAACGACGTATACAGTCAAATAATGTATCTACAATACATAGCCACGAATACAGTCAAATAAAGAAATATATATACAATAGATAACCATGCATACAGACAAATAAAGTAATATATCTACAATATATAACGACGAATACAGTCAAATAAAATGTCTACAATACATAGCCACGAATACAGTTAAATAAAGTAATATGTCTACAATGTATACAGAAAAACAAAGTAATATATCTACAATATATAGCGATGTATGCAGTCAAATAAAGTGTCTACAATACATAGCCACGAACACAGTCAAAAAAAGTAATATATCTACAATATATAACCACGCATACAGTCAACTAAGGTGTCTACAATACATAGCCACGAATACAGTCAGAAAAAGTAATATGTGTACAATGTATACAGTCAAATAAGGTGTCTACAATACATAGCCACGAATACATTCAGATAAAGTAATATGTGTACAAGGAATACAATCAAATAAAGTGTCTACAATACATAGCCACGAATACATTCAGATAAAGTAATATGTGTACAATGTATACAGTCAACTAAAATGTCTACAATACATAGCCACGAATAGAGTCAAATAAAGTAATATATATACAACATATAACGACGCATTCAGTCAAATAAAGTTTCTACAATACATAGCCACGAATACAGTCAAATAAAGTAATATGTCTACAATGTATACAGAAAAACAAAGTGTCTAGAATACATAGCCATGAATACAGTAAAAAAAGCAATACATCTACAACATATAACGACGTATACAGTCACATAATGTATCTACAATACATAGCCACGAATACAGTCAAATAAAGAAATATAACAAAAATAAATAACCATGCATACAGACAAATAAAGTAATATATCTACAACATATAACGACGATTACAGTCAAATAAAGTTTCTACAATACATAGCCACGAATACAGTCATATAAAGTAATATGTCTACAATGTATGCAGAAAAACAAAGTGTCTACAATATATAGCCACGAATACAGTAAAAAAAGCAATATATCTACAACATATAACGACGCATACAGTCAAATAATCTATCTAGTTTATTTTATGATGATTTTATTTGTTAAATTAACAAAAGGGATAGGACACGAGTTTTACCAACTTATGAAGTCTTCTCCCATTTATACAATAAATTCACATAGTATAATGATCATTCTGCGCATACATATAATACATATAGAGATATATTGTAAATAATTAACGATTTAATAAAAAGGTTGTGTTGGGTGGATACGAGGTTGGAGAATAGATAATTATCGAGTAATTATACTACAAGGAATCTTTTTGAAGATTTAATAAAATTGAAAACGTGTTTGATGATATTAATATTTTCTTCGTATGTTAAATCATCCGACCCACGGGTTAGTAGATTCAAATTCAAATCGCTTGTCTGTACCCAATTTAAGTTGTTCATCATAATACGTCTTATTTCAGTATAATTAGGACAGGTAAACAAATAATGGAATGCATCTTCCCGTGGGGCTCCACAGGAACACGCAGCATCATTTACTATATTAACCTTTGATAGATCGTAATTTAGAAAGGAATACGAGTTACGAAGTTGAGTAAGAATAATATTAAGTTTTTTGGGACCATAATAAAAATGTTTCGGGATACGTTTTGTGTTATCTGACTGTTCCTTTCGAATGGCTTTTTTGAATTTAGTTAATGTGTCAAGATTACGATCAAATTGATCTAGCCGGTTCCAGAGTTTAACAGTAGATGGAATAAAAGATTCAGTTGTAATCGAGAGTCTACAAAAAGGTATTATTAAATCCGAACCGTTTCTTAACGGGTAAATAGTTGTGCTTTGTACAGTAGGAGGAATAAGTTCTCTAAGATAATTTGGTGCATGTCCATTCTTTATATTATAAAATAACTGGAGTTTCCTATTATGCCTTCTACTAGAGAGAGTAGTCCATCCTGTTTCTGAGTATAATTTATCTGTTTTTGTGAAAATTGGTAATCCAGTTACAATCCTTGCAGCATCTAGTTGCAATTTTTCAAGTTTGGTTGAATAACACACTCCACAATTATCCCATATTTCACAGGCATATTCAAAAATTGGGCGGATATATACTAAGTACAGTTTTTCTAGATTTTGTCTACTTAACCTATATTTTAATTTTCGCAGAATACCTAAATGTCTTGATACGCTTAAGATTATATTTTCAATGTGATTATTCCATTTAGCATCGCTTGACAAGGTTACACCCAAGTGTTTATGGCTCGTTGTTATAGGGATATTGTTTCCATTAAATGTGAAATTAAAATTATATCTAACGTCTGTATTGGAAAATAACATAATCTCAGTTTTGTCTGGATTAAAAGACATTAACCATTTTGTGGACCAGGTATTTAGTTCACACAAATCATGATTTATAACATTTTCAATTTCAACAACATTTTGACTTGAATAACCTAAAGAAGTATCATCTGCAAAGAGTCTACTGAGAGAGAGGAGCTTCTCTCCAATATCATTTATATAAATCAAAAATAGTAAAGGGGCTAAAACTGACCCTTGGGGGACTCCAGCAGAGACTTCACAAACAGTTGATGATGTTGCCCTGTTAATCACTTTTTGCTTTCTTTGATACAAATAATTTTCAAACCATTTGATTACAGGACCTTTTATACCATAAGAATTCATTTTATGTATTAAACCCCTGTGCCAAACTTTATCGAAAGCTTTGGAAAAGTCACAGAATAAAAAACAACTAAATTCTTTTTTTTCTAGTGAATTGAGTATGGAGTTGTATAGTTCTAACAATTGGTGGATAGTAGAATGTTTCGGAAGAAAGCCAGACTGATACTCATATATAAGTTTGTTTCTAACAAGATAATTATAAACATTTTTATAGACTACTCTCTCCATAATTTTACCAACACAACTTATCAAAGATATCGGACGGTAATTTGAAGGCAAAGAGGCATCACCTTTTTTAAAAATAGCTATCATGTGTGCAATTTTCCAGCTTGAAGGATACTTGCCTTGTCGTACAGATTTGTTAAAGATAATTTGAAGTGGTTCGGCAATTTTTTCTGGGGCTATTTTGAGCATTTTATGGCTGATTTTGTCAGGACCGGACGCTTTTTTCAGGTCTAATATTTGAATGAAATCTACAATTTCACTAGCAGTCACAAAAATGTTGGTAATTGAGTCATTAGTTTTACTTTCAAAAGGGGGTACTGGTATATTTTTTTCCTCCAACTTAGATACTAAGCTAAAATATTTATTTAATAGTTCACATTTTTTTGTCGTCGTCATATACCATTTCATCTAAATGTTCATCATTAATTGTGTTTCGAAGCGGAGGGAAACAGTTACTTCCCTTGTTAGATTTAATTAGCATTTTCATTATTTTCCAGTAAGTTTTAGGGTTCGTCGAATTATCTAATAATATATTGTCTAAGTTACTTTCAAAATTTTCTTTTGCTTTCTTTTTCATATTATTGACCTTGTTCCTTTGTTTTTTATATTTTAAAGTATCACTTTCCCTCCCAAATTTGAAAACATTTTTTCTCAGGCGATCGCGTAGTCGAATTTCTTTTCTAATTTCGTTATTAAACCATGGTTTGTCATAATCCCGTACAGTTATAGTTTTCGTTGGAATACTTTGCCTTGCTATATCCAAAAATAATTTTGTAAATTCTTCAACCATGTCATCTACGTCGTTTAAAAAGCCTATCATTCTGATGGCATCTCAAAAACATCAGAATATAGTGGGGTCATGGTATCGGAAATTATAATTGGGTCTAATAAATTATTTAATCTTGTTGGTTTTACTATAACATTTCTAAAATTAAACGTGGTCATCAAGTCAACCAGCTTGTTATTATTTACATTAAGAAGATTAGAATTCAGGTCGCCGAAATCACGATATTTTCGTTTATCTGATGAGCTAATTCAATAGCATGCGTTAATCGTGACCAATACTCGTTGTCGGTCCACTGTGGACGGTATGCATTGCATTGCATAAAAGATTGACCCTTCGCGTGAATCTGAACCCAAAGACTTTCATCTAAATTATTCTCTAGTTGGATTATCCTTGAAATGTTTACATTTTCTTTCGTATAAATCAGAAGCCCCCCTCCCGTTTGATTCTGTCTGTCGCGGCGTTGGATATTTTTTGTGAAGGAACATAATTCAATATCGTCGTTCTGAATACTGTTATCAAGGTGCGATTCGGTTATTACTAGAATATCAAATTCATCTGCAAAATGCTGGGCGAAATTTGTTTTGTTTCTGATACTACGTATATTGATATTACACAAGGAAATGGAATTATCGTTTGAACTATTGTCTAAGTTAGGCGGTGAACTCGATATGTAAGTTTCCGGACCAGGATTTAGTTCGACATTACCGATCATTAAGATGAAGTGAAGAACGAATAAAAGAAAGACAACATTTACATTTGAATTTAAACTCTGGAGGACAAGGAGGGACACGAACAAGAAAGAACACCGTAAGTTTGTTAATAAGATATTTCTATAAGAATCGGCTTGTACAAGCACACATTTACTTGAGATCCTTGAACAGTTATAAAACATGCCTATGGCTGATCTGTAAGCTTCTAATGAATTACCCATTGGGTTTCAGAAGAAGATCGATACAGAGACAGCCACAGTCATATTTTATATGTCGTAAAGTAAGAACCTCCTCGCATCCACAAACACACAGGTATATGTACAGGTAAGTATAAAACAAATATAAAACATTGAAGAAATTGGAGATGAACAATGAACAAAAAAGTATAATAAAAAACAATATGTACACAGTTACATATGCTGATGTCATATATTGGATTTATTTCAGGCAAAGCTGAAAAACATAGGAAATATATTTCATAATTATTTTTGTTATTCCAAAAAGGGCGAATAGGAAGATTTACTGAGTAAGGAACAATTAAGGGAAAGAAATGAAAAAAAAAACAAAAAAAATGTTTCTGGTGTGTTTTATGATGACATTAAATTGATAGAGATATTTTAATGCTTGGGATGTTATGTGAATTATTTTTTATGAAGAAGAGGAAGAAGAAAAAAAAAATCCAGTTAGCAACAAATGAATTTTGAGGTTAATAAAAGGTTTCTAAGTGGGTTAAAAAATCATTCGATGCAGCTTTGGTTACCAACATAATAACAACGAACACCACAATTGAACAACAACACACACAAAAAAAAGAAAAAAAAAATGCAAATTCCGGCAACAGCATATTTATTCATTGATTACTGTATTACAAATACATGTACACACCTATACATACATATATACATATACTAATTTCATGTGTTATTATTGGAGTTATTGAACAGTTTTAATTAAACAAAAGCGATGGCATTACTGAATAAAAACAGTTCTACTTAACTTTATATATCGACAAAGACATCACAAAGTTATACATGATTAATAAAATGTATATTTTCCGACTGCAACAATGTATTTATATCAGCTATACATGTTTGAGAAATAAAGATATACCGGTATGTAGAAGAAATATGTAGAGTTGATGCATCAATGACAATTGCACTCCAAAAAAAAACAGAAAACGGGGGAACCACGTATATTGGGTAAATGAGAGATAAGCAGCAATTGCACGACAAATGTAATTACACACGTATTTGCTCATTATTTACTAAAAAGTTAATATTCCTTTTATTTCGGTTCTACATGGGTGGGATAATTGAAGGATTTTTTTTTTAAGTAAAAACTAAACAAGAAGCAAGGAAAACCCAAATTGACCCACTTATTTTCATGAATGAAAACGATAACAAACTGAAGAAAGATATATTTGCATTTATTTCTTGTTAACTTGGTGTTTGAAAGCCTTTCGAGTTGACAAGTTGGGTGGGGTAATTGAACGCTATTTGCCAGAAATTAAAACTAATTATGTCTACTCATTTTCATGATGTGAAAAGGTAACAAAGGGAAGACAGATTGCATGTATTTCATGTTAACTTGGTTTTTAAAGCTTTTTGAGTTAATGGCAGATGGATGTAAAGTAGATATGTGTAGGTTAAAAAAATTTTCAATATAGCTTTGGTTACATGTGTACCAACATAATAACAAATTACAACACACGTATTGAACGATAACATGTAAAAAATACAAATTCAACTTCGCAATTACTCTTTGCTTTGTACTGTAATTCCGGCAAATATTGGTTACATACATTAAAAAAACAAAAACAAAAAATAATAATAAGTAAATAGAAAAAAAAAAAAAAAAATTTAATAAAAAAAATATTTTTCTTTCACGTTGAGGATTTTTTTTTTTTTACATCTTGGCGAGGACATCGTAAGTATACATATAAATTATATGTATACTACCGGCAAACACAACACATAGTCTATAAAAAACATAAAGAACAGCTTTAGAAATATAAATACACACACAAATGTAATGGGTGTCTACGGCGCGATGTGCGTTGAGTTAATTTTTTTCTATATAATATCTTCACTCCAAGGAATTATTGCAATAAAGATGTTTCCTTTGGTTTAACTTACCAATTAATTTCATTTAAATTTTATTTTACTTATTTCAAAGGTTAATAGGGTTGAACTAAAAAAGTTTGAGCTCGTATATTTTGGTAGAGAGGGAATATGTTATTTTATCAATACACAAATATGGTAATAAAATAGTTCAACTATATTTTTAGTGGGGAGGGAATATGCAATACACAAATAAACAAACATTTGTAGAGTGATTATGGTTACTGTATCAAAGATTATAGTTGAAGTTTAAATGATTTTAGCTTGCATATATTTTTTTGGGGGAGGAGCCGTATGCAATTCTATATAAACAAGTGACCAATTTTGGAGTAATTAAGTTTGCTGTATCAAAGTTTATATTTGAACTATTATGGTTTGGGCTTGTATTTGTAGGGGGAGGCAGGGAATATGCAATTACTGTCTCAAAGATTATAATTGAATTGTAAATAGGTTGGGCCTGGATTTTTTTTAAGTATGGAGGGAATATGCAAATGTACCCACACACAAATAAGCAAATTTAGAGTAGTTTTGGTTTACTGTACTAACTTTTGTATTTTAATTATGAATGAGTTATTTTAGTATACTATATCAAGGTTTATATTTGATTATAAATGGTTTGAGACTGTATTTTTGTTTGATGATGCATTTGAGGTGATTGTAGTTTACTGAAACATAATTATTTTATTAAGCAGTATACAAAATTAGTTCATATCAACTATTTGGAGAAGTAACAAACAATCAAGGAAAAATTGTTTAATTGGGATTAATCACCGACTCAACAGACCCATGGTCCTCGAAGATACGATCCACACCTGTGTCCAACCTGCGCAAGATATCCATAATATCATCATGATTTCGGATTTGCATTTTTCTACTGTTCTCATTAGTTTTTAGATAGATTCTCCCATCAGTTGTCCAGTAAGCGTGTATCTTACGACAATACTTGAGTTCCGCCAATGCTTTTACAAGATTTGCTCGATATTGGGTTAAGTTCTCAGTAATAAATATTTTATCTGGATGACGTTTAAGTTCTTTCTTTGAGTTATATACCTTCTCACGGACACGATAGGATAGGAAACGAACGATTACTTGGGATTTCCCGTCCTTAGGTTTGCCTATGACATGGGAACGACCTATATCTTCCTTCTTCATGTCAGTAATACTTAGGTTATTTTGGCATATATCTAGTATTATGGAATCAGTATCTACATGGTGCTTAATCCTACCCATGTTGTTAAGTGGAACTCTGATGTTGTGAAAACGCTGGCTAGTCCTGCGTGAATATTGTTCTTGGTTCTCAACCCTGAGCTCCAACTCATTTATTTTCCTATAGAGTACCTCAATTTCACTTTCCCTTTCCTTGAGGGACTCATCAATTTCACCATTTTTTTTGCAGATATGGACGATCATAGACGCTTGTTTTTGCATCATATCTTTCTGTTCTACAATTGTTTTATCCTGATCATTGATTTTTTTTTCTAATGGTTTAATATGATCATTGATTTTTTTCTCTAGGGCCTTGTTTATGGACTCGGCTACTGATTCTGCAATTTTTTCTGATAAAATTGGGACAATTTGATTTAGTACAGTAGGGTTTATTAGGGCTTCAATAACTTTGTCTGCCATAGTTTGTGTTTTTTTTTTTCTGACTCAGGTCCCCAACTGAATTTCGACGACGAGTTTGCTTCGTCTCTTGTTTGAGAGTGGCTGCAAGATCTTGTGGGCTATCAGGGCTAGGCCGTTTTCTAGAGTTTGGAGTTTCCTTTGTGTTTACAAACGATTCTATTGTAGTTTCTGAATTGAGACTAGGTTGAGAGCTGGTTATCAAGGATGTCAACATGTTATTATCCATGACCTCGGCCATCTTGTGGCAATTTTAAAACCAGCGCAAATTTTCTAAGAAAATATGAAAATTCTGGATAACTAAAGAACTTGAAATCACTGTGCTTGATGAGGAAACGTGTAGAAACGACTTATTATCTATGCAAATTGTGTGAAAACATTTTAATCGTTAATTATTTGAGTTTTATTTTTTACGTATGCAGTTCGAAACTTTAAATACTGACTTACGATACTTCCGGTGTTGATGTAAACACATTATCAGCTGTTCAGAATGCTGTTTTATCGAGTGTTTGTTTTACTACTGTCTGCCAATTTTTATCAACAATATGAACAGATCAGAAATCCAAATTTGTTTATAGTGTCAACGCATAATTACAGTCGAGATTTCACACTTAACAAGCTGTCTGTAAGTGCATATGAGGTAACATTTGCCAATGACCTATATATTGACATTTTTACCACACTTTTCTACCACCTAAAACACAACAGGATAGTTCCACTCTCAATCCCTGTTGAGTTAAAGCAAAGACACCATAGACTTTTACTTATCTTGATACTCAGTGGTGACATTTCGGTAAATCCTGGACCACCCAAACATCCATGCGGCTATTGCTATAAGCTAGTTGCGAAAAATCATCGTGCTGTATTGTGCGAGGCCTGCAACTACTGGAGCCACATCAAATGTGCTAAGGTTTCACCAACCGAGTATATATCGTTGAGTAATTCTGATGAGCCATGGCTATGCGGTGAATGCAACTCCTTCAAATTCACTGATTCATTTTTTGACAATTCGTTACAAAATGCAGATATAATCTCTCTGTCATTATCTTCAGAAGGTTCAAATTTTAACATTTTCACCGAACTAATAGATGCCAGAAAGAAACATACGAAAAACTTTCTAATTTGTCACCTGAATATAAACAGTCTGAGATACAAATATGATGAAATCAAAGATATTTTATTAGATAAAGTTGCTGACTGTCTCATAATATCAGAAACTAAATTAGATTCATCTTTTAAAGATTCCATATTTGAAGTTGATGGCTACAAACTTCAGCGGAGAGACCGTACTGACCACGGAGGGGGCATAGCTACTTTCATGCGTGCCGACATACCAGCACGGAGACGTTTTGACATTGTATGTAAGACTCTTGAAAATATTGTGTATGAAGTTACTCTTGATAAAACCAAATGGTTAATATATGCTATTTATAGACCTCCATCAATGGCTAATGATATTTTCACTAACCATATGAACATTTTATTAGATAAAGGTTCTAAATTTATAGAAAATTACATGGTTATTGGTGATCTTAACTATGATATTTTGACTCCTGATAAATCGCAGGTACTTGATGATTTATGTGATATTTTTGATTTAACAAATATTGTTAAAAATCCTACATGTTTTATGAAAGGATATGAACCATCATTAGTAGATGTTATACTTACTAATAAAAACAATCTTTGTTTTAAGACACTTAATTTTAATACTGGAGTCAGTGATTGTCATCATATGATATCGACATTTATTAAAGGTAATACACCAAATTGTGTAAACAGCAAGATACAATATAGAAGTTTTAAAGATTTTGATGTTAATAAATATATTAGTGATCTAGATAATACTGTTTATTTACATGATTCTAGTGAGTGTGTAGATGATATAAACACTATGTATAATGATTTTGAAACTAAAGTCTCGCAGGTCATTGATCATCATGCACCCATAAAGTATAGATACCCTCGAAAAAACTCAGTACCGTATATGAACAGAGAGCTGAGAAAAGCCATATACAAAAAACAAATGCTACGATCGAAATTTGAGAAATACAAAACAAATAAAACCTGGGAAGCATACAGAAAACAAAGAAATCTTGTTACCAAAATAAAAAGAAAATCTATTAACACATATTTTCAAGAAAGATGTACTGGTGGACAAAAATCTAAACATTTTTACACCACAGTCAAACCATTTCTATCAAAAAAATCTACAGGTAGTCAACAGAAAATTGTACTAGTAGAAAATGATAAGATTGTGAACAACACTAAAGATATATGTGATACCTTTAACACCTTTTTTGTAAATGTTGCAAATGACATTGGCAAAGATGTTATTTTTGATGGAAATAGTCACCCTAGTATATTGAAAATTAAGAACAATACACAACATAATACACTGTTTGATTTTAAACCTACAGATGTTGACACTATAAACAAACTGTTTAGCAAAATAAACATCAAGAAAGCTACTGGTGTAGATCAGATTTCATCTAAACTTTTACGTGCTGGTGCACCTGTACTTAACAAGCATATAACAACACTTGTTAATAACACTATCAAGACCAGTGTTTTTCCAACCAGGTTAAAAGAAGCTCAGGTTGTTCCACTACATAAAAAAAATGACCCTTTAGACAAAAAGAACTACCGACCAGTTAGCATCTTACCCACAATTTCTAAAGTTTATGAAATGGTTTTATCTGACCAACTAACTGATTTATTTGAAAATATTTTTCATACTTTTTTATGCGCTTTTAGAAAGGGTCATGGTTGTCAGACAACTTTGCTGAGACTCCTTGAAGATTGGAAAACAGCTCTAGATAAAAATCAATATGTGGCAGCAATTCTTATGGATCTTTCGAAGGCTTTTGACTGTCTGCCACATGACATTCTCCTTTGTAAGCTGTCTGCATACGGCCTATCTCCAAAATCTGTGGAATTACTTAGAAATTATTTAACTGGTCGTAAACAACAAATCAAACTTCAGGGAGATCTCAGCAGTTGGGCTGATATACAAAAAGGGGTACCTCAAGGCTCTATACTTGAACCCCTTGTTATTTAAAATTTTTATTAACGACATCTTTTATATTATTGAATATGGTACATTGTATAATTATGCTGATGATAACACCTTGTCTTATGTAAATGATAATTATGAGAAAATAATTGATATACTTGAAAAAGAAAGCTCAGTATTGATAGACTGGTTCAAATTCAATTGTATGCAGGCTAATCCAGATAAGTTTCAAGCCATTGCAGTTGGTAATAAAACACATGCCAAGACACCAGTATTTGAAATAGATTCAGCTGAAATTACTTATGATGAAGTGGTAAAATTACTAGGAATAGATATTGATTACCAACTTAATTTCAATTATCATATTAAAAATATATGTCGTAAAGCTTCTCAACAGTTGAATGTTTTAAAACGCATTGGTTGTTTTCTTTCAAAATTAAATAAATTAACAATTTTTCATACTTTCATTTTGTCTAATTTTAATTTTTGTCCTTTGGCGTGGCATTTTTGCAATAAAAGTAATACCTCTAAATTAGAAAAAATCCAAGCGAGGGCTTTACGATTTATATACGAGGACTATGAGAGCACATATGATGAGTTATTAGAAAAAGCTAAAGTTCCTTCTCTAAAAGTTAGAAGAATGCGTACCATGGCTATTGAATGTTTTAAGATTTTAAACAAACTTTCACCATCTTGTCTACATGATTTAGTTGTTTTTAAAGATTGTAAATATAATTTTAGATATTCCAATATTGTAGATATACCTAGGGTGCGAACATCTACCTACGGTAAGAATAGTTTTAAATATGCAGCAGCTGTTTTATGGAATGACCTACCTGATGATTTTAGAAAAATTTTCAATTTTAATCAGTTTAAGAATATTTTAAAATCTTGGAATGGAAATGTATGTAAATGTTCAGTTTGTGCTGACTTTTAAATTTGTTTAAATTTCTACCATCTAGGTCATATCCCGTTTTTATTTATTGTGCTTATAAAATTGTTATGCTCTGCTCATAATATCAGCTTTTAGTTGTTCATAGTTTGCTACATTAGCTCTTGGTATGCTTAGCTTATAACATCAGCTTTTAATCTGCTTTTTTGCTTATCTTGTAACTGTTATTATTTTACATGTAGTGCTTACTTAGTCTTGTATTTTAGCTGTATGTTGCATGCTTGTTATTTGTTATTTATTCTGTGTCTGTGTATGTCGGTTAAAAGCTCAACAGAGCTTATGTTGTATGTTGTTTTAACCATGCCGACTCTAAATAAAGCTGATTTATTTATTTATTTATCTTGCATTTTTTGTTTACAGGTACAGGTTCAATAGCGGAAAGAGTATTACACTGTTTCCTTCCAAAAATACCGTTAATTTAGTGTCAGTTCAAAAGTACAAGTGATATCTCACCCTCTTGGAATAACATTTAGGTAATTAGCATGTAGTTATCCAGAGCATTTTCCTATTTTTTTCAGGAAGACTCGATTACCCTACCATTAACGTTGGCGCATGCTCAGCTCAGAAAAACAAAGTGTCTACAATACATACCCACGAATACAGTAAAAAAAAGCAATATATCTACAACATATAACGACGTATACAGTCAAATAATCTATCTACAATACATAGCCACGAACACAGTCAAATAAAGAAATATATCAAAAATAAATAACCATGCATACAGACAAATAAAGTAATATATCTACAACATATAACAACGTATACAGTCAAATAAAGGAATATGTCTACAATGTATACAGTAAAATAAAGTAATATATCTACAATATATAACGACGCATACAGTCAATTAAGGTGTCTACAATACATAGTCACGAATACATGCAGATAAAGTAATATATCTACAACATAGAACGACGCATACAGTCAACTAAAGTGTCTACAATACATAGCCACTAATACAATCAGATAAAGTAATATGTGTACAATGTATTCAATCACCTAAAGTGTTTACAATACATAGCCACGAATACATTCAGATAAAGTAATATGTGTACAATGTATACAGTCAAATAAAGTTTCTACAATACATAGCCACGAATACAGTCAGATAAAGTAATATGTGTACAATGTATGCAGTCAACTAAAGTGTCTACAATACATAGCCACGAATACAGTCAGATAAAGTAATATGTGTACAATGTATGCAGTCAACTATAGTGTCTACAATACATAGCCACGAATACAGTAAAAAAAAAGAAATATATCTACAATATATAACGACGTATGCAGTCAAATAAAATGTCTGCAATACATAGCCACGAATACAGTCAAATAAAGAAATATATCTGCAATAAATAACTATGTAGACAGACAAATAAAGTAATATATCTACAATATATAACGACGCTTACAGTCAAATAAAATGTCTACAATACATAGCCACGAATAGTCAAATAAAGTAATATGTCGACAATGTATACAGTCAAATAAAGTGTCTACAATACATAGCCACGAATACAGTAAAAAAAAAGCAATATATCTACAACATATAACCATGTATACAGTCAAATAATGTATTTACAATACATAGCCACGAATACAGTCAAATAAAGAAATATATCCAAAATAAATAACCATGCATACAGACAAATAAAGTAATATATCTACAACATATAACGACGTATACAGACAAATAACGGAATATGTCTACAATGTATAACGACGTATACAGTCAAACAAAGGAATATGTCTACAATGTATTACAACGTATACAGCGAAATAAAGGAATATGTCTACAATGCATAACGACGTATACAGTCAAAAAAAGGAATATGTTTACAATGCATAACGATGTGCACAGTGAAATAAAGGAATATGTCTACAATGCATAGCCACGAATACAGTCAAATAAAGAAATATATCTACAATAAATAACCATGCATGCAGCCAAATAACGGAATATATCTATAATGTATAACGACGTATACAGCCAAATAAAGGAATATGTCTACAATACATATAAACGTATACAGCCAAATAAAGGGATATATCTACAATATATACTGTCAAATAAAGGAATATGTCTACAATGCATAACAACGTGCACAGCCAAATAAAGGAATATGTCTACAATACATATCCACGCATACAGACAAATAAAGGAATATATCTACAATGCATACAGTCAAATAAAGGAATATGTCTACAATGTATAACGACGTATACAACCAAGTAAAGGAATATGTCTACAATGTATACAGTCAGAAAAAGAAATATATCTACAACATATAACAACGTATACAGACAAATAACGGAATATGTATATAATATATAACGACGCATAGAGTCAAATAAAGGAATATGTATACAACATATAACGACGTATACAGTCAAATAAAGGAATATGTATACAATGCATATGTGGAAGAGTCAATTGTGACAGTTTTGTAAATAATTTATTTTTTAGGAATTTTAATCTTTACTATGTTCATAAAATATATTTTTGTAAATAAAATATGTTCATATAATTACTTTCATAACTTTTTCATTTAATTATAATATTTAAAACCTCTTAGTAATAAAATTATTAAGGTCTACAACTGTGTGCTATGTTTTGTATTCTAATTAGGATCATGACCTAAGTTCATGACAGTGACCCTGATATGTATCTTTTCTTTGCATATTTGATTAGTTAAGGTCAGTTTGACCAGTTATTTCCTTTCATTGGTTATTTTAGTCACCTGACTTTTTGGTGGGATTTATTTTTTTGTTCTTTGAGGCATTCTATTATTGTACATATCTTGGAAGGCAGACATATTGCCAACTGCTATACATATTCTTTTGGATCCATTGTTGATGACTATTCAAAACAGCTTGAACTTATGATATTTCTCTTTGACAACACTAACATTCATTAAGGTATTTATACTAAACTTACTAATTGTTTATAAAATAACTTTCTCAGTGAGATTTAGTTGATTGATTGACTGATTTATAAAACATGAAATGCTATTAGAATGTGATAAACTTATTTTAACATATTAAATGCTATTAAAATGTGATAAACTTATTTTAACATATTAAATGCTATTAAAATGTGATAAACTTATCTTAACATATTAAATGCTATTAAAATGTGATAAACTTATAAAACATATTAATTACAATAAAATGTTAAAGGTTAAATGAAATAATATTTAAAACTATTAAATATGAATTTAATATGAACATAAATACTATTTTACCATTAAAATATTAAAAAGGTGAGTTATTAACAATTCTATGTGTAATCTGTGTTTTTGTGTAAGTGTGCATGTTTTGAGCACAATAGTTATAAACCTAATTGTATATTTAGGTTGTCATGATATAATACTGATGAACAGCTTGATACAAGTATTGTGATCTTGAGGTATATCTTGTATTCCAAGACCTTTGCACACCAGTGTGAGGAAAGGATAATTTTTTTTTTATAGTTTTGCTTACTAATGCTAAGTTTTCTAGTTATTATTTTACTCATTATAATGTTTAGCTTATGCTTATTTTTGTTATTATTTAGTTTATTAGTATAATGCTTAGTTTATTCTTATTTTTGCTATTATTTTGTTTGGTTCATGTGAATGTATTTTTTACATGTAATACCACTTGTTTAATATACTATTAATAAATGTCCATGGGAACCATGAACAGGTATATATAAATCATTTGTAGAGAATGCATATTTTGTTAGAATAATGGAATAGGAACTTGTCATAATTGTAATATACTTTATTCCACTGTCAGCATACATAAACTATCAAGAGTTATCTTTCTTGATCCATTATTTATGAATTTTACATTGTCATTACAGGGTATTTTATTTGGAAGTATTCCAACTGCAATAAATGCTAGAAACTCACTACGTCTTGGTTATATATTATTCCACTGAGAATTGACCCGAAGACAAATGGCGCCCAACGTGATTCTTGCAGTTTCTGGAAAATTTTGACGTTTAACCGGGATCATCGTATCATTATCTTAGTGCACTCGACCGAAAAATTGACAACATCCGGTTTGGATCCACATGTTTGACAGTGAAGGATACTTTTGTAGAAACACTGTATTAATCTGTTGATGTCATTTAAAGGTTTCATTTATATTTTATGTTCTTTATTTGTATGTTGAATGTTGTCACGAAATTAAGTTATAGTATGTTTTGATGAAAATAATAATTAGAAATTTTCAACGAAAGACAACGTTTTTGTATATCAAATTTTGTACGCTAAAGTGACAGAAAATCAGTTTGTACATTAGTAATATTTTGAGGTATTGCACATTGATTCTTGGTGACATTTTGTGAATATTTATGTGTTAATTGTTTTTCATATTTGAACTTAAGTCTTACTCTTAGGCAGGTGTAATACATCGTCACACTCAGGTGTCATACATAGCCACACCCAAGGTCATATGGACTCAAACCGGAAGTCCATGTATCTTATGTAAGTAAACTTTGAATTTTTTGTGCTATAAACATTTCAAGTGAAATTTTTTCTTACACTTCTTCAACAATAAGTTATTTACACATTGAACAAATTTACATACACACACTTTATAAATCATTACACATACAAGTTACATACATTTGGGATACATATAAATGAGACTTAGCGCTTGGTGTTAATGAACTTGAGAAGAGTTTGAAGATACTTTATTCAGTTTATCTTTTTCTGTTTACAATTTGCTACTGAATTTTTTCACATGATCACACTTACACCACAGACAGCATACGGTCATACTCTTGTGATTATTAGACATTATGTGTGTATAACCTTATGTTGTATGTTGACATTTATGATTTATGTTATATGTATATGGTTTATTGTATATTTGTGCTACCATTGTGCTTACATGTTCTGATGTGATGTAAGGTATATTGTTTGTACTACCATTGTGTTTACATGTTCTGATGTGATGTAATGTATATTGTTTGTACTACCATTGTGTTTACATGTTCTGATGTGATGTAATGTATATTGTTTGTACTGCCATTGTGTTTACATGTTCTGATGTGATGTAATGTATATTGTTTGTACTACCATTGTGTTTACATGTTCTGATGTGATGTAATGTATATTGTTTGTACTACCATTGTGTTTACATGTTCTGATGTGATGTAATGTATATTGTTTGTACTACCATTGTGTTTACATGTTCTGATGTGATGTAATGTATATTGTTTGTACTGCCATTGTGTTTACATGTTCTGATGTGATGTAATATATATTGTTTGTACTACCATTGTGTTTACATGTTCTGATGTGATGTAATGTATATTGTTTGTACTACCATTGTGTTTACATGTTCTGATGTGATGTAATGTATATTGTTTGTAGTACCATTGTGTTTACATGTTCTGATGTGATGTAATGTATATTGTTTGTACTGCCATTGTGTTTACATGTTCTGATGTGATGTAATGTATATTGTTTGTACTACCATTGTGTTTACATGTTCTGATGTGATGTAATGTATATTGTTTGTACTGCCATTGTGTTTACATGTTCTGATGTCATGTAATGTATATTGTTTGTACTACCATTGTGTTTACATGTTCTGATGTGATGTAATGTATATTGTTTGCAGTACCATTGTGTTTACATGTTCTGATGTGATGTAATGTATATTGTTTGTACTACCATTGTGTTTACATGTTCTGATGTGTTGTAATGTATATTGTTTGTACTGCCATTGTGTTTACATGTTCTGATGTGATGTAATGTATATTGTTTGTACTACCATTGTGTTTGCATGTTCTGATGTGATGCAATGTACTTAGACTTTTGTTATTTATTGTGAGTCAGTGTATATGCATACTATTTAAATTAATTTAAATATTTAAAAGGTTGAATTATTTAAACTTTATTTTAATCTGAGTTTGAAATTTACCTAGAGATATTAATTTTTTTTCTCAGTTTAAACATTTAAACTTTGATTTAACTTTGAGTTATTGGTTAAATAATAAAATACTGACCGATGGAAAGGTGAATGAATTTGTACACTTGCATGATACCTGATTTAACCTCCTTCTCACCTTAACATTATACCTTTCACACCTTGCATACCTGATTGCACTTTGAACCTTTTCTTTCGTGCTGTTTTGTACCGCTACAGGTAACTGTTTTATTGTGTGTAGTTAGGTTCAGATTTCTTTGCCCAGATTTCCTTGAGTTTGAGTTGGTCATTGTCAGTCTTCGGTTATATTGTTTAGCATTCAGATATAGAGAGAGTATACATTGTAGCTATATCTCAGAACACATACATTTATATGTGACTTGCATATATGACTTAAAATCCTAGGTGCAGATTCATCAGCCACTGGTTATATTAGTACATTTATTTCTAGATATATACCAGTTAGTACGCAGTAGACTATAAGACAATTGCTTCTTAGG
This sequence comes from Bathymodiolus septemdierum, assembly GCA_963383655.1. NCBI lineage: Eukaryota > Metazoa > Mollusca > Bivalvia > Mytilida > Modiolidae > Bathymodiolus > Bathymodiolus septemdierum. The sequence goes on along the minus strand of OY726519.1, from coordinate 129,457,987 downwards.
TTTACTTGGTTTATATGCAAGCCACTTTTATTTTTAGTTTTATTAGGTTCGACATTTCGAATCGTATATATTTATTTATTTGGAGATTGTTAACGTACAAGCTTAGCAATTATCTGCCCATAATTGTTTGATTTAGAGATTGCAGATTATTATTATACAGATTGAGGTAAGTATACGTATTTGTTTATTTTATATTTAGACATATCAGTCACATTATTACTTAGTACATTTTTGCATCAGTATAGTTGATTTGTACATTTGGTATTTGACATTAGTAACATGGCTAGTAATACCAAGGAGAGCGAGATAACAGAGAAAATAGAGTTGGAACCTAGCACTCCGCCAGATCCGAAACATGATCAGTTTCAAAGGAATTTGATGCCATTGGTCTTATCTCTCAGGGAAGTACGGCGGAAGAATTAGACATATGGATTACCAACTATAGCATTAATAAGGAACAGAAACCCACTGTTGGTCACTCACTTACTTTACCAACTACAACTGATGATGCAGCAGTTAGATCTAAGATTAAACACCAGCAAGCTACAGCTATATCTTCTCACCTACCGAAGGTTAGAGTTTTCGCCGGTGGAGACAACAAGATTGAGACACCATATGACATCTGGCGGTATGATGTGAAAATGGCACTCATGGATCCATCCTATACCAAGGAACAAAAGGAGTTTGCGATTCGACGCTCACTTACTGAATCAGCGGCAAGGTTAGTCATGTACCAATGACACGATAAAACCATAGATAAGATACTTGATGTGTTGGACAGCGCATACGGTAGAGCTGACAACAAGGAACAACTATTTGCTGAGTTCTATAGTACCAGACAACGCGATGATGAAAATGTAACCACATGGAGTAACCGTCTACAAGATATCTTAGGTAAAGGAGAAGGGTCTTGTGGATTACGGAGGTATGAACTCCATGCTTCATGCTATGTTGTGGAGAGGTCTACGATAGGAACTTAAGGATATCAGCGGACATAAACACGATATGATAAAGGATTTTAATCAACTTAGAGTAGCGTTGAGACAGTTGGAGAAAGACCACCAACCAAAGAAGTCCAAACCGAATATAGTAAAAGTGATATCAGAGACACCTGAGTCAGAGCGACAGGATATTGAAGAACTCAAAGGTATGGTACATCAGTTAACTACCCAGGTTAACGAGTGTAAACAGCACCCACAGCAACCCCAGTATTACAAAGGTAACAACTACAGAGATAATAGAGGTAGGCGATGGAACAACAGTTCACATGGGCAACAGGGACAGAATTCAAACCAACCACAACATAATGCATACAAACCACAACAGAATTCATACTAACCACAACATAATTCATACAAACCTCGACAGAATTCATACCAACCACAACAGAATTCATATTAACCACAACAGCAACAGACTGACCAACAGAAAGAGTATGTCCCACAGGGTAATACGATCTATTGTCGACGTTGAGGAAAAGAAGGACACATCCAGATTGGCTGTCGTGTGAGATTAGATGACACCAGGCATTTAAACTCCAGGAAGCCTATGCGGAGATAGGCTTAAGTAGAAGAACTTCAGGTCCCAAGGTAAGTAACGTAAGGACACCTCCAGGACTATTCGGAACACCGACAGAGACAGGCATTATGCTGAATGACAAGGAAATACCTGCATTACTTGACACTGGATCTACCGTCTCAACCATTTCAGAGTTCTACTACATTTTGCATCAACCATTCCACTCAAAAGTCTTGACAACATATTAGATGTTGAATGCGCTGGAGGAACACCACTGCCATACAAAGGTTATATTGAAGCAAACATTAAGATGCCTGGAGACACACATACTACCTTTCAGCATGTAATGCTTGTTGTACCAGACAGTAGATACAGCCAGCATATACAGGCATTAATAGGTACCAACATATTAGTCAACTTAATGTACCATCTACAAGAAGAACATGGTGTAAGATACTTACAGAACGCCGCCTTGACAACACCCTGCTTTCTTACATTCCGTTGTTTATCTATGAATGAAAAGGAATTAACCAAGAACAACGACAGACTGGCAATCATCAGAACTTGCAACAGAATTACCATCTTACCGAACAAATCTATTGAAGTTGAGGGATACTTAGATAATGAGATACCATACAAGTCAACACCTTCTATTATACAGTCCACTGATTTGGCAGAACACAAGGATATATCAACTGAAACTACACTTGAATTACAACTACAAGGAAAATGGAACTATTACAATGGGAATTTCCAACCTGACTAGAGGTACCATAACAATACCACAGAAGGCCATCATTTGTGAAGTACAACCAGTTACGATAGAAACTCAATCAACTCCGAACTCAGACGAAGATATCAAGTTACTAGAGGAAGGGGATATAACTAAGCGTGACCTGAATAAGGTACAACTTGATATAGGAAAAGATCTGATATTACAGTATAAAGACATCTTTAGTAAGGGAGATCATGACTTAGGCCACACAGACAGAGTAAGACACCACATCGACATGGTAGATGAGATATCATTCAAACACCGATACAGGCGGATACCTCCATCGATGTATGACGAAGGGAGATCCCATCTCAAACAGCTATTGGATAACATTGTGATTAGACCATCCCACTCACCATTTCATTCTGCTATTGTCATCGTTAGAAAGAAGAATGGTACCATCAGGATGTGTGTAGACTACCGACAACTTAACAAACAGAGTAAGAAAGACAGCTATGCCCTTCCACGTATTGAAGAACTATTGGATTGTTGTGCACGCAGCAAATTCTTTTCAGTGTTAGACATTAAGTCGGGATACTATCAAGTTGAAATTTTGGAACAGCACAAGGAACGAACTGCTTTCTCCGTAGGGCCACTTGGTTTCTTCGAGTTTAACCGGATGCCATTCGGACTTACCAATGCTTCAGCGACTGATTACAACTTGAAGATATATTGTATCTATTGACGACATCATAGTATTTGGGAAGACATATGAGGAATACCTTAGAAACCTCCAACTGATTTTTCAGAGAATAAGAGAGGTCAACCTGAAGCTCAATCCCAACAAATGTGAATTTTTGAAGCGTAAAGATAAGTACGTAGGACATGTAGTATTAGAGAAAGGTATAGAGATCGACCAAGGAAAGACGGATAAGGTAGTCAACTGACCAACTCCAACTACTCCGGAGGACGTAAGAAGATTTTTGGGATTCGTTGGGTACTATCGACGCTTTATCCATAATTTCAGCAAGATCAGTAGACCTCTTACAGACTTGATACCAGTACCGAACAAGAAGACGAAATCCAAATCTACCAGTACCAGGGAATGGAAATGGGATGAAGCGCAACAGCAGGCATTCCAGACATTGAAGGATCATCTTGTCAGTGCTCTTATCCTAGGATATGCCAGCAGTTTCTTGCCATACGAGCTCCATACAGACGTGTCAGGGGATGCCCTGATGTTGTTTTGTATCAGGAGCAAAATGGAGCGAAGAGAGTCGTCAGCTATGGCAGTCGTGGACTTAGCAAAGCAGAGCGCAATTATCCTGCACACAAGAAAGAATTCCTGGCGTTGAAATGGGCAATGGTATAAAGGTTCAAGGACTACTTATACCAACAGGATTTCACAGTCTACACCGATAACAACCCAGTCACCTACGTTCTCAATTCAGCGAAGTTAGATGCAACTGGACACCGCTGGCTGGCTTCATTAGCAGCATTTCACTTTGACATCAGATATCACCCCGGAAGAAACATTGCGGATGCAAATGCACTGAGTCGATTACCAGAGACAATCACCAGTGAATCAGTTCAGGCCATCTGTAATGTCATTACGCAGGAACCATATGTAGATAGTTTGACATTAACTCCTGAGGTGATATTGCAGGGTTAAGATCCCAGAGGCAGTGGTATTGGCAACTTAGTAGATTGGAAGAGAGCGCAGTACTTGGATCCGGATATACGCCGTATTGCGAAATATGTGAAGGAGAGGTCCAAGCCGTCCAAGAAAGAATTAGGATACAATCCACTGATGAGACAGTTTAATCATCTGAAGTTGATAGGAGTACTTCATCGAGTAATAACAGTAGATGAAGAGGGAAAATGCCAGTTTTTCCTACCACTTGGACATGTACCCATTGTATTGGAAGCGATGCATAATGACATGGGCCATCCTGGAAGAGACTGTACAACATCATTGGTCAAAGATCGCATTTATTGGTTCGGAATGTACCAGGACATCACGACTTGGACAGAGGAATGTGGTCGTTGTATCAGAAGAAAGTCGTCTACCATACAACGTGCACCCCTGGTCAACATTACAACAACATCACCACTGGAATTAGTTTGTATTGACTTTCTAACCCTGGAGCCTTCTAAAGGAAATTATCAGCATCTACTTGTCATCACTGACCACTTTACCAGATTTGCTATGGCGATACCTACTAGGAATCAGCTAGCCAGAAGAGTTGCGGATGCATCCTGTATTACGGTATACCAGAGCGGATGCATTCAGATCAGGGAGCTAACTTTGAAAGTACCATCATCTAAGAGCTATGTACCATCATGGGAATGTCCAAGTCCAGAACAACAAGCTACCATCCAATGGGAAATGGACAGTGTGAACGGTTCAACCGTACACTCTGTGATATGCTTGGTTCACTGGATCCCAGCAAGAAGGCGAACTGGAAGAGTTATATCAGTCCACTGGTTTTTGCGTGCAACTCTACTAGACATGAAAGTACAGGACAGTCACTCTTCATGTTGATGTTCGGGCGAAATCCGAGGTTGCTCATTGACGCAGCATTGGGATTGAGGGAAACCAGCAGGACTTTACCACCGCGTTCATTACAGAGCTAAAGGATAGAATATCGAAAGCACATGAGGTAGCGACAGCTACGACGAACAAGGCCGCAAGGAAACGGAAAGATAACTATGACAACAAGGTCCGTGGAGGAACTGTTCAAGTAGAAGACCGTGTACTGGTGAAAGTAGTTAGCTTTGAAGGGAAACACAAGTTGGCGGATAGATGGGAGCATGACCCATATGTAGTTTTGAGCCTGCCTAATGAAGGAATCCCTGTATTCAAGGTCAGGAAGAACAACGAAGGACGTACGAGAACGCTCCACCGAAACCTCCTGCTACCAATTGGTTTCATCAGTGATAAACCGACACCGGCTCCTAGGAAACCGAAACACAGACCTAGAGCAAAACCTGCCAAGGATAAAGAAAAAGAACTGGTATCAACCCAGCCTGACAATGTAGAGGAATCTGAAGAGGAGTCAGACTGGGGGGATATGTTATCAGCATAAGAACAGGAGACAGTGATTCAACCATCACTGAGGACTTGCCTATCCAAGATACTGATAGTGAACATGAAGCAGGTGAGACTAATGAGGACGCCCAGTCTTCTGATGGTACTTCAAGTATCTCAGAGGAAGTCAATCCTGTAGATGATAGAAGCGCTTCGCAAGATCAAAGCTCAGTTCAGGAGGAACCATCTGATGAGGAATGAGCTTCAGCTAGTTCAGAAGATGACAATCAGCCAGTTATTCGTCGCTCCACCAGAGAACGGAGAGCTCCTCTTCGTTATCGGACTGGTGAGTTTGACATGCCCAAAGTAATTCAGACCTTTATCTGATTGGAAAGAAAGTGCGCAGTGCATCACTTCCCTTTCAGAATCGACACTTCTAGATGGCAGGGAGGACTATTTTGAAAATATTAAAATCTTCACATACTTTCCCGTGAAATGACGGGACGCCATTTTCCAGGTGGGGGGAGCATGTGGAGGAGTCAATTTTGACAGTTTTGTAAATAGTTTAATTTTTAGGAATTTCAATCTTTTCTATGTTCATAAAATATATTTTGGTAAATAAAATATGTTCATATAATTACTGTCATAAATGTTTCATTTAATTATAATATTTAAAACCTCTTAGTAATAAGATTATTAAAGTCTACAACTTTGTGTTATATTTTGCATTCTAATTAGGGTCATGACCTAAGTTCATAACAGTGAACCTGATATGTATCGTTTTTTTGCATATTTGATTAGTTAAGGTCAGTTTGACCAGTTATTTCCTTTCATTGTTTATTTTAGTCACCTGATTTTTTGGAAGGAAATTCTTTTGTTCTTTGAGGCATTCTATTATTTTTCATATCTTGGAAGGCAGACATATTGCCAACTGCTATACATATTTTTTTGAATCCATTTTTGATGACTATTCAAAACAGCTTGAACTTATGATATTTCTATTTGACAACACTAACATTCATTAAGGTATTTATACTAAACTTACTAATTGTTTATAATATAACTTTCTCAGTGAGATTGAGTTGATTCATTGACTGATTTATAAAACATGAAATGCTATTAAAATGTGATAAACTTATTTTAACATATTAAATGCTATTAAAATGTGATAAACTTATAAAACATATTAATTCCAATAAAATGTTAAAGGTTAAATGAAATAATATTTAAAACTATTAAATATGAACTTAATATGAGCATAAATACTATTTTACCATTAAAATATTAAAAAGGTGAGTTATTAACAATTCTATGTGTAATCTGTGTTTTTGTGTAAGTGTGTATGTTTTGAGCACAATAGTTATAAACCTAATTGTATATTTAGGTTGTCATGACATAATACTGATGAACAGCTTGATACAAGTATTGTGATCTTGAGGTATATCCTGTATTCCAAGACCTTTGCACTCCAGTGTGAGGTCAAGATAATTGTTTTTATAGTTTTGCTTATTAATGCTAATTTTGCTGATAATAATGTTTAGCTTATGCTTATTTTTGTTATTATTTTGTTTATTAGTATAATGCTTAGTTTATTCTTATTTTTGCTATTATTTTGTTTGGTTCATGTGAATGTATGTTTTACATGTAATACCACTTGTTTAATATTGCTATTAGTAAATGTCCATGAGAACCATGCACAGGTATATATAAATCAATTGTAGAGAATGCATATTTTGTTAGAATAATGGAATAGAAACTTGTCATAATTGTAATTTACTTTATTCCACTGTTAGTATACATAAACTATCAAGAGTTATCTTTCTTGATCCATTATTTATCAATTTTACATTGTCATTACAGAGTATTTTATTTGGAAGTATTCCAACTGCAATACATGCTAGAAACTCACTACGTCTTGGTTATATATTATTCCACTGAGAATTGACCCGACGACACATAACCATGAATACAGACAAATAAAGGAATACATATTACACAAAAAACTTATCTACAAGTTGCTTAGAAATGAAAAATGCCTGATGACGAAAGGCAGTTGAGTACTTGGCACGTAATATTCAGCAGGTCTGAACGATGGGTCTATTTTGTTGTTGGTGTAGTATCAATGATTAATCGAAACATTTAGACGTTGAAAACATCATCGACATTTTGAGCACATATCCTGTGTCTGTCGTGTACGTAGTGAATATATAATTCTGAGTGCAGGAAATCTTAATAGAGTACGGAATTCCCACGCGAATGTCTCGTGTCATAGCCTTGCAGCCAGGACGTGTTTAGTTTTTATTATTTGTGTATGTGCACACTTATGGTTTTATTTCTAATACACCATTATGATAATTATAAATACTTTATCAAACCTTGTTTATCACGTTAAAGTTGGCTTTTTTCTCTGCTAATTTAACAATTAGGTCCTCCAATCCGTTAGATGCTGCATAATGGAGAGCTGTACATCCATGCTAATTATGGAAAAAAATCATATAAATTGCTATATACTGACTTAATCACTCTTCCTAAGCTTTCATTAAAGCTCTAGTCTGCATCGTCGTAAATCATGTATCATTAATGAGTTAGAGAATGAACTAGCTATTTCAGGGTACAGGGTAAGGATAATGTGTTCGACTCGAGTGATATTTAGATTTGCTGTTAAACTGAGCCATCATCATCATCATCATCATCATTAGTCTTCATCAAAATTAAGAGCTGTCAGTCCGAAATTTAGGATTTATATAACAGCTGGAATTTATAGCATTGCATTTGGATATATTTCTTTAGTGAAGTCACGTGACATGAACATTGAACTATTAACTGACAATTAGAGAAACTTCATGGATTAGAACTAAAGCCGGTAAGTGATATTTTAATTCTACAGGAATTCATTTTTTTGGAAAGGATTGAATTAATATACCGAAAAGGAAAATATTATTTATTTCAAGGAATTTGACATTGAACATTGATAGGCCATGGCCAGTTGTAATTAATTGATTTGATAATTGTAATTGCATAATAAGTATGTTTTGTTATTTTATTAAAGCATAGAAACTGATTGTTGGTTATATCTTTCTGTTACTATAACCCTCTACTTAAAGAGGCATTTTCCATATGTAAATCTGTTGATTCTGATGGAATCCATACTTGGTATAGTTTCATAGAAAATATTTTTAAGGAATTGGATCTTGAAATCACAGATTTTGAAAATTTTACCACACCTTTTGCCTCTATAAAACATTCACTGAAGGAAAAAAATAAGATAGTAATAAATGACTCATATAGTAAAAAAACGCTAGAAAAGCTTTCATCTTTCAATGAAACTTCCAAACTGTATACTTACAGGAAAAAATATCACAGTCAAAACTTGAAAACTATTTATTATTCTTCTCTAACTTCAAAATGAGACAATTATTTGCAAAATTTAGATTGTGTGCTCACAGCTTAGAGATTGATTCAGGGAGGTATAAAAATATAACAAGGGATGAAAGAATATGGAAAAAATGTAATTTAAGTAAAAGAGGGGATGAATACCACTTTTTTTTAAAATGCACAGCCAACCACTCTCTTAGAAACAATTTATTTAACAAAATAATATTAAACAAATCAGACTTTATTGAAGAAATATCATCAAATAAAATAAATGTTTGCTAAATGCAAATTCTGAACTTTTGGCAGAAGTAGGAGATTTTATAAAGCAATCTACAGAATTGCAAAAATGAGGTCCTTGTCGGTCAAAAGTATGACATGTGAAAAATATAATGTTAGTTAATAGGATTTATTTTGTGTATCCTATATTATGATCAAATTGTCATTTTCTATGTTTTCTATGTTTTGTTTGTTTGTATTTGTATTTCCTTGGTACACATGGGTGTATTATTATGCAAATAAAGAATTATTATTATAATATTCTAGAAAATCTTTACGTAGCAAAGAATTATTCGATTTGACAGCCGTCTTTTTACGGATAGATGTAATATTATTATAAGAAATCAGCAGGATTTCATGCCCTTTTCATTGGAGTTTTTTAGCTTACGACTGCAAAACGGTACCCAGTCTAGCCAGAGTAATGGAAAGGACAAAACGGTACCCAGTCTAGCCAGAGTAATGGAAAAGACTAAACGGTACCCAGTCTAGCCAGAGTAATGGAAGGGACAAAACGGTACCCAGTCTAGCCAGAGTAATGGAAAGGACAAAACGGTACCCAGTCTAGCCAGAGTAATGGAAAGGACAAAACGGTACCCAGTCTAGCCAGAGTAATGGAAAGGACAAAACGGTACCCAGTCTAGCCAGAGTAATGGAAAGGACAAAACGGTACCCAGTCTAGCCAGAGTAATGGAAAGGACAAAACGGTACCCAGTCTAGCCAGAGTAATGGAAAGGACAAAACGGTACCCAGTCTAGCCAGAGTAATGGAAAGGACAAAACGGTACCCAGTCTAGCCAGAGTAATGGAAAGGACAAAACGGTACCCAGTCTAGCCAGAGTAATGGAAAGGACAAAACGGTACCCAGTCTAGCCAGAGTAATGGAAATGACAAAACGGTACCCAGTCTAGCCAGAGTAATGGAAAGGACAAAACGGTACCCAGTCTAGCCAGAGTAATGGAAAGGACAAAACGGTACCCAGTCTAGCCAGAGTAATGGAAAGGACAAAACGGTACCCAGTCTAGCCAGAGTAATGGAAAGGACAAAACGGTACCCAGTCTAGCAAGAGTAGTGGAAAGGACAAAACGGTACCCAGTCTAGCAAGAGTAGTGGAAAGGACAAAACGGTACCCAGTCTAGCAAGAGTAGTGGAAAGGACAAAACGGTACCCAGTCTAGCCAGAGTAATGGAAAGGACAAAACGGTACCCAGTCTAGCAAGAGTAATGGAAAGGACAAAACGGTACCCAGTCTAGCCAGAGTAATGGAAAGGACAAAACGGTACCCAGTCTAGCCAGAGTAATGGAAAGGACAAAACGGTACCCAGTCTAGCCAGAGTAATGGAAAGGACAAAACGGTACCCAGTCTAGCAAGAGTAGTGGAAAGGACAAAACGGTACCCAGTCTAGCAAGAGTAGTGGAAAGGACAAAACGGTACCCAGTCTAGCCAGAGTAATGGAAAGGACAAAACGGTACCCAGTCTAGCAAGAGTAATGGAAAGGACAAAACGGTACCCAGTCTAGCCAGAGTAATGGAAAGGACAAAACGGTACCCAGTCTAGCCAGAGTAATGGAAAGGACAAAACGGTACCCAGTCTAGCCAGAGTAATGGAAAGGACAAAACGGTACCCAGTCTAGCCAGAGTAATGGAAAGGACAAAACGGTACCCAGTCTAGCAAGAGTAGTGGAAAGGACAAAACGGTACCCAGTCTAGCAAGAGTAATGGAAAGGACAAAACGGTACCCAGTCTAGCAAGAGTAATGGAAAGGACAAAACGGTACCCAGTCTAGCAAGAGTAATGGAAAGGACAACACGGTACCCAGTCTAGCAAGAGTAATGGAAAGGACAAAACGGTACCCAGTCTAGCCAGAGTAATGGAAAGGACAAAACGGTACCCAGTCTAGCAAGAGTAATGGAAAGGACAAAACGGTACCCAGTCTAGCCAGAGTAGTGGAAAGGACAAAACGGTACCCAGTCTAGCCAGTGTAATGGAAAGGACAAAACGGTACCCAGTCTAGCAAGAGTAGTGGAAAGGACAAAACGGTACCCAGTCTAGCCAGTGTAATGGAAAGGACAAAACGGTACCCAGTCTAGCCAGTGTAATGGAAAGGACAAAACGGTACCCAGTCTAGCAAGAGTAATGGAAAGGACAAAACGGTACCCAGTCTAGCCAGAGTAATGGAAAGGACAAAACGGTACCCAGTCTAGCCAGAGTAATGGAAAGGACAAAACGGTACCCAGTCTAGCAAGAGTAGTGGAAAGGACAAAACGGTACCCAGTCTAGCCAGTGTAATGGAAAGGACAAAACGGTACCCAGTCTAGCCAGAGTAATGGAAAGGACAAAACGGTACCCAGTCTAGCCAGAGTAATGGAAAGGACAAAACGGTACCCAGTCTAGCCAGAGTAATGGAAAGGACAAAACGGTACCCAGTCTAGCCAGAGTAATGGAAAGGACAAAACGGTACCCAGTCTAGCCAGAGTAATGGAAAGGACAAAACGGTACCCAGTCTAGCCAGAGTAATGGAAAGGACAAAACGGTACCCAGTCTAGCCAGAGTAATGGAAAGGACAAAACGGTACCCAGTCTAGCCAGAGTAATGGAAAGGACAAAACGGTACCCAGTCTAGCCAGAGTAATGGAAAGGACAAAACGGTACCCAGTCTAGCCAGAGTAATGGAAAGGACAACACGGTACCCAGTCTAGCCAGTGTAGTGGAAAGGACAAAACGGTACCCAGTCTAGCAAGAGTAATGGAAAGGACAAAACGGTACCCAGTCTAGCCAGAGTAATGGAAAGGACAAAACGGTACCCAGTCTAGCAAGAGTAATGGAAAGGACAACACGGTACCCAGTCTAGCCAGTGTAATGGAAAGGACAAAACGGTACCCAGTCTAGCAAGAGTAATGGAAAGGACAAAACGGTACCCAGTCTAGCCAGAGTAATGGAAAGGACAAAACGGTACCCAGTCTAGCCAGAGTAATGGAAAGGACAAAACGGTACCCAGTCTAGCCAGAGTAATGGAAAGGACAACACGGTACCCAGTCTAGCCAGTGTAGTGGAAAGGACAAAACGGTACCCAGTCTAGCAAGAGTAATGGAAAGGACAAAACGGTACCCAGTCTAGCCAGAGTAATGGAAAGGACAAAACGGTACCCAGTCTAGCAAGAGTAATGGAAAGGACAAAACGGTACCCAGTCTAGCCAGAGTAGTGGAAAGGACAAAACGGTACCCAGTCTAGCCAGAGTAATGGAAAGGACAAAACGGTACCCAGTCTAGCCAGAGTAGTGGAAAGGACAAAACGGTACCCAGTCTAGCCAGTGTAATGGAAAGGACAAAACGGTACCCAGTCTAGCAAGAGTAATGGAAAGGACAAAACGGTACCCAGTCTAGCCAGAGTAGTGGAAAGGACAAAACGGTACCCAGTCTAGCCAGAGTAATGGAAAGGACAAAACGGTACCCAGTCTAGCCAGAGTAATGGAAAGGACAAAACGGTACCCAGTCTAGCCAGAGTAATGGAAAGGACAAAACGGTACCCAGTCTAGCCAGAGTAATGGAAAGGACAAAACGGTACCCAGTCTAGCCAGAGTAATGGAAAGGACAAAACGGTACCCAGTCTAGCCAGAGTAATGGAAAGGACAAAACGGTACCCAGTCTAGCCAGAGTAATGGAAAGGACAAAACGGTACCCAGTCTAGCCAGAGTAATGGAAAGGACAACACGGTACCCAGTCTAGCCAGAGTAATGGAAAGGACAAAACGGTACCCAGTCTAGCCAGAGTAATGGAAAAGACAAAACGGTACCCAGTCTAGCCAGAGTAATGGAAAGGACAACGAATTTGAGTGTAATTTTCTCATAATTTGCAGATATTTGAACATAGTAAAAGAGAGGGGGATTCTAAAAAATAATGTTATTTCAGCATTGCAATTTTGAACAGAATATGGGAAGATGGGGAAAGAATATGTTATATTTCATTGAACATTACATGAAAAAGGATACCTTTGACGCCTTAAAGGGAAATAACTCGTGTAAAACGTATATTTTTATAATCGAACTCGGAAATGTGCAACCGGTCTATGTGAATCGTCATTCTCTACAATAACTTACTTTGTCTGTATGATTTACGTCACACTCATTATTATCAAGGCAGACCAAAGCAGCTTGTACATTTCTAGTCCGAGCATGGTTGATTAGCTCTAATGTTTTACCAGCCATTCTAATAAGAAAAACAAATTAATCAGACACATGATTCTTAAATTCAGATGTTTTATGTCGCTTGTCTAAAATATAGTTTCATGGAAAACCAAATGAACAATTAAACCACATTTCATTTCGCTATGAAATAACTTTCCAGCATTTCAATGATATTTACATTTGACTAAACAATTAACTTCATGTTTTCCATAACTTTGATAACCATAGCATGTCGAATTTAATTGATTTGTTTCTACCTTAGAGGAATCATAAAACTACCAGAAATCATTTCATTTGTGTATTTTAATACATGGAGTTAGTGGTGATATCAAGAACACAAAAATTGAAGCAGATTATAGAAAGTTGTACATTTCTACTTTATGCATATCAAGTAAATAAAAAAAATATATATCTTTACGTCTAATTGTTTTATATACATGCATATTTTAATAAATGATAAAAGTTAGTTACTTACTAGAATGAAATCTGATCAGATATACCCGGAAGTAAGTAAAAATGAGATAAAACCTTTATATAAAAATATATATTGATTTTTTTAGATAAAACAGTAATGTTCCAGCTGTCAATACATTGGTGATTAATCGTTGACAGCAGTGATATTACGAGTGCTGTTTAAATATTACAATGACAGTTATCTCTTGTTTATATTTGCAAATATTAATATCTTCTGAACAACGGAGCAATTTTTCACCAACGGATTGAAAATTGAACATAAAATGTGTTGAAATGCAAGATAAGCTTTATTGAGCTCATGTGAACAAATACAAAACGTGTTTTTTCACATATTTCTTGTTTCTTTGAAGCGATATAAAATAATTCCTTGTTCTTTAAAAAAATCAGACCAAAGCATTTTCATGATTATAAAAAAATTTCTTCATAATGCTGTGTCATTGATGCATATAACATATGGTATATTATGGATTTTATGGAAGGTCGTGGTGTAGGAGCTTTTATTCTATTGCTTTGTGTTTCAACCGAAGTTGTTATTTAATTCTAAAATCTTGTAGGTACTTAGCATTCGTCTGACCAAAACAATCCACAAAAGAGACGTTTACTCTTACGTCATAGACACCAATCTGTATGTCTTTATTGACAAAGTCAGTACACGGTACAATCTGATTCAAAATATACAATAGCAAGCATTGCCTATAAATAGTTCGATTCCTACTCTTAGTGAGGTGTACTCGATTCAACAATATGTGTCAGTAACTTGTGGCAGGTACTTGGTTTTATTTAGTTACTCCGATTTCCACATCAATGAGGTTGGTTAAAATTACACTTTCTCCTAACCGAGAGTTGAACTTATTTATACTCGGAAATCTGCAGAGATTACGGGGAATCCATTACAGAAATCCAAAGTAAACAGAATGATATTCAACAAGGTTTGTCTTTGAAAATACTCTATATCTTAAGTCGTATTTGTTTAGCTTCCATTGCTCTATATCTTAAGTCGTATTTGTTTAGCTTCCATTGCTCTATATCTTAAGTCGTATTTGTTTAGCTTCCATTGCTCTATATCTTAAGTCGTATTTGCTTAGCTTCCATTGCTCTATATCTTAAGTCGTATTTGCTTAGCTTCCATTGCTCTATATCTTAAGTCGTATTTGTTTAGCTTCCATTGCTCTATATCTTAAGTCGTATTTGTTTAGCTTCCATTGCTCTATATCTTAAGTCGTATTTGTTTAGCTTCCATTGAAGAATCCAGACTGCGAACCAGACACCTCACTATTTTATCATGATTTTTTTTTTCAAAATGCATAGCAATTTTCTTGCCAATAGTGGTTTGCCCTCGCAATTAGAGCAAGATATGCCTCGGGTTCGTTCCTTTCGGAAAATCTTGACCCACCTCTGCTTTCTACATTTCATCATTAATAGTGATAAAACACTATGACTATCTGGTGGTGTTTAAATGGTTAGCGTCATGACATTGATATCTGGAGATCTTCTGTTAAAGACTATAGAATTAGTGTATTTGAAGTGTTGCCAACGTAAATCGTTGATCTTACTGTCACAAATTGAGTTTATGGAAATGTGGGACAGTAAAACCGACTATTTACGTCGGCAACACTTCAAATACAATACTGTTATTCCGTTTCTAATACAAATCTCCCAACAATAACATTTGTTTGCAATTATCAGATGTTATTAAGCAATGTCATTGCGCCTTTTAACATAGCGTATCTGCCAAAATCAATCGGTTCATAAAATATTAAATGATTTATATTTCTATTATGAAATCACAACCGGAACTATCAAATCTGAAATCTTATTTAGCTTAAATAATAATTTTAATAACAAATTTAATTTGTGTCACTTCAAATCAATAGCCTAACACAGTTCCCAACGTAAAACTTACTCTGACCTATAAATACAACAGTCTAACACAGTTTCCAACATGGCAAGACGTAAGACTTACCCTGACCTATAAATACAATAGTCTAACACAGTTTCCAACACGGTAAGACGTAAGACTTACTCTGACCTATAAATACAATAGTCTAACAAAGTTTCCAACATGGCAAGACAAAAAACTTACTCTGACCTATAAATACAATAGTCTAACACAGTTTCCAACATGGTACGACGTAAGACTTACCCTGACCTATAAATACAATAGTCTAACACAGTTTCCAACATGGCAAGACGTGAAACTTACTCTGACCTATAAATACAATAGTCTAACACAGTTTCCAACATGGCAAGACAAAAAACTTACTCTGACCTATAAATACCATAGTCTAACACAGTTTCCAACATGGTACGACGTAAAACTTACTCTGACCTATAAATACAATAGTCTAACAAAGTTTCCAACATGGCAAGACAAAAAACTTACTCTGACCTATAAATACAATAGTCTAACACAGTTTCCAACATGGCAAGACGTAAGACTTACTCTGACCTATAAATACAATAGTCTAACACAGTTTCCAACATGGTACGACGTAAGACTTACCCTGACCTATAAATACAATAGTCTAACACAGTTTCCAACATGGCAAGACGTAAATCTTACTCTGACCTATAAATACAATAGTCTAACAAAGTTTCCAACATGGCAAGACGTAAGACTTACTCTAACCTATAAAGACAATGGTCTAACACAGTTTCCAACATGGTACGACGTAAGACTTACTCTGACCTATAAATACAATAGTCTAACACAGTTTCCAACATGGTACGACGTAAGACTTACTCTGACCTATAAATACAATAGTCTAAGAAAGTTTCCAACATGACAAGACGTAAAACTTACTCTGACCTATAAATACAATAGTCTAACAAAGTTTCCAACATGGCAAGACAAAAAACTTACTCTGACCTATAAATACAATAGTCTAACACAGTTTCCAATATGGTACGACGTAAGACTTACCCTGACCTATAAATACAATAGTCTAACACAGTTTCCAACATGGCAAGACGTAAAACTTACTCTGACCTATAAATACAATAGTCTAACACAGTTTCCAACATGGTACGACGTAAGACTTACCCTGACCTATAAATACAATAGTCTAACAAAGTTTCCAACATGGCAAGACAAAAAACTTACTCTGACCTATAAATACAATAATCTAACACAGTTTCCAACATGGTACGACGTAAGACTTACCCTGACCTATAAATACAATAGTCTAACACAGTTTCTAACATGGCAAGACGTAAAACTTACTCTGACCTATAAATACAATAGTCTAACACAGTTTCCAACACGGTAAGACGAAGACTTACTCTGACCTATAAATACAATAGTCTAACAAAGTTTCCAACATGGCAAGACAAAAAACTTACTCTGACCTATAAATACAACAGTCTAACACAGTTTCCAACATGGTACGACGTAGGACTTACCCTGACCTATAAATACAATAGTCTAACACAGTTTCCAACATGGCAAGACGTAAAACTTACTCTGACCTATAAATACAATAGTCTAACACAGTTTCCAACACGGTAAGACGTAAGACTTACTCTGACCTATAAATACAATGGTCTAACACAGTTTCCAACATGGCAAGACAAAAAACTTACTCTGACCTATAAATACAACAATCTAACACAGTTTCCAACACGGTAAGACGTAAAGCCTACTCTGCCCTATAAATACAATAGTCTAACACAGTTTCCTACACGGTAAGACGTAAAACTTACTCTGACCTATAAATACAACAGTCTAACACAGTTTCCAACATGGCAAGACGTAAAACTTACTCTAACCTATAAAGACAATGGTCTAACACAGTTTCCAACATAGCAAGACGTAAAGCATACTCTGACCTATAAATACAATAGTCTAGCACAGTTTCCTACACGGTAAGACGTAAAACTTACTCTGACCTATACATACAATGGTCTAACACAGTTTCCAACATGGCAAGACGTGAAACTTACTCTAACCTATAAAGACAATAGTCTAACACAGTTTCCAATATGGCAAGACGTAAGACTTACTCTGACCTATTCATACAATAGTCTAACACAGTTTCCAACATGGCAAGACGTAAGACTTACTCTGACCTATAAATACAATAGTCTAACACAGTTTCCTCCACGGTAAGACGTAAAACTTACTCTGACCTATAAATACAATAGTCTAACACAGTTTTCAACATGACAAGACGTAAAACTTACTCTGACCTATAAATACAATGGTCTAACACAGTTTCCAACATGACAAGACGTAAAACTTACTCTGACCTATAAATACAATGGTCTAACACAGTTTCCAACATGACAAGACGTAAAGCTTACTCTGACCTATAAATACAATGGTCTAACACAGTTTCCAACATGGCAAGACGTAAAACTTACTCTGACCTATAAATACAACAGTCTAACACATTTTCCAACATGGTAAGACGTAAAACTTACTCTGACCAATAAATACAATATTCTAACACAGCTTTCAACATAGTAAGATGTAAAACTTACCCTAACCTATAAATACAATATTATAACAAATTTTCCAACATGGTAAGACGTAAAACTTACTCTGACCTATCAATACAATAGTCTAACACAGTTTCCAACGTAAAACTTACCCTGACATGCAATAGTCTAGCACAGTTTTCAACACGGTAAGACGTAAAACTTACTCTGACCTATAAATACAATAATCTAACACAGTTTCCAACACGGTAAGACGGAAAACTTACGCTGACCTATAAATACAATAGTTTAACACAGTTTCTAGCATGGTAAGACGTAAAACTTACTCTCACCTACAAATACAATAGTCTAACGCAGCTTCCAACACGGTAAGCCGTAAAACTTACTCTGACCTATAAATACAATAGTCTAACACAGTTTCCGACATGGCAAGACGTAAAACTTACTCTGACCTATAAATACAATAGTCTAAAGCAGTTTCCAACATGGCAAGACGTGAAACGTACCCTGACCTATAAATACAATAGTCTAACACATTTTCTAGCATGGTAAGACGTAAAACTTACCCTGACCTATAAATACAATAGTCTAACACAGTTTCCTACATGGTAAAACGTAAAGCTTACTCTGACCTATAAATACAATAGTCTAACACAGCTTTCAACATAGTAAGACGTAAAACTTACCCTGACCTATAAATACAATAGTCTAACCCAGTTTCCAACATGACAAGACGTAAAACTTACTATGACAAATAAATACAATAGTCTAACACAGTTTCCAACATAGTAAGACGTAAAACTTACCCTAACCTATAAATACAATATTCTAACAAATTTTCCAACATGGTAAGACGTAAAACGTACTCTTACTTATCAATACAATAGTCTAACACAGTTTCCAACGTAAAACTTACCCTGACATGCAATAGTCTAACACAGTTTCCAATACGGTAAGACGTAAAACTTACTCTGACCTATAAATACAATAATCTAACACAGTTTCTAGCATGGTAAGACGTAAAACTTATTCTGACCTATAAATACAATGGTCTAACACAGTTTCCAACATGGCAAGTTGTAAAACTTACTCTGACCTATAAATACAATAGTCTAACACATTTTCCAACACGGTAAGACGCAAAACTTACTCTGACCTATAAATACAATAGTCTAACACAGTTTCCACCATGGCAAGACGTAAAACTTACCCTGACCTATAAATACAATAGTCTAACACAGTTTCCAACACGGTAAGACGTAAATCGTACCCAGACCTATAAATACAATAGTCTAGCACAGTTTCCAACATGACAGACGTAAAACTTACTATGACCTATGAATACAATAGTTTAACACAGTTTCCAACACGGTAAGACGGAAAGCTTATCCTGACCTATAAATACAATAGTCTAACACAGTTTACAACACGGTAAGACGTAAAACTTACTCTGACCTATGCATACAATAGTCTAACACAGTTTCCAGCATGGTAAGACGTAAAACTTACCAAGTCCTGTAAACATAATGCTTTTAACACATTTTTCAGCATGGTAAAACGTACAACTTACCAAGTCCTTTAAATATAATGGTTTAACACAGTTTCCAGCATGGCAAGACGTAAAGCTTACTCTGACCTATAAATACAATAGTCTAACACAGTTTCCAACATGGTAAGACGTAAGACTTACCCTGACCTATACATACAATAGTCTAACACAGTTTCCAACATGGTAAGACGTAAAACTTACCCTAACATATGAATTCAATAGTCTAACACAGTTTCAGGCATGGTAAGAAGTAAAGCTTACCCTGAGCTATGAATACAATAGTCTAGCACAGTTTCTAGCATGGTAGGACGTAAAGCTTACCCTGAGCTGTAAATATAATAGTATAATACAGCTTCCAACAAGGTAAGATGTAAAACCTACTCTGACCTATAAATACAATAGTTTAGCATAGTTTCTAGCATGGTAAGACGTACAATTTATCCTGACCTATAAATACAATAGTCTAACACAGTTTCCAACATGGTAAGACGTAAAGCTTACCCTGACCTGTAAATACAATAGTCTAACACAGTTTCTAGCATGGTTAGACGCATAGCTTACCCTGACCTGTCAATACAATAGTCTAACACAGCTTCCAACATGGTAAGACGTGAAACTTACCCTGACCTATAAATACAATAGTCTACAACAGTTTCCAACACGGTAAGACGTAAAACTTACTCTGACCTATAAATACAATAGTCTAACATAGCTTCCAACATGGTAAGACGTAACACTTACCCCGACCTTTAAAATGCAATAGTCTAACACAGTTTCCAACATGGCAAGACGTAAAGCTTACCCTGCCCTGTAAATACAATAGTCTAACGCAGTTTCCAACATGGCAAGACGTGAAACTTACCCTGACCTATAAATACAATAGTCTAGCACATTTTCTAGCATGGTAAGACGTAAAGCTTACTCTGGCCTATAAATACAATAGTCTAACACAGTTTCCTATATGGTAACACGTAAAGCTTACTCTGGCCTTTAAATACAATAGTCTAACACAGTTTCCTACATGGTAAGACGTAAAGTTTACTCTGACCTATAAATACAACAGTCTAACACAGCTTTCAAGATAGTAAGACGTAAAACTTACCCTGACCTATAAATACAATAGTCTAACACAGTTTCCAGCATGGCAAGACGTAAAACTTACTATGACCAATAAATACAATAGTCTAACACAGTTTCCAACATAGTAAGACGTAAAACTTACCCTGACCTATAAATACAATTTTCTAACACATTTTCCAACATGGTAAGACGTAAAGCGTACTCTGACCTATCAATACAATAGTTTAACACATTTTCCAACGTAAAACTTACCCTGACATGCAATAATCTAACACAGTTTCTAGCATGGTAAGACGTAAAACTTATTCTGACCTATAAATACAATGGTCTAACACAGTTTCCAACATGGCAAGATGTAAAACTTACTCTGACCTATAAAGACAATAGTCTAACACAGTTTCCAACATGGTAAGACGTAAAACTTACCCTAACCTATGAATCCAATAGTATAACACAGTTTCAGGCATGGTAAGAAGTAAAGCTTACCCTGAGCTATAAATACAATAGTCTAGTACAGTTTCTAGCATGGTAAGACGTAAAGCTTACCCTGAACTGTAAATATAATAGTCTAACACAGTTTTAGCATGGTTAGACGCATAGCTTACCCTGACCTGTCAATACAATAGTCTAACACAGCTTCCAACATGGTAAGACGTGAAACTTACCCTGACCTATAAATACAATAGTCTACAACAGTTTCCAACACGGTAAGACGTAAAACTTACTCTGACCTATAAATACAATAGTCTAACACAGCTTCCAATATGGTGAGACGTAAAACTTACCCCGACCTGTAAATACAATAGTCTAACACAGTTTCCAACATGGCAAGACGTAAAGCTTACCCTGCCCTGTAAATACAATAGTCTAACGCAGTTTCCAACATGGCAAGACGTGAAACTTACCCTGACCTATAAATACAATAGTCTAACACATTTTCTAGCATGGTAAGACGTAAAGCTTACTCTGCCCTATAAATACAATAGTCTAACACAGTTTCCTACATGGTAACACGTAAAGCTTACTCTGGCCTTTAAATACAATAGTCTAACACAGTTTCCTACATGGTAAGACGTAAAGCTTACTCTGACCTATAAATACAATAGTCTAACACAGTTTCCTACATGGTAAGACGTAAAGCTTACTCTGACCTATAAATACAATAGTCTAACACAGTTTCCTACATGGTAACACGTAAAGCTTACTCTGGCCTTTAAATACAATAGTCTAACACAGTTTCCTACATGGTAAGACGTAAAGCTTAATCTGACCTATAAATACAATAGTCTAACACAGCTTTCAAGATAGTAAGACGTAAAACTTACCCTGACCTATAAATACAATAGTCTAACACAGTTTCCAACATGGCAAGACGTAAAACTTACTATGACCAATAAATACAATAGTCTAACACAGTTTCCAACATAGTAAGACGTAAAACTTACCCTAACCTATAAATACAATATTCTAACACATTTTCCAACATGGTAAGACGTAAAACGTACTCTGACCTATCAATACAATAGTCTAACACATTTTCCAACGTAAAACTTACCCTGACATGCAATAGTCTAACACAGTTTCTAGCATGGTAAGACGTAAAACTTATTCTGACCTATAAATACAATGGTCTAACACAGTTTCCAACATGGCAAGATGTAAAACTTCCTCTGACCTATAAAGACAATAGTCTAACACAGTTTTCAACATGGTAAGACGTAAAACTTACCCTAACCTATGAATCCAATAGTCTAACACAATTTCAGGCATGGTAAGAAGTGAAGCTTACCCTGAGCTATAAATACAATAGTCTAGCACAGTTTCTAGCATGGTAAGACGTAAAGCTTACCCTGAACTGTTAATATAATAGTCTAACACAGCTTCCAACAAGGTAAGATGTAAAACCTACTCTGACCTATAAATACAATAGTCTAGCATAGTTTCTAGCATGGTAAGACGTACAATTTATCCTGACCTATAAATACAATAGTCTAACACAGTTTCCAACATGGTAAGACGTAAAGCTTACCCTGACCTGTAAATACAATAGTCTAACACAGCTTCCAACATGGTACGACGTGAAACTTACCCTGACCTATAAATACAATAGTCTACAACAGTTTCCAACACGGTAAGAGGTAAAACTTACTCTGACCTATAAATACAATAGTCTAACACAGCTTCCAACATGGTAAGACGTAAAGCTTACTCTGACCTATAAATACAATAGTCTAACACAGTTTCCTACATGGTAACACGTAAAGCTTACTCTGGCCTTTAAATACAATAGTCTAACACAGTTTCCTACATGGTAAGACGTAAAGCTTACTCTGACCTATAAATACAATAGTCTAACACAGCTTTCAAGATAGTAAGACATAAAACTTACCCTGACCTATAAATACAATAGTCTAACACAGTTTCCAACATGGCAAGACGTAAAACTTACTATGACCAATAAATACAATAGTCTAACACAGTTTCCAACATAGTAAGACGTAAAACTTACCCTAACCTATAAATACAATATTCTAACACATTTTCCAACATGGTAAGACGTAAAGCGTACTCTGACCTATCAATACAATAGTCTAACACATTTTCCAACGTAAAACTTACCCTGACATGCAATAGTCTAACACAGTCTCTAGCATGGTAAGACGTAAAACTTATTCTGACCTATAAATACAATGGTCTAACACAGTTTCCAACATGGCAAGATGTAAAACTTCCTCTGACCTATAAAGACAATAGTCTAACACAGTTTTCAACATGGTAAGACGTAAAACTTACCCTAACCTATGAATCCAATAGTATAGCACAGTTTCAGGCATGGTAAGAAGAAAAGCTTACCCTGAGCTATAAATACAATAGTCTAACACAGTTTCTAGCATGGTAAGACGTAAAGCTTACCCTGAACTGTAAATATAATAGTCTAACACAGTTTTTAGCATGGTTAGACGCATAGCTTACTCTGACCTGTCAATACAATAGTCTAACACAGCTTCCAACATGGTAAGACGTGAAACTTACCCTGACCTAAAAATACAATAGTCTAACACAGCTTCCAACATGGTAAGAAGTAAAGCTTACCCTGAGCTATAAATACAATAGTCTAGCATAGTTTCTAGCATGGTAAGACGTAAAGCTTACCCTGAACTGTAAATACAATAGTCTAACACAGTTTTTAGCATGGTTAGACGCATAGCTTACCCTGACCTGTCAATACAATAGTCTTAACACAGCTTCCAACATGGTAAGACGTGAAACTTACCCTGACCTATAAATACAATAGTCTACAACAGTTTCCAACATGGTAAGACGTAAACCTTACTCTGACCTATACATACAATAGTCTAACACAGCTTCCAACATGGTAAGACGTAAAACTTACTCTGACCTATAAATACAATAGTCTAGCACAGTTTCTAGCATGGTAAGACGTAAAGCTTACCCTGAACTGTAAATATAATAGTCTAACACAGCTTCCAACAAGGTAAGATGTAAAACCTACTCTGACCTATAAATACAATAGTCTAGCATAGTTTCTAGCATGGTAAGACGTACAATTTATCCTGACCTATAAATACAATAGTCTAACACAGTTTCCAACATGGTAAGACGTAAAGCTTACCCTGACCTGTAAATACAATAGTCTAACACAGTTTTTAGCATGGTTAGACGCATAGCTTACCCTGACCTGTCAATACAATAGTCTAACACAGCTTCCAACATGGTACGACGTGAAACTTACCCTGACCTATAAATACAATAGTCTACAACAGTTTCCAACACGGTAAGACGTAAAACTTACTCTGACCTATAAATACAATGGTCTAGCACAGTTTCCAACATGGTAAGACGTAAAACTTACCCCGACCTATAAATACAATAGTCTAACACATTTTCTAGCATGGTAAGACGTAAAGTTTACTCTGCCCTATAAATACAATAGTCTAACACAGTTTCCTACATGGTAACACGTAAAGCTTACTCTGGCCTTTAAATACAATAGTCTAACACAGTTTCCTACATGGTAAGACGTAAAGCTTACTCTGACCTATAATTACAATAGTCTAACACAGTTTCCTACATGGTAACACGTAAAGCTTACTCTGGCCTTTAAATACAATAGTCTAACACAGTTTCCTACATGGTAAGACGTAAAGCTTACTCTGACCTATAAATACAATAGTCTAACACAGCTTTCAAGATAGTAAGACGTAAAACTTACCCTGACCTATAAATACAATAGTCTAACACAGTTTCCAACATGGCAAGACGTAAAACTTACTATGACCAATAAATACAATAGTCTAACACAGTTTCCAACATAGTAAGACGTAAAACTTACCCTAACCTATAAATACAATATTCTAACACATTTTCCAACATGGTAAGACGTAAAACGTACTCTGACCTATCAATACAATAGTCTAACACATTTTCCAACGTAAAACTTACCCTGACATGCAATAGTCTAACACAGTTTCTAGCATGGTAAGACGTAAAACTTATTCTGACCTATAAATACAATGGTCTAACACAGTTTCCAACATGGCAAGATGTAAAACTTCCTCTGACCTATAAAGACAATAGTCTAACACAGTTTTCAACATGGTAAGACGTAAAACTTACCCTAACCTATGAATCCAATAGTATAACACAGTTTCAGGCATGGTAAGAAGTAAAGCTTACCCTGAGCTATAAATACAATAGTCTAGCACAGTTTCTAGCATGGTAAGACGTAAAGCTTACCCTGAACTGTAAATATAATAGTCTAACACAGTTTTTAGCATGGTTAGACGCATAGCTTACTCTGACCTGTCAATACAATAGTCTAACACAGCTTCCAACATGGTAAGACGTGAAACTTACCCTGACCTATAAATACAATAGTCTAACACAGCTTCCAACATGGTAAGAAGTAAAGCTTACCCTGAGCTATAAATACAATAGTCTAGCATAGTTTCTAGCATGGTAAGACGTAAAGCTTACCTTGACCTGTAAATACAATAGTCTAACACAGTTTTTAGCATGATTAGACGCATAGCTTACCCTGACCTGTCAATACAATAGTCTTAACACAGCTTCCAACATGGTAAGACGTGAAACTTACCCTGACCTATAAATACAATAGTCTACAACAGTTTCCAACATGGTAAGACGTAAACCTTACTCTGACCTATACATACAATAGTCTAACACAGCTTCCAACATGGTAAGACGTAAAACTTACTCTGACCTATAAATACAATAGTCTAACACAGCTTCCAACATGGTAAGAGGTAAAACTTACTCTGACCTATAAATACAATAGTCTAACACAATTCCAACATGGTAAGACGCATAGCTTACCCTGACCTTTCAATACAATAGTCTAACACAGCTTCCAACATGGTAAGACGTGAAACTTACCCTGACCTATAAATACAATAGTCTACAACAATTTCCAACATGGTAAGACGTAAAACTTACCCTGACCTATAAATACAATAGTCTACAACAGTTTCCAACATGGTAAGACGTAAAACTTACCCCGACCTGTAAATACAATAGTCTAACACAGTTTCCAGCATGGTAAGACGTAAAGCTTACCCTGACCTGTAAATACAATAGTCTACAACAGTTTCCAACGTAAAACCTTCCATGAACTACATAGTCTAACACAGTTTCCAACATTGTAAGCCCTAAAATTTACTCTGGCCTATAAATGCAATTGACCAATGAAATTGTTTGCTACATAACTAATTGCATTAAAATTGGTATTTTCTACTCTAAGCACACATCTTTTAGGAATAAGAGTAAAGATTGATTGGAGCGGATTCCTGATAATATGTGTAAATGAAGCAACACATCTACCTGTGGACTGCTGATTCAATGTTCTAATAATATGTATATACATCCAACAGAGCGTGTTGGTTTAGTATAAAACAGACATTATCATTGCCTCATCGAAATGTAAGGTTTTGTCGCCACGAAGTTGGTTCACTTGGCGGTGCATATCAACTAATAGTACAAGAAAGATAATATATCTAGTATAATGATCATAATTGCATCAAGACATACTTTGTTCTTGTCCTGATATTGTTAACACATTGCGCACAACAACCACGTTCCCACCCACTGGACTGTCGTCACTTAAGATAGAAAATCTGTCACGTATCAGATATTGATTATATAAGTAAACATATAACGTTTTACCTTAACCAAACTTAATACAGTATCAGTGCCATTATCAGCCACATTTTAAAGTCTAAGTATAATTCAAATGGAGTTCCGGACAGACTTGTTACTGAATAAACCTTTTAGTGACCTTAGCAAACCGGATATATTAAATTTTGAATTAACAAGTGTTCAAAACGAAGGTAGGTAGGAATACACATTATATAAAATTAATTGTTACTTGATCTGAATTCATCCTACAATTGTGTGAATTATAGTACCAATAAAGGGGTGGGGGTCGAATAAACTTCAGTGCTATTGAGGCATGGACCTATTAATGATTTCTGGTACCTCATTTATGTAGAGGGACAGAAAGAAACTGTAACAGTATAAGCGCTGACGTTACAGTTGCCACCATTGATAATGATTAAAATGGCTGACGTTACAGTTGCCACCATTGATAATGATTAAAACGGCTGACGTTACAGTTGCCACCATTGATAATGATTAGAACAACGTTTGTTTCAACTATTTTCAGAACTTTTGGCAGTTGTTTTGGACTTTTTGATATTGCAGGATAAACACAATATACGTAAATTATCGTTTCATATAAAAATTAATTTGCACTCAGTGCGAAACAGGCTAGAAAAACTCGTCAAAAACTCGCTTTTCTACCTGTTTCTAAAGCTCGTACATATAACTTATATATTTTCCGACAATGTACGTTTATTGTATAATTGTAGCGGTTATGACAGATATATTGTATATAGTTACATTGTAACTATGTTGAGTTATTTATATTACACTGTTAAATTGTCAGTGTTATTGTTGGGGATTTTGAGGTCATGTTAAATGTTCCTCTACCGCTGGTGATGAAGAGTACACGATATATTGTTGAGGAATGACATTTTGATTGTCAAGAGCGTAAACAGAGGAATAGATTAATCCTCTGGATACTCCAGTTTTCCCACCAATAGAATTTAACACAATATATTTTATATGAGTCACAAAACATGTTTAATGAAACCTAAACAGTAATAAGAGATCGTTATTCGGAGAAAGAGAGACTATGCAATAGCCAAAAAAAAACAAACAAAACAAACAAACAATGACCGACAAAATACGGCACAGTGAACTAAAGTTTCAGCAGCACGAGTCCCACTAAAACCAGGGGTGAAGATAAGTGCTCCGGAAGGGTAAGCAGTTATGTTCATATTGACTGTGTTAAATGTCCGAGGTCACCAAATATAGCAGATCGAGGAAATATAGCATGCATAACAGAGACAATATGAATACATTCATTTAATATCTGTTTTCTAAGCCTTAGATATAAAAAGCTTTTAGATAAAAACTACTGAATAATGTTATGATGAGAGTGTTATCCCCTTATCAAATCACCTTTATGACCTTCGTACTAGCGTTTGACCATGACTGTAATATGAATCATAAAATTACCCGAACAATAACCCCAGAAAAAGGAGTTTTATGGACAAATATAGAATAACAAGGTCATTAAAGGGAAAAGTACTTACGGTCCTATTATAGTGTCGATATTCCGCATACTTGCACTTCATTTTTTTATTATTTCCTTTTATTTCGGAAGCAAACAATGACATTGTAAAATAATGATATTTAAAGTCAATATCATGCTCTCTACAGTGATAACTAATGGCATATACGTATCTAACAACAACACAGAAGTAGTATGTCGTTCATCTTATATCCTTCCGTCCAGAAAGATACGTATCTTACGACAACACAGAAATAGTATGTCGTTCATGCTATGTCCTTCCGCCCAGACAGATACGTATCTTACAACAACACATAAATAGTATGTCGTTCATCTTATATCCTTCCATCCAGACAGATACGTATCTAACAACAACACATACATGGTATGTCGTTCATCTTATGTCCTTCCATCCAGGCAGATACGTATCTAACAACAACACAGAAATGGTATGTCGTTCATCTTATGTCCTTCCGTCCAGACAGATACGTGTCTTACAACAACACAGAAATAGTATGTCGTTCATGTTATGTCCTTCCGTTCAGACATATACGTATCTAACAACAACATATAAATAGTATGTCGTTCATGTTATGTCCTTCCGCCCAGTAAATCTGATGATTCAACAAAGGGGTAGTTGAGTCCCATGATGAATCCAATGATGCCCCTGCTCCTCTGTAATCGTCGTGATACAATTCCCAAAATGGTAAAAATGTAAACAATTAATGTTCAACATACAAAAGATAATTTATATTTATCAAATAAAGTATAACATAAAAAGATATTTAAATATTAAAATATTGGAATTTATTTTAGATGATGTTACCAATATAAAACAACACATAAAGATTGACAAATTACCCCATAGGAAACCATGTGGTGGACAATTATACGTCTACTACAATAACGGGTCATTTCAAATCAACAGAAAAAGCAGAAAGAGTAATGAATACGCTCATCATTATTTAATAGGGAGCGTCCAAAAGGCGTAAGTTATAAAAAAAAACTAATCATGGCAATTTTCGCTCGAAAGATTAAGATTTGCTTCGTTCGGCTGGTGACAATTCAGTACATGTACGAAATAGTGGCAAAGTTTTTAATAATAATTTATGGTGATAAAACAATATGAAGATAAATGAATATTTCAATAATTTGCTGCAATTGAAATATGATAAGTTGTCCATTTCATTATAAAGATTAGAAGAACTACTGTTATATAAATATATATGCTATACAAGGGAGGGGTCCTGACCAATATATGTTATACAAAGGAGGGGTCCGAACAATATATGTTATACAAAGGAGGGTTCCGGAACAATATATGATATGCAAAGGAGGATTCCGGACCAATATATGTTATACAAAGGAGGGTTCCGGACCAATATATGCTATACAAAGGAAGGGTCCGGACCAATATATCTTATACAAAGGAGGGTTCTGGACCAATATATGTTATACAAAGGAGGGTTCCGGACCAATATATGTTATACAAAGGAGGGTTCCGGACCAATATATGTTATACAAGGGAGAGGTCCGGACCAATATATGTTATGCAAAGGAGGATTCCTGACCAATATATGCTATTCAAGGGAGTGATCCGGACAAATATATGCTATGCAAGGGAGGGGTCCGGATCAATATATGCTATGCAAGGCAGGGGTCCGGACCAATATATGTTATACAAAGGAGGGGACCGGACCAATATATGCTATACAAAGGAGGGGCCCGGACCAATATATGTAATACAAAGGAGGGGTCCTGACCAATATATGTTATGCAAAGGAGGGGTTCGGACCAATATATATTATGCAAAGGAGGGGTCCGGGCCAATATATATTATACAAGGGAGGGGTCTAGACCAATATATATTATACAAAGAAGGGGTCTGGACCTATGCATGCTTTGCAAGGGAGGGGTCCGGACCAATATATGCTATAAAAGGGAGGGGTCCGGACCAATATATGTTATACAAAGGAGGGATCTAGACCAATATATGTGATACAAAGGAGGAGTCTAGACCAATATATGTTATACAAAGGAGAGTTCCTGACTAATATATGCTATGCAAGGGAGGGATCCGAACAAATATATGGTATACAAGGTAGAGGTCCGGACCAATATATGATATACAAGGGAGGGATTCGGACCAATATATGCTATGCAAGGGAGGTGTTCGGACCAATATATGCTATCAAAGGGAGGGGTCGGGACCAATATGTGCTATGCAAGGGACGGGTCCAGACCAATACATGCTATACAAAGGAGGGGTCCAGACCAATATATGCTATACACGGTAGGTGTCCCGACCAATATATGTTATACAAAGGAAAGGTCCGGACCAATATATGTTATACAAAGGAGGGGTCCGGAACAATATATGTTATACACAGGAGAGGTCCGGACCAATATATGTTAGACAAAGGAGGGGCTCGGACCAATATAGGCTATGCAAAGGAGGGGCCCGGACCAATATATGTTATACAAAGGAGGGGTTCGGACCAATATATGCTATACAAAGGAGAGGTCCGCACCAATATATGTTATACAAAGAGGAGGTCTGGACCAATAAATGTTTTGCAAGGGAGGGGTCCAGACCAATATATGCTATACAAGGGAGGGGTCCGGACCAATATATGTTATACAAAGGAGGGGTCCGGAACAATATATGTTATACAAAGCAGATGTCCGGACCAATATATGTTAGACAAAGGAGAGGTCCAGACCAATATATGCTATGCAAAGGAGGGGCCCGGACCATTATATGGTATGCAAGTGAGGGGTCCGGACCAATATATGCTATACAGGGCAGGGGTTCCGACCAATATATGCTATACAAAGGAGGGGTCCGGAACAATATATGTTATACAAAGGAGAGGTCCGGACCAATATATGTTAGACAAAGGAGGGGCCTGGACCAATATAGGCTATACAAAGAAGGGGTCTGGACCAATAAATGTTTTGCAAGGGAGGGGTCCAGACCAATATATGCTATACAAGGGAGGGGTCCGGACCAATATATGTTATACAAAGGAGGTGTGCGGACCAATATATGTTATACAAAAGAGGGGTCCGGAACAATATATGTTATACAAAGGAGGGGTCTAGACCAATATATGTTATAAAAAGAAAGGTTCCTGACTAATATATGTCATACAAGGGAGGGATCCGAACAAATATATGCTATACAAAGAAGGGGCTCGGACCAAAATATGTTATACAAAGGAGAGTTCGGACCAATGTATGTTATACAAGGGAGGGATTCGAACCAATATATGTTATACAAGGGAGGGGTCCGGACCATTATATGCTATCAAAGGGAGGGGTCGGGACCAATATGTGCTTTGCAAGGGAGGGGACCGGACCAATATTTGCTACAGAAAGGAGGGGTCCAGACCAATATATGCTATTCACGGGTGGTGTCCGGACTAATATATGCTATACAAGGGAGGGGTACGGATTAATATATGTTATGCAAAGGAGGGGTCCGGACCAATATATGCTATACAAAGGAGGGGTCCGGACCAATATGTCCTATACAAAGGAGGGGTCCGGAACAATATATGCTATACAAAGGAGGGTTCCGGACCAGTATATGCTATGCAAAGGAGGGGTCCGAACCAATATAGGCTATACAAAGGAGGTGTCCGGACCAATATATGTTATACAAGGGAGGGGTCCGGAACAGTATATGTTATACAAAGGAGGGGTCCGGACCAATATATGTTATGCAAAGGAGGGGTCCGGGCCAATATATGTTATACAAAGGAGGGTACGGACCAATATATGTTATACAAAGGAGGGGTCCGGACCAATATAGGTTATACAAAGGAGGGGTCCGGACCAATATATGTTATACAAAAGAGGGGTCCGGAACAATATATGTTATACAAAGGAGGGGTCTAGACCAATATATGTTATAGAAAGAAAGGTTCCTGACTAATATATGTCATACAAGAGAGGGATCCGAACAAATATATGCCATACAAAGAAGGGGCTCGGACCAAAATATGTTATACAAAGGAGAGTTCCGGACCAATGTATGTTATACAAGGGAGGGATTCGGACCAATATATGCTATACAAGGGAGGGGTCCGGACCAATATATGCTATCAAAGGGAGGGGTCGGGACAAATATGTGCTTTGCAAGGGAGGGGACCGGACCAATATTTGTTATACAAAGGAGGGGTCCGGACCAATATATGTTGTACAAAGAAGGGTCCGGACCAATATATGTTATACAAAGGAGGGATGCGGACCAATATATGTTATACAAAGGAGGGGTCCGGAACAAGATATGTTATACAAAGAAGGGGTCCGGACCAATATATGTTATACAAAGGAGGGTCTGGACCAATATATGTTATACAAAGAAGGGGTTCGGACCAATATATGTTATACAAAAGAGGGATGCCGACCAATATATGTTATACAAAGGAGGGGTCCGGACCAAAATATGTTATACAAAGGAGGGGTCCAGACCAATATATGCTGTACAAGGGAGGGGTCCGGAACAATATATGTTATACAAGGGAGAGGTGCGAACCAATACATACTATACAAAGGAGGGATCCTGACAAATATATGCTATACAAAGGAGGGGTCCGGACCAATATATGCTATACACGGGAGGGGTCCGGAACAATATATGTTATACAAGGGAGGGGTCTGAACCAATATATGTTATACAAAGAAGGGGTCTGGATCAATACATGTTTTGCAAGGGAGGGGTCCGGACCAATATATGTTATACAAAGGAGAGGTCTAGACCAATATATGTTATACAAAGGAAGGTTCCTGACTAATATATGTTATACAAGGGAGTGACCCGAACAAATATATGCTATACAAGGGAGGGATTCCGACCAATATATGTTATACAAGGGAGGGGTCCGGACCAATATATGTAATACAAGGGAGGAGTCCGGACCAAAATATGCTATCAAAGGGAGGGGTCGGGACCAATATGTGCTATGCAAGGGAGGGGTCTGGACCAATATTTGTAATAGAAATGAGCCATTTATACTATACACGGGAGGTGTCCGGACCAATATATGTTATACAAGGGAGGGGCCCGGATCAATGTTCTATACAAAGGAATGGTCCGGACCACTATATGCTATGCAAAGGATGGGTCCGGACCAATATGTTCTATACAAAGGAGTGGTCCGGACCAATATATGTTATGCAAAGGAGGGGTCCGGATCAATATATGTTATATACGGGAGGGGTCCGGAACAATATATGTTATACAAAGGAGGGCTCCGGACCAATATATGTTATGCAAAGGAGGGTGCCTGACCAATATATGCTATGCAAGAGAGGGATCAGGACAAATATATGCTATACAAGGGAGAGGTCTGGACCAATATATGTTATACAAGGCAGGGGTCCCGACCAATATATGCTATGCAAAGAAGGGGTCTGGAACAATATATGTTATACAAAGGAGGGGCCCGGACCAATCTATGTCACACAAAGGAGGGGTCCTGACCAATATATGTTATACAAAGAAGGGGTCTGGACCAATAAATGTTTTGCAAGGGAGGAGTCCGGACCAATAGATGCTATGCAATGGATTAGACCGGACCAATATATAGTATACAAGGGAGGGGTCTAGATCAATATATGCTATACAAAGGAGAGGTCTAGACCAATATAAGTTATACAAAGGAGGGGCCCGGACCAATATATGTTATACAAAGGAGGGTTTCGGACCAATATATGTTATATAAATGAGGGGTCTAGACCAATATATGTTATAAAAAGGAAGGTTCCTGACTAATATATGTCATACAAGGGAGGGATCCGAACAAATATATGCTATACAAAGAAGGGGCCTGGACCAAAATATGTAATACAAAGGAGGGTTCCGGACCAATATATGTTATACAAGGGAGGGATTCGGACCAATATATGCTATACAAGGGTGGGTCCGGACCAATATATGCTATCAAAGGGAGGAGTCGGGACCAATATGTGCTTTGCAAGGGAGGGGACCGAACCAATATTTGTTATAGAAAGGAGGGGTCCAGACCAATATATGCTATTCACGGGTGGTGTCCGGACCAATATATGTTATACAAGGGAGGGTCCGATTAATACTTTTTTATACAAAGGAGTGGTCCGGATCAATATATGTTATGCAAAGGAGGGGTTCGGACCAATATATGCTATACAAAGGAGGGGTCCGGACCAATATGTTTTATACAAAGGAGGGGTCCGGACCAATATATGCTATACAAAGAAGGGTTCTGGACCAGTATATG
This sequence comes from Bathymodiolus septemdierum, assembly GCA_963383655.1. Lineage (NCBI taxonomy): Eukaryota > Metazoa > Mollusca > Bivalvia > Mytilida > Modiolidae > Bathymodiolus > Bathymodiolus septemdierum. Next base: position 129,423,411 of record OY726519.1, on the reverse strand, counting down.
TTATGCAAAGGAGGGGTCCGAACCAATATAGACTATACAAAGGATTGGTCCGGACCAATATATGTTATACAAGGGAGGGGATCCGGAACAATATATGTCATACAAAGGACGGGTCTGGACCAATATATGTTATACAAAGGAGGGTCCGGATCAATATATGTTATACAAAGGAGGGGTCCGGACCAATATGTTATACAAAGGAGGGGTCCGGACCAATATTTGTAATAGAAATGAGCCATTTATACTATACACGGGAGGTGTCCGTACCAATATATGTTATACAAGGGAGGGGTCCGGATCAATGTTCTATACAAAGGAATGGTCCGGACCACTATATGCAATACAAAGGATGGGTCCGGACCAATATGTTCTATACAAAGGAGTGGTCCGGACCAATATATGTTATACAAAGGAGGGGTCCGGACCAATATATCCTATACACGGGAGGGGTCCGGAACAATATATGCTATACAAAGGGGGGGTCCGGACCAATATATGTTATGCAAAGGAGGGTGCCTGACCAATATATGCTATACAAGAGAGGGATCAGGACAAATATATGCTATGCAAGGGAGAGGTCAGGACCAATATATGTTATACAAGGCAGGGGTCCCGACCAATATATGCTATACAAAGAAGAGGTCCGGAACAATATATGTTATACAAAGGAGGGGCCCGGACCAATATATGTCACACAAAGGAGGGGTCCTGACCAATATATGTTATACAAAGAAGGGGTCTGGACCAATAAATGTTTTGCAAGGGAGGATTCCGGACCAATATATGCTATGCAAGGGATTGGACCGGACCAATATATAGTATACAAGGGAGGGGTCTAGACCAATATATGCTATGCAAAGGAGGTGTCTAGACCAATATGTTATACAAAGGAGGGGCCTGGACCAATATATGTTATACAAAGGAGGGTTTCGGACCAATATATGTTATACAAATGAGGGGTCTAGACCAATCTATGTTATAAAAAAGAAGGTTCCTGAATAATATATGTCATACAAGGGAGGGATCCGAACAAATATATGCAATACAAAGAAGGGGCCTGGACTAAAATATGTTATACAAAGGAGAGTTCCGGACCAATATATGTTATACAAGGGTGGGTCCGGACCAATATATGCTATCAAAGTGAGGGGTCGGGACCAATATGTGCTTTGCAAGGGAGGGGACCGAACCAATATTTGTCACAGAAAGGAGGGGTCCAGACCAATATGTGCTATTCACGGGTGGTGTCCGGGCCAATATATGCTATACAAGAGAGGGGTCCGGATTAATATTTTTTTATACAAAGGAGTGGTTTGAATCAATATAAGTTATGCAAAGGAGGGGTCCGGACCAATATATGCTATACAAAGGAGGGGTCCGGTACAATATGTCCTATACAAAGGAGGGGTCCGGACCAATATATGCTATACAAAGGAGGGTTCCGGACCAGTATATGTTATGCAAAGGAGGGGTCCGAACCAATATAGACTATACAAAGGATTGGTCCGGACCAATATATGTTATACAAGGGAGGGGTCCGGAACAATATATGCTATGCAAAGGACTGGTCCGGACCAATATATGCTATACAAAGGAGGTGTCCAGACCAATATATGTTATACAAAGGAGGGTCCGGACCAATATATGTAATACAAAGGAGGGGTCCGGACCAATATGTTATACAAAGGAGGGGTCCGGACCAATATATGTTATACAAAGGAGGGGTCCGGACCAATATATGTTATACAAAAGAGGGGTTCGGACCAATATATGTTATACAAAGGAGGGGTCCGGACTAATATATGTTATACAAAGGAGGGGTCCAGACCAATATATGTTATACAAGGGAGGGACCGGAACAATATATGTTATACAAGGGAGAGGTGCGAACCAATACATGCTATACAAAGGAGGGTTCTTGACCAATATTTGCTATGCAAAGGAGGGGTCCGGACCAATATATGTTATACAAAGGAGGATCCGGACCAATATATGCTATACAAAGGAGGGGTCCGGACCAATATATGTTATACACGGGAGGGGTCCGGAACAATATATGTTATACAAGGGAGGGGTCTGGACCAATATATGTTATACAAAGAAGGGGTCTGGATCAATACATGTTTTGCAAGGGAGGGGTCCGGACCAATATATGCTATATAAGGGAGGAGTCCGGACCAATATATGTTATACAAAGGAGGGATCCGGACCAATATATGTTATACAAAGCAGACGTCTAGACCAATATATGTTATACAAAGGAAGGTTCCTGACTAATATATGTTATACAAGGGAGGGATCCGAACAAATATTTGCAATACAAGGGAGAGGTCCCGACCAATATATGTTATAAAAGGGAGGGGTCCGGACCAATATATGCTATCAAAGGGAGGGGTCGGGACCAATATGTGCTATGCAAGGGAGGGGTCTGGACCAATATTTGTAATAGAAATGAGCCATTTATACTATACACGGGAGGTGTCCGGACCAATATATGTTATACAAGGGAGGGGCCCGGATCAATGTTCTATACAAAGGAATGGTCCGGACCACTATATGCTATGCAAAGGATGGGTCCGGACCAATATGTTCTATACAAAGGAGTGGTCCGGACCAATATATGTTATGCAAAGGAGGGGTCCGGATCAATATATGTTATATACGGGAGGGGTCCGGAACAATATATGTTATACAAAGGAGGGCTCCGGACCAATATATGTTATGCAAAGGAGGGTGCCTGACCAATATATGCTATACAAGAGAGGGATCAGGACAAATATATGCTATACAAGGGAGAGGTCTGGACCAATATATGTTATACAAGGCAGGGGTCCCGACCAATATATGCTATGCAAAGAAGGGGTCTGGAACAATATATGTTATACAAAGGAGGGGCCCGGACCAATCTATGTCACACAAAGGAGGGGTCCTGACCAATATATGTTATACAAAGAAGGGGTCTGGACCAATAAATGTTTTGCAAGGGAGGAGTCCGGACCAATAGATGCTATGCAATGGATTAGACCGGACCAATATATAGTATACAAGGGAGGGGTCTAGATCAATATATGCTATACAAAGGAGAGGTCTAGACCAATATAAGTTATACAAAGGAGGGGCCCGGACCAATATATGTTATACAAAGGAGGGTTTCGGACCAATATATGTTATATAAATGAGGGGTCTAGACCAATATATGTTATAAAAAGGAAGGTTCCTGACTAATATATGTCATACAAGGGAGGGATCCGAACAAATATATGCTATACAAAGAAGGGGCCCGGACCAAAATATGTAATACAAAGGAGGGTTCCGGACCAATATATGTTATACAAGGGAGGGATTCGGACCAATATATGCTATACAAGGGAGGGTCCGGACCAATATATGCTATCAAAGGGAGGAGTCGGGACCAATATGTGCTTTGCAAGGGAGGGGACCGAACCAATATTTGTTATAGAAAGGAGGGGTCCAGACCAATATATGCTATTCACGGGTGGTGTCCGGACCAATATATGTTATACAAGGGAGGGTCCGATTAATACTTTTTTATACAAAGGAGTGGTCCGGATCAATATATGTTATGCAAAGGAGGGGTTCGGACCAATATATGCTATACAAAGGAGGGGTCCGGACCAATATGTTTTATACAAAGGAGGGGTCCGGACCAATATATGCTATACAAAGAAGGGTTCTGGACCAGTATATGTTATGCAAAGGAGGGGTCCGAACCAATATAGACTATACAAAGGATTGGTCCGGACCAATATATGTTATACAAGGGAGGGGATCCGGAACAATATATGTCATACAAAGGACGGGTCTGGACCAATATATGTTATACAAAGGAGGGTCCGGATCAATATATGTTATACAAAGGAGGGGTCCGGACCAATATGTTATACAAAGGAGTGGTCCGGACCAATATTTGTAATAGAAATGAGCCATTTATACTATACACGGGAGGTGTCCGGACCAATATATGTTATACAAGGGAGGGGTCCGGATCAATGTTCTATACAAAGGAATGGTCCGGACCACTATATGCAATACAAAGGATGGGTCCGGACCAATATGTTCTATACAAAGGAGTGGTCCGGACCAATATATGTTATACAAAGGAGGGGTCCGGACCAATATATCCTATACACGGGAGGGGTCCGGAACAATATATGCTATACAAAGGGGGGGTCCGGACCAATATATGTTATGCAAAGGAGGGTGCCTGACCAATATATGCTATACAAGAGAGGGATCAGGACAAATATATGCTATGCAAGGGAGAGGTCAGGACCAATATATGTTATACAAGGCAGGGGTCCCGACCAATATATGCTATACAAAGAAGAGGTCCGGAACAATATATGTTATACAAAGGAGGGGCCCGGACCAATATATGTCACACAAAGGAGGGGTCCTGACCAATATATGTTATACAAAGAAGGGGTCTGGACCAATAAATGTTTTGCAAGGGAGGATTCCGGACCAATATATGCTATGCAAGGGATTGGACCGGACCAATATATAGTATACAAGGGAGGGGTCTAGACCAATATATGCTATGCAAAGGAGGTGTCTAGACCAATATGTTATACAAAGGAGGGGCCTGGACCAATATATGTTATACAAAGGAGGGTTTCGGACCAATATATGTTATACAAATGAGGGGTCTAGACCAATCTATGTTATAAAAAAGAAGGTTCCTGAATAATATATGTCATACAAGGGAGGGATCCGAACAAATATATGCAATACAAAGAAGGGGCCCGGACTAAAATATGTTATACAAAGGAGAGTTCCGGACCAATATATGTTATACAAGGGTGGGTCCGGACCAATATATGCTATCAAAGTGAGGGGTCGGGACCAATATGTGCTTTGCAAGGGAGGGGACCGAACCAATATTTGTCACAGAAAGGAGGGGTCCAGACCAATATGTGCTATTCACGGGTGGTGTCCGGACCAATATATGCTATACAAGAGAGGGGTCCAGATTAATATTTTTTTATACAAAGGAGTGGTTTGAATCAATATAAGTTATGCAAAGGAGGGGTCCGGACCAATATATGCTATACAAAGGAGGGGTCCGGTACAATATGTCCTATACAAAGGAGGGGTCCGGACCAATATATGCTATACAAAGGAGGGTTCCGGACCAGTATATGTTATGCAAAGGAGGGGTCCGAACCAATATAGACTATACAAAGGATTGGTCCGGACCAATATATGTTATACAAGGGAGGGGTCCGGAACAATATATGCTATGCAAAGGACTGGTCCGGACCAATATATGCTATACAAAGGAGGTGTCCAGACCAATATATGTTATACAAAGGAGGGTCCGGACCAATATATGTAATACAAAGGAGGGGTCCGGACCAATATGTTATACAAAGGAGGGGTCCGGACCAATATATGTTATACAAAGGAGGGGTCCGGACCAATATATGTTATACAAAAGAGGGGTTCGGACCAATATATGTTATACAAAGGAGGGGTCCGGACTAATATATGTTATACAAAGGAGGGGTCCAGACCAATATATGTTATACAAGGGAGGGACCGGAACAATATATGTTATACAAGGGAGAGGTGCGAACCAATACATGCTATACAAAGGAGGGTTCTTGACCAATATTTGCTATGCAAAGGAGGGGTCCGGACCAATATATGTTATACAAAGGAGGATCCGGACCAATATATGCTATACAAAGGAGGGGTCCGGACCAATATATGTTATACACGGGAGGGGTCCGGAACAATATATGTTATACAAGGGAGGGGTCTGGACCAATATATGTTATACAAAGAAGGGGTCTGGATCATACATGTTTTGCAAGGGAGGGGTCCGGACCAATATATGCTATATAAGGGAGGAGTCCGGACCAATATATGTTATACAAAGGAGGGATCCGGACCAATATATGTTATACAAAGCAGACGTCTAGACCAATATATGTTATACAAAGGAAGGTTCCTGACTAATATATGTTATACAAGGGAGGGATCCGAACAAATATTTGCAATACAAGGGAGAGGTCCCGACCAATATATGTTATAAAAGGGAGGGGTCCGGACCAATATATGCTATCAAAGGGAGGGGTCGGGACCAATATGTGCTATGCAAGGGAGGGGTCTGGACCAATATTTGTAATAGAAATGAGCCAATTATGCTATACACGGGAGGTGTCCGGACCAATATATGTTATACAAGGGAGGGGTCCGGAGCAATATGTTCTATACAAAGGAATGGTCCGGACCACTATATGCTATGCAAAGGATGGGTCCGGACCAATATGTTCTATAGAAAGGAGTGGTCCGGTCCAATATATGTTATACAAAGGAGGGGTCCGGACCAATATATGTCATGCACGGGAGGGGTCCAGAACAATATGTTATACAAAGGAGGGGTCCGGACCGATATATGTTATGCAAAGGAGGGTACCTGACCAATATATGCTATACAAGGGAGGGATCCGGACAAATATATGCTATACAAGGGAGAGGTCCGGACCAATATATGTTATACAAAGGAGGGGCCGGACCAATATATGTCATACAAAGGAGGGGTCCTGACCAATATATGTTATACAAAGGAGGGGCCGCACCAATATATGTCATACAAAGGAGAGGTCCGGACCAATATATGTTATACAAAGGAGGGGCCGGACCAATATATGTCATACAAAGGAGGGGTCCTGACCAATATATGTCATACAAAGGAGAGGTCCGGACCAATATATGTGATACAAAGGAGGCGTCCTGACCAATATATGTCATACAAAGGAGGCGTCCTGACCAATATATGTTATACAAAGGAGGGGCCGGACCAATATATGTCATACAAAGGAGGCGTCCTGACCAATATATGTTATACAAAGGAGGGGCCGGACCAATATATGTCATACAAAGGAGGCGTCCTGACCAATATATGTTATACAAAGAAGGGATCTGGACCAATAAATGTTTTGCAAGGGAGGAGTCCGGACCAATATATGCTATACAAGGGATTGGTCCGGACCAATATATAGTATACAAGGGAGGGGTCTAGACCAATATATGTTATACAAAGGAGGGGTCTAGACTAATATATCTTATACATAGGAGGGGCCCGGACCAATATATGTTATACAAAGGAGGGTTCCGGACCAATATATGCTATACAAAGGAGGGGTCTGGACCAACATATGTTATATAAAGGAAGGTTCCTGACTAATATATGCTATACATGGGAGGGATCCGAACAAATATATGCTATACAAGGGAGGGGTCCGGATCAATATATGCTATCAACGGGAGGGGTCGAGACCAATATGTGCTATGCAAGGGAGGGGTCCGGACCAATATTTGCTATAGAAAAGAGGGATCCATATCAATATATGCTATACACGGGAGGTGTCCGGACCAATATATGTTATACAAGGGAGGGAACCGGATCAATATGTTCTATACAAAGGAGTGGTCCGGACCACTATATGCTATGCAAAGGATGGGTCCGGACCAATATGTTCTATACAAAGGAGTGGTCCGGACTAATATATGTTATACAAAGGAGGGGTCCGGACCATTATATGTTATACACGGGAGGGGTCCGGAACAATATATGTTATACAAAGAAGGGGTCCGGACCAATATATGCTAAACAAAGGAGGGATCCGGACCAATATATCTTATACAAAGGAGAGGTCTAGACCAATATATGTTATGCAAAGGAAGGTTCCTGACTAATATATGTTATTAAAGGGAGGGATCCGAACAAATATATGCTATATAAGGGAGAGGTCCGGACCAATATATGTTACACAAAGGGAGGGGTCGGGACCAATATGTGCTATGCAAGGGAGGGGTCTGGACCAATATTTGTTATAGAAATGAGGGGTTCAGACCAATTTATGCTATACACGGGAGGTGTCCGGACCAATATATGTTATACACGGAAGGGGTCCGGAACAATGTATGTTATACAAAGGAGGGGTCCGGACCAATATATGTTATGCAAAGGAGGGTGTCTGACCAATATATGCTATACAAGGGAGAGGTCCGGACCAATATATGTTATACAAGGCAGGAATCCCGACCAATATATGGTATACAAAGAAGGGGTCCGGAACAATATATGTTATACAAAGAAGGGGCCCAGACCAATATATGCCATACAAAGGAGAGGTCCTGACCAATATATGTTATAGAAAGAAGGGGTCTGGACCAATAAATGTTTTGCAAGGGAGGAGTCCGGACCAATATATGCTATACAAGGGATTGGTCCGGACCAATATATAGTATACAAGGGAGGGGTCTAGACCAATATATGTTATACAATGGAGGGGTCTAGTCCAATATAAATTATACAAAGGAGGGTTCCGGACCAATATATGTTATACAAAGGAGGGCTTCGGACCAATATATGTTATACAAATGAGGGGTCTAGACCAATATATGTTATAAAAAGGAAGGATCCTGACTAATATATGTCATACAAGGGAGGGATCCGAACAAATATATGCTATACAAAGAAGGGGCCCGGACCAAAATATGTTATACAAAGGAGGGTTCCGGACCAATATATGTTATACAAGGGAGGGATTCGGACCAATATATGCTATACAAGGGTGGGTCCGGACCAATATATGCTATCAAAGGGAGGGGTCGGGACCAATATGTGCTTTGCAAGGGAGGGGACCGAACCAATATTTGTTATAGAAAGGAGGGGTCCAGACCAATATATGCTATTCACGGGTGGTGTCCGGACCAATATATGTTATACAAGGGAGGGGTCCGGATTAAAATTTTTTTATACAAAGGAGTGGTCCGGATCAATATATGTTATGCAAAGGAGGGGTCCGGACCAATATATGCTATACAAAGGAGGGGTCCGGACCAATATGTTTTATACAAAGGAGGGGTCCGGACCAATATATGCAATACAAAGAAGAGTTCTGGACCAGTATATGTTATGCAAAGGAGGGGTCCGAACCAATATAGACTATACAAAGGATTGGTCGGGACCAATATATGTTATACAAGGGAGGGGTCCGGAACAATATATGGTATACAAAGGACGGGTCTGGACCAATATATGTTATACAAAGGAGGGACCGGACCAATATATGTTATACAAAGGAGGGGTCCGGACCAAAATGTTATACAAAGGAGGGGTCCTGACCAATATATGTTATACAAAGGAGGGTCCGGACCAATATATGTTATACAAAGGAGGGGTCCGGACCAATATTTGTAATAGAAATGAGCCATTTATACTATACACGGGAGGTGTCCGGACCAATATATGTTATACAAGGGAGGGGTCCGGATCAATGTTCTATACAAAAAGAATGGTCCGGACCACTATATGCTATACAAAGGATGGGTCCGGACCAATATGTTCTATACAAAGGAGTGGTCCGGACCAATATATGCTATACACGGGAGGGGTCCGGAACAATATATGCTATACAAAGGGAGGGTCCGGACCAATATATGTTATGCAAAAGAGGGTGCCTGACCAATATATGCTATGCAAGAGAGGGATCAGGACAAATATATGCTATGCAAGGGAGAGGTCAGGACCAATATATGTTATACAAGGCAGGGGTCCCGACCAATATATGCTATACAAAGAAGAGGTTCGGAACAATATATGTTATACAAAGGAGGGGCCCGGACCAATATATGTCACACAAAGGAGGGGTTCTGACCAATATATGTTATACAAAGAAGGGGTCTGGACCAATAAATGTTTTGCAAGGGAGGAGTCCGGACCAATATATGCTATGCAAGGGATTTGACCGGACCAATATATAGTATACAAGGGAGGGGTCTAGACCAATATATGCTATACAAAGGAGGTGTCTAGACCAATATGTTATACAAAGGAGGGGCCCGGACCAATATATGTTATACAAAGGAGGGTTTCGGACCAATATATGTTATACAAATGAGGGGTCTAGACCAATCTATGTAATAAAAAGGAAGGTTCCTGACTAATATATGTCATACAAGGGAGGGATCCGAACAAATATATGCAATACAAAGAAGGGGCCCGGACTAAAATATGTTATACAAAGGAGGGTTCCGGACCAATATATGTTATACAAGGGAGAGATTCGGACCAATATATGTTATACAAGGGTGGGTCCGGACCAATATATGCTATCAAAGTGAGGGGTCGGGACCAATATGTGCTTTGCAAGGGAGGGGACCGAACCAATATTTTTTACAGAAAGGAGGGGTCCAGACCAATATGTGCTATTCACGGGTGGTGTCCGGACCAATATATGTTTTACAAGAGAGGGGTCCGGATTAATATTTTTTTATACAAAGGAGTGGTTCGGATCAATATATGTTATGCAAAGGAGGGGTCCGGACCAATATATGCTATACAAAGGAGGGGTCCGGACCAATATGTCCTATACAAAGGAGGGGTCCGGACCAATATATGCTATACAAAGGAGGGTTCCGGACCAGTATATGCTATGCAAAGGAGGGGTCCGAACCAATATAGACTATACAAAGGATTGGTCCGGACCAATATATGTTATACAAGGGAGGGGTCCGGAACAATATATGTTATGCAAAGGACGGGTCCGGACCAATATATGCTATACAAAGGAGGGGTCCAGACCAATATATGTTATACAAAGGAGGGTCAGGACCAATATATGTAATACAAAGGAGGGGTCCGGACCAATATGTTATACAAAGGAGGGGTTCGGACCAATATATGTTATACAAAGGAGGGTCCGGACCAATATGTTATACAAAGGAGGGGTCCGGACCAATATATGTTATGCAAAAGAGGGGTCCGGACCAATATATGTTATACAAAGGAGGGGTCCGGACTAATATATGTTATACAAAGGAGGGGTCCAGACCAATATATGTTATACAAGGGAGGGACCGGAACAATATATGTTATACAAGGGAGAGGTGCGAACCAATACATGCTATACAAAGGAGGGTTCCTGACCAATATTTGCTATGCAAAGGAGGGGTCCGGACCAATATATGTTATACAAAGGAGGATCCGGACCAATATATGCTATACAAAGGAGCGGTCCGGACCAATATATCTTATACACTGGAGGGGTCCGGAACAATATATGTTATACAAGGGAGGGGTCTGGACCAATATATGTTATACAAAGAAGGGGTCTCGATCAATACATGTTTTGCAAGGGAGGGGTCCGGACCAATATATGCTATATAAGGGAGGAGTCCGGACCAATATATGTTAGACAAAGGAGGGATCCGGACCAATATATGTTATACAAAGGAGACGTCTAGACCAATATATGTTATACAAAGGAAGGTTCCTGACTAATATATGTTATACAAGGGAGGGATCCGAACAAATATATGCTATACAAGGGAGAGGTCCCGACCAATATATGTTATAAAAGAGAGGGGTCCGGACCAATATATGTTATACAAGGGAGGGGTCCGGACCAATATATGCTATCAAAGGGAAGGGTCGGGACCAATATGTGCAATGCAAGGCAGGGGTCTGGACCAATATTTGTAATAGAAATGAGCCAATTATGCTATACACGGGAGGTGTCCGGACCAATATATGCTATACAAGGGAGGGGTCCGGAGCAATATGTTCTATACAAAGGAATGGTCCGGACCACTATATGCTATACAAAGGATGGGTCCGGACCAATATGTAGTATACAAAGGAGGGGTCTAGACCAATATATGCTATACAAAGGAGGTGTCTAGACCAATATGTTATACAAAGGAGGGGCCCGGACCAATATATGTTATACAAAGGAGGGTTTCGGACCAATATATGTTATACAAATGAGGGGTCTAGACCAATCTATGTAATAAAAAGGAAGGTTCCTGACTAATATATGTCATACAAGGGAGGGATCCGAACAAATATATGCTATACAAAGAAGGGGCCCGGACTAAAATATGTTATACAAAGGAGGGTTCCGGACCAATATATGTTATACAAGGGAGGAATTCGGACCAATATATGTTATACAAGGGTGGGTCCGGACCAATATATGCTATCAAAGTGAGGGGTCGGGACCAATATGTGCTTTGCAAGGGAGGGGACCGAACCAATATTTTTTACAGAAAGGAGGGGTCCAGACCAATTTGTGCTATTCACGGGTGGTGTCCGGACCAATATATGTTATACAAGAGAGGGGTCCGGATTAATATTTTTTTTATACAAAGGAGTGGTTCGGATCAATATATGTTATGCAAAGGAGGGGTCCGGACCAATATATGCTATACAAAGGAGGGGTCCGGACCAATATGTCCTATACAAAGGAGGGGTCCGGACCAATATATGCTATACAAAGGAGGGTTCCGGACCAGTATATGTTATGCAAAGGAGGGGTCCGAACCAATATAGACAATACAATGGATTGGTCCGGACCAATATATGTTATACAAGGGAGGGGTCCGGAACAATATATGTTATGCAAAGGACGGGTCCGGACCAATATATGCTATACAAAGGAGGGGTCCAGACCAATATATGTTATACAAAGGAGGGTCAGGACCAATATATGTAATACAAAGGAGGGGTCCGGACCAATATGTTATACAAAGGAGGGGTCCGGACCAATATATGTTATACAAAGGAGGGTCCGGACAAATATATGTTATACAAAGGAGGGGTCCGGACCAATATATGTTATGCAAAAGAGGGATCCGGACCAATATATGTTATACAAAGGAGGGGTCCGGACTAATATATGTTATACAAAGGAGGGGTCCAGACCAATATATGTTATACAAGGGAGGGACCGGAACAATATATGTTATACAAGGGAGAGGTGCGAACCAATACATGCTATACAAAGGAGGGTTCCTGACCAATATTTGCTATGCAAAGGAGGGGTCCGGACCAATATATGTTACACAAAAGAGGATCCGGACCAATATATGCTATACAAAGGAGCGGTCCGGACCAATATATGTTATGCACGGGAGGGGTCCGGAACAATATATGTTATACAAGGAAGGGGTCTGGACCAATATATGTTATACAAAGAAGCGGTCTGGATCAATACATGTTTTGCAAGGGAGGGGTCCGGACCAATATATGCTATATAAGGGAGGAGTCCGGACCAATATATGTTATACAAAGGAGGGATCCGGACCAATATATGTTATACAAAGGAGACGTCTAGACCAATATATGTTATACAAAGGAAGGTTCCTGACTAATATATGTTATACAAGGGAAGGATCCGACCAAATATATGCTATACAAGGGAGAGGTCCCGACCAATATATGTTATAAAAGGGAGGGGTCCGAACCAATATATGTTATACAAGGGAGGGGTCCGGACCAATATATGCTATCAAAGGGAGGGGTCGGGACCAATATATGCTATGCAAGGCAGGGGTCTGGACCAATATTTGTAATAGAAATGAGCCAATTATGCTATACACGGGAGGTGTCCGGACCAATATATGTTATACAAGGGAGGGGTCCGGAGCAATATGTTCTATACAAAGGAATGGTCCGGACCACTATATGCTATACAAAGGATGGGTCCGGACCAATATGTTCTATAGAAAGGAGTGGTCCGGTCCAATATATGCTATACAAAGGAGGGGTCCGGACCAATATATGTTATGCACGGGAGGGGTCCAGAACAATATGTTATACAAAGGAGGGGTCCGGACCGATATATGTTATGCAAAGGAGGGTACCTGACCAATATATGCTATACAAGGGAGGGATCCGGACAAATATATGCTATACAAGGGAGAGGTCCGGACCAATATATGTTATACAAGGTAGGGATCCCAACCAATATATGCTATGCAAAGAAGGGGTCCGAACAATATATGTTATACAAAGGAGGGGCCCGGACCAATATATGTCATACAAAGGAGGGGTCCTGACCAATATATGTTATACAAAGAAGGGGTCTGGACCAATAAATGTTTTGCAAGGGAGGAGTCCGGACCAATATATGCTATACAAGGGATTGGTCCGGACCAATATATAGTATACAAGGAGGGGTCTAGACCAATATATGTTATACAAAGGAGGGGTCTAGACTAATATATCTTATACATAGGAGGGACCCGGACCAATATATGTTATACAAAGGAGGGTTCCGGACCAATATATGTTATACAAAGGAGGTGTCTGGACCAATATATGTTATACAAAGGAAGGTTCCTGACTAATATATGTTATACATGGGAGGGATCCGAATAAATATATGCTATACAAGGGAGGGGTCCGGATCAATATATGCTATTAAAGGGAGGGGTCGGGACCAATATGTGCTATGCAAGGGAGGGGTCCGGACCAATATTTGCTATAGAAAAGAGGGATCCATACCAATATATGCTATACACGTGAGGTGTCCGGACCAATATATGTTATACAAGGGAGGGAACCGGATCAATATGTTCTATACAAAGGAGTGGTCTGGACCACTATATAATATACAAAGGATGGATCCGGACCAATATGTCCTATACAAAGGAGTGGTCCGGACTAATATATGTTAAACAAAGAAGGGGTCCGGACCATTATATGTTATACACGGGAGGGGTCCGGAACAATATATGTTAAACAAAGAAGGGATCCGGACCAATATATCTTATACAAAGGAGAGGTCTAGACCAATATATGTTATACAAAGGAAGGTTCCTGACTAATATATGTTATAAAAGGGAGGGATCCGAACAAATATATGCTATATAAGGGAGAGGTCCGGACCAATATATGTTACACAAAGGGAGGGGTCGGGACCAATATGTGCTATGCAAGAGAGGGGTCTGGACCAATATTTGTTATAGAAATGAGGGGTTCAGACCAATTTATGCTATACACAGGAGGTGTCCGGACCAATATATGTTATACACGAAAGGGGTCCGGAACAATATATGTTATACAAAGGAGGGGTCCGGACCAATATATGTTATGCAAAGGAGGGTGTCTGACCAATATATGCTATACAAGGGAGAGGTCCGGACCAATATATGTTATACAAGGCAGGAATCCCGACCAATATATAGTATACAAAGAAGGGGTCAGGAACAATATATGTTATACAAAGGAGGGGCCCAGACCAATATATGCCATACAAAGGAGAGGTCCTGACCAATATATGTTATAGAAAGAAGGGGTCTGGACCAATAAATGTTTTGCAAGGGAGGAGTCCGGACCAATATATGCTATGCAAGGGATTGGTCCGGACCAATATATAGTATACAAGGGAGGGGTCTAGACCAATATATGTTATACAATGGAGGGGTCTAGTCCAATATAAATTATACAAAGGAGGGTTCCGGACCAATATATGTTATACAAATGATGGGTCTAGACCAATATATGTTATATAAAGGAGGGGTCCGGACCAATATATGTTATACAAAGGAGGGATCTGGACCAATATATGTTATACAAAGGAAGGTTCCTGACTAATATATGTTATGCATGGGAGGGATCCGAACAAATATATGCTATACAAGGGAGGGGTCCGGAACAATATATGGTATACAAAGGACGGGTCTGGACCAATATATGTTATACAAAGGAGGGACCGGACCAATATATGTTATACAAAGGAGGGGTCCGGACCAAAATGTTATACAAAGGAGGGGTCCTGACCAATATATGTTATACAAAGGAGGGTCCGGACCAATATATGTTATACAAAGGAGGGGTCCGGACCAATATTTGTAATAGAAATGAGCCATTTATACTATACACGGGAGGTGTCCGGACCAATATATGTTATACAAGGGAGGGGTCCGGATCAATGTTCTATACAAAAAGAATGGTCCGGACCACTATATGCTATACAAAGGATGGGTCCGGACCAATATGTTCTATACAAAGGAGTGGTCCGGACCAATATATGCTATACACGGGAGGGGTCCGGAACAATATATGCTATACAAAGGGAGGGTCCGGACCAATATATGTTATGCAAAAGAGGGTGCCTGACCAATATATGCTATGCAAGAGAGGGATCAGGACAAATATATGCTATGCAAGGGAGAGGTCAGGACCAATATATGTTATACAAGGCAGGGGTCCCGACCAATATATGCTATACAAAGAAGAGGTTCGGAACAATATATGTTATACAAAGGAGGGGCCCGGACCAATATATGTCACACAAAGGAGGGGTTCTGACCAATATATGTTATACAAAGAAGGGGTCTGGACCAATAAATGTTTTGCAAGGGAGGAGTCCGGACCAATATATGCTATGCAAGGGATTGGACCGGACCAATATATAGTATACAAGGGAGGGGTCTAGACCAATATATGCTATACAAAGGAGGTGTCTAGACCAATATGTTATACAAAGGAGGGGCCCGGACCAATATATGTTATACAAAGGAGGGTTTCGGACCAATATATGTTATACAAATGAGGGGTCTAGACCAATCTATGTAATAAAAAGGAAGGTTCCTGACTAATATATGTCATACAAGGGAGGGATCCGAACAAATATATGCAATACAAAGAAGGGGCCCGGACTAAAATATGTTATACAAAGGAGGGTTCCGGACCAATATATGTTATACAAGGGAGAGATTCGGACCAATATATGTTATACAAGGGTGGGTCCGGACCAATATATGCTATCAAAGTGAGGGGTCGGGACCAATATGTGCTTTGCAAGGGAGGGGACCGAACCAATATTTTTTACAGAAAGGAGGGGTCCAGACCAATATGTGCTATTCACGGGTGGTGTCCGGACCAATATATGTTTTACAAGAGAGGGGTCCGGATTAATATTTTTTTATACAAAGGAGTGGTTCGGATCAATATATGTTATGCAAAGGAGGGGTCCGGACCAATATATGCTATACAAAGGAGGGGTCCGGACCAATATGTCCTATACAAAGGAGGGGTCCGGACCAATATATGCTATACAAAGGAGGGTTCCGGACCAGTATATGCTATGCAAAGGAGGGGTCCGAACCAATATAGACTATACAAAGGATTGGTCCGGACCAATATATGTTATACAAGGGAGGGGTCCGGAACAATATATGTTATGCAAAGGACGGGTCCGGACCAATATATGCTATACAAAGGAGGGGTCCAGACCAATATATGTTATACAAAGGAGGGTCAGGACCAATATATGTAATACAAAGGAGGGGTCCGGACCAATATGTTATACAAAGGAGGGGTTCGGACCAATATATGTTATACAAAGGAGGGTCCGGACCAATATGTTATACAAAGGAGGGGTCCGGACCAATATATGTTATGCAAAAGAGGGGTCCGGACCAATATATGTTATACAAAGGAGGGGTCCGGACTAATATATGTTATACAAAGGAGGGGTCCAGACCAATATATGTTATACAAGGGAGGGACCGGAACAATATATGTTATACAAGGGAGAGGTGCGAACCAATACATGCTATACAAAGGAGGGTTCCTGACCAATATTTGCTATGCAAAGGAGGGGTCCGGACCAATATATGTTATACAAAGGAGGATCCGGACCAATATATGCTATACAAAGGAGCGGTCCGGACCAATATATCTTATACACTGGAGGGGTCCGGAACAATATATGTTATACAAGGGAGGGGTCTGGACCAATATATGTTATACAAAGAAGGGGTCTCGATCAATACATGTTTTGCAAGGGAGGGGTCCGGACCAATATATGCTATATAAGGGAGGAGTCCGGACCAATATATGTTAGACAAAGGAGGGATCCGGACCAATATATGTTATACAAAGGAGACGTCTAGACCAATATATGTTATACAAAGGAAGGTTCCTGACTAATATATGTTATACAAGGGAGGGATCCGAACAAATATATGCTATACAAGGGAGAGGTCCCGACCAATATATGTAATAAAAGAGAGGGGTCCGGACCAATATATGTTATACAAGGGAGGGGTCCGGACCAATATATGCTATCAAAGGGAAGGGTCGGGACCAATATGTGCAATGCAAGGCAGGGGTCTGGACCAATATTTGTAATAGAAATGAGCCAATTATGCTATACACGGGAGGTGTCCGGACCAATATATGCTATACAAGGGAGGGGTCCGGAGCAATATGTTCTATACAAAGGAATGGTCCGGACCACTATATGCTATACAAAGGATGGGTCCGGACCAATATGTAGTATACAAAGGAGGGGTCTAGACCAATATATGCTATACAAAGGAGGTGTCTAGACCAATATGTTATACAAAGGAGGGGCCCGGACCAATATATGTTATACAAAGGAGGGTTTCGGACCAATATATGTTATACAAATGAGGGGTCTAGACCAATCTATGTAATAAAAAGGAAGGTTCCTGACTAATATATGTCATACAAGGGAGGGATCCGAACAAATATATGCTATACAAAGAAGGGGCCCGGACTAAAATATGTTATACAAAGGAGGGTTCCGGACCAATATATGTTATACAAGGGAGGAATTCGGACCAATATATGTTATACAAGGGTGGGTCCGGACCAATATATGCTATCAAAGTGAGGGGTCGGGACCAATATGTGCTTTGCAAGGGAGGGGACCGAACCAATATTTTTTACAGAAAGGAGGGGTCCAGACCAATTTGTGCTATTCACGGGTGGTGTCCGGACCAATATATGTTATACAAGAGAGGGGTCCGGATTAATATTTTTTTATACAAAGGAGTGGTTCGGATCAATATATGTTATGCAAAGGAGGGGTCCGGACCAATATATGCTATACAAAGGAGGGGTCCGGACCAATATGTCCTATACAAAGGAGGGGTCCGGACCAATATATGCTATACAAAGGAGGGTTCCGGACCAGTATATGTTATGCAAAGGAGGGGTCCGAACCAATATAGACAATACAATGGATTGGTCCGGACCAATATATGTTATACAAGGGAGGGGTCCGGAACAATATATGTTATGCAAAGGACGGGTCCGGACCAATATATGCTATACAAAGGAGGGGTCCAGACCAATATATGTTATACAAAGGAGGGTCAGGACCAATATATGTAATACAAAGGAGGGGTCCGGACCAATATGTTATACAAAGGAGGGGTCCGGACCAATATATGTTATACAAAGGAGGGTCCGGACAAATATATGTTATACAAAGGAGGGGTCCGGACCAATATATGTTATGCAAAAGAGGGATCCGGACCAATATATGTTATACAAAGGAGGGGTCCGGACTAATATATGTTATACAAAGGAGGGGTCCAGACCAATATATGTTATACAAGGGAGGGACCGGAACAATATATGTTATACAAGGGAGAGGTGCGAACCAATACATGCTATACAAAGGAGGGTTCCTGACCAATATTTGCTATGCAAAGGAGGGGTCCGGACCAATATATGTTACACAAAAGAGGATCCGGACCAATATATGCTATACAAAGGAGCGGTCCGGACCAATATATGTTATGCACGGGAGGGGTCCGGAACAATATATGTTATACAAGGAAGGGGTCTGGACCAATATATGTTATACAAAGAAGCGGTCTGGATCAATACATGTTTTGCAAGGGAGGGGTCCGGACCAATATATGCTATATAAGGGAGGAGTCCGGACCAATATATGTTATACAAAGGAGGGATCCGGACCAATATATGTTATACAAAGGAGACGTCTAGACCAATATATGTTATACAAAGGAAGGTTCCTGACTAATATATGTTATACAAGGGAAGGATCCGAACAAATATATGCTATACAAGGGAGAGGTCCCGACCAATATATGTTATAAAAGGGAGGGGTCCGAACCAATATATGTTATACAAGGGAGGGGTCCGGACCAATATATGCTATCAAAGGGAGGGGTCGGGACCAATATATGCTATGCAAGGCAGGGGTCTGGACCAATATTTGTAATAGAAATGAGCCAATTATGCTATACACGGGAGGTGTCCGGACCAATATATGTTATACAAGGGAGGGGTCCGGAGCAATATGTTCTATACAAAGGAATGGTCCGGACCACTATATGCTATACAAAGGATGGGTCCGGACCAATATGTTCTATAGAAAGGAGTGGTCCGGTCCAATATATGCTATACAAAGGAGGGGTCCGGACCAATATATGTTATGCACGGGAGGGGTCCAGAACAATATGTTATACAAAGGAGGGGTCCGGACCGATATATGTTATGCAAAGGAGGGTACCTGACCAATATATGCTATACAAGGGAGGGATCCGGACAAATATATGCTATACAAGGGAGAGGTCCGGACCAATATATGTTATACAAGGTAGGGATCCCAACCAATATATGCTATGCAAAGAAGGGGTCCGAACAATATATGTTATACAAAGGAGGGGCCCGGACCAATATATGTCATACAAAGGAGGGGTCCTGACCAATATATGTTATACAAAGAAGGGGTCTGGACCAATAAATGTTTTGCAAGGGAGGAGTCCGGACCAATATATGCTATACAAGGGATTGGTCCGGACCAATATATAGTATACAAGGAGGGGTCTAGACCAATATATGTTATACAAAGGAGGGGTCTAGACTAATATATCTTATACATAGGAGGGACCCGGACCAATATATGTTATACAAAGGAGGGTTCCGGACCAATATATGTTATACAAAGGAGGTGTCTGGACCAATATATGTTATACAAAGGAAGGTTCCTGACTAATATATGTTATACATGGGAGGGATCCGAAGAAATATATGCTATACAAGGGAGGGGTCCGGATCAATATATGCTATTAAAGGGAGGGGTCGGGACCAATATGTGCTATGCAAGGGAGGGGTCCGGACCAATATTTGCTATAGAAAAGAGGGATCCATACCAATATATGCTATACACGTGAGGTGTCCGGACCAATATATGTTATACAAGGGAGGGAACCGGATCAATATGTTCTATACAAAGGAGTGGTCTGGACCACTATATAATATACAAAGGATGGATCCGGACCAATATGTCCTATACAAAGGAGTGGTCCGGACTAATATATGTTAAACAAAGAAGGGGTCCGGACCATTATATGTTATACACGGGAGGGGTCCGGAACAATATATGTTAAACAAAGAAGGGATCCGGACCAATATATCTTATACAAAGGAGAGGTCTAGACCAATATATGTTATACAAAGGAAGGTTCCTGACTAATATATGTTATAAAAGGGAGGGATCCGAACAAATATATGCTATATAAGGGAGAGGTCCGGACCAATATATGTTACACAAAGGGAGGGGTCGGGACCAATATGTGCTATGCAAGAGAGGGGTCTGGACCAATATTTGTTATAGAAATGAGGGGTTCAGACCAATTTATGCTATACACAGGAGGTGTCCGGACCAATATATGTTATACACGAAAGGGGTCCGGAACAATATATGTTATACAAAGGAGGGGTCCGGACCAATATATGTTATGCAAAGGAGGGTGTCTGACCAATATATGCTATACAAGGGAGAGGTCCGGACCAATATATGTTATACAAGGCAGGAATCCCGACCAATATATAGTATACAAAGAAGGGGTCAGGAACAATATATGTTATACAAAGGAGGGGCCCAGACCAATATATGCCATACAAAGGAGAGGTCCTGACCAATATATGTTATAGAAAGAAGGGGTCTGGACCAATAAATGTTTTGCAAGGGAGGAGTCCGGACCAATATATGCTATGCAAGGGATTGGTCCGGACCAATATATAGTATACAAGGGAGGGGTCTAGACCAATATATGTTATACAATGGAGGGGTCTAGTCCAATATAAATTATACAAAGGAGGGTTCCGGACCAATATATGTTATACAAATGATGGGTCTAGACCAATATATGTTATATAAAGGAGGGGTCCGGACCAATATATGTTATACAAAGGAGGGATCTGGACCAATATATGTTATACAAAGGAAGGTTCCTGACTAATATATGTTATGCATGGGAGGGATCCGAACAAATATATGCTATACAAGGGAGGGGTCCGGACCAATATATGCTATCAAAGGGAGGGGTCGGGACCAGTATGTGCTATGCAAGGGAGGGATCCGGACCAATATTTGCTATAGAAAAGAGGGGTCCATTCCAATATATGCTATACACGGGAGGTGTCCGGACCAATATATGTTATACAAGGGAGGGATCCGACTCAATATGTTCTTTACAAAGGAGTGGTCCGGACCACTATATGCAATACAAAGGATGGGTCCGGATCAGTATGTTCTATACAAAGGAGTGGTCCGGACTAATATATGTTATACAAAGAAAGGGTCCGGACCAATATATGATAAACAAAGGAGGGATCCGGACCAATATATGTTATACAAAGGAGAGGTCTACACCAATATATGTTATACAAAGGAAGGTTCCTGACTAATATATGTTATACAAATCAGGGGTCTAGACCAATATATGTTATGCAAAGGTGGGTGCCTGACCAATATATGCTATACAAAGGAGGGGTGTAGACCAATATATCTTATACAAAGGAGGGGCCCGGACCAATATATGTAATACAAAGGAGGGTTCCGGACCAATATATGTTATACAAATGAGGGGTCTAGACCAATATATGTTATAGAAAGGAGGGGTCTGGACCAATATATGTTATACAAAGGAAGGTTCCTGACTAATATATGTTATACATGGGAGGGATCCGAACAAATATATGCTATACAAGGGAGAGGTCCGGACCAATATATGCTATCAAAGGGAGGGGACGGGACCAATATGTGCTATGCAAGGGAGGGGTCCGGACCAATATTTGCAATAGAAAAGAGGGGTCCATACCAATATATGCTATACATGGGAGGTGTTCGGACCAATATATGTTATACAAGGTAGGGATCCGGATCAATATGTTCTATACAAAGGAATGGTCCGGACTAATATATGTTATACAAAGGAGGGGTCTGGACCAATATATGTTATACACAGGAGGGGTTCCGATACAATATATGTTATACAAAGATAGGGTCCGGACCAATATATGTTAAACAAAGGAGGGATCCGGACCAATATATGTTATACAAAGGAGAGGTCTAGACCAATATATGTTATACAAAGGAAGGTTCCTGACTAATATATGTTATAAAAGGGAGGGATCCGATCAAATATATGCTAAACAAGGGAGAGGTCCGGACCAATATATGTTATACAAGGGAGGGGTCGGACCAATGTATGCTATCAAAGGGAGGGGTAGGGACTAATATGTGCTATGCAGGGAGGGGTCTGGAACAATATTTGTTATAGAAATGAGGGGTTCAAACCAATTTATGCTATACACGGGAGGAGTCCGGTCCAATATATGTTATACAAGGGAGGGTGTCCGGATCAATATGTTCTATACAAAGGAGTGGTCCGGACGACTATATGCTATACAAAGGATGGGTCCGGACCAATATGTTCTATTCAAAGGAGTGGGCCGGACCAATATATGTCATACACGAGAGGGGTCCGGAAAATATATGTTATACAAAGGAGGAGTCCGGACCAATATATGTTATGCAAAGGAGGGTGCCTGACCAATATATGCTATACAAGGGAGGGATCCGGACAAATATATGCTATACAAGGGAGAGGTCCGGACCAATATATGCTATACAAGGCAGGGGTCCGGAACAATATATGTAATGCAAAGGAGGGGCCCGGACAAATATATGTCATACAAAGGAGGGGTCCTGACCAATATATGTTATACAAAGAAGGGGCCTGGACCAATAAATGTTTTGCAAGGGAGGAGTCCGGACCAATATATGCTATACAAGGGATTAGTCCGGACCAATATATAGTATACAAGGGAGGGGTCTAGACCAATATATGTTATACAAAGGAGGGTTCTAGACCAATATATGTTATACAAAGGAGGGGCCCGGACCAATCTATGTTATACAAAGGAGGGTTCCGGACCAATATATGTTATACAAATGAGGGGTCTAGACCAATATATGTTATACAAAGGAGGAGTCCGGACCAATATATGTTATACAAAGGAGGGGTCTGGACCAATATATGTTATGCAAAGGAAGGTTCCTGACTAATATGTTATACATGGGAGGGATCCGAACAAATATATGCTATACAAGGGAGGGGTCCGGATCAATATATGCTATCAAAGGGAGCGGTCGGGACCAATATGGGCTATGCAAGGCAGGGGTCCGGACCAATATTTGCTATAGAAAGAAGGGGTCCAGACCAATATATGCTATACACGGGAGGTGTTCGGACCAATATATGCTATACAAGGGAGGGATCAGGATCAATATGTTCTATGCAAAGGAGTGGTCCGGACCACTATATGCTATACAAAGGATGGGTCCGGACCAATATGTTCTATACAAAGGAGTGGTCCGGACTAATATATGCTATACACGGGAAGGGTCCGGACCAATATATGTTATGCAAAGGAGGGTTCCTGACCAATATATGCAATACAAGGGAGAGATCGGTAAAATATATGCTATACAAGGGAGATGTCCGGTCCAATATATGCTATACAAAGCAGGGGTCCCGACCAATATATGCTATGCAAAGGAGAGGTCTGGACCAATATATGTTATACAAAGGAGGGTCTGGACCTATATATATATTATACAAGGAGGGGTCTGGACCAATATATGCTATACAAAGAAGGGGTCTGGACCAATAAATGTTTTGCAAGGGAGGGGTCCGGACCAATATATGATATACAAGGGAGAGGTCCGGACCAGTATATAGTATACAAGGGAGGGATCTAGACCAATATATGTTATACAAAGAAGGGGTCTAGACCAATATATGTTATACAAAGGAGAGGTCCGGACCAATATATGTTATACAAAGGAGGGGTCCGGAGCAACATATGTTATACAAAGGAGGGGTCTAGACCAATATATGTTATACAAAGGAGGGGTCCGGACCAATATATGTTATACAAAGTAGGGGTCTGGACCAATATATGTTATACAAAGGAGGGGTCCGGACCAATATATGTTATACAAGGGAGGGATCTGAACAAATATATGCTATACAAGGGAGGGCTCCGGACCAATATATGTTATCAAATGGAGTAGTCAGGACCAATATGTGCTATGCAAGGGTGGGGTTCGGACCAATATATGCTATGCAAATTAGGGGTCCAGATCAATATATGCTATACACGGGAGATGTCCGGACCAATATATGTTATACAAGGGAGATGTCCGGATCAATATGTTCTATACAAAGGAGTGCTCCGGACCACTATATGCTATACAAAGGAGGGATCCAGACCAATATATGCTATACAAGGGAGGGGTCCGAACCAATACATGCTATACAAAGGAGGTTTCCAGACCAATATATGTTGTACAAGGGATGGTTCGGACCAATATATGCTATACAAGGGAGGGGTCCGGACCAGTACAAGCTATACAAAGGAGGGGTTCGGACCAATATATGTTATACAAGGGAGGGTCCGGACCAATATATGTTATACAAAGGAGGGTTCCGGACCAATATATGTTATACAAATGAGGGGTCTAGACCAATATATATTATACAAAGGAGGAGTCCGGACCAATATATGTTATACAAAGGAGGGGTCTGGACCAATATATGTTATGCAAAGGAAGGTTCCTGACTAATATGTTATACATGGGAGGGATCCGAACAAATATATGCTATACAAGGGAGGGGTCCGGATCAATATATGCTATCAAAGGGAGCGGTCGGGACCAATATGGGCTATGCAAGGCAGGGGTCCGGACCAATATTTGCTATAGAAAGGAGGGGTCCAGACCAATATATGCTATACACGGGAGGTGTCCGGACCAATATATGCTATACAAGGGAGGGATCCGGATCAATATGTTCTATGCAAAGGAGTGGTCCGGACCACTATATGCTATACAAAGGATGGGTCCGGACCAATATGTTCTATACAAAGGAGTGGTCCGGACTAATATATGCTATACAAAGGAGGGGTCCGGACCAATATATGTTATACACGGGAAGGGTCCGGAACAATATATGTTATACAAAGGAGGTGTCCGGACCAATATATGTTATGCAAAGGAGGGTTCCTGACCAATATATGCTATACAAGAGAGAGATCGGTAAAATATATGCTATACAAGGGAGAGGTCCGGTCCAATATATGCTATACAAAGCAGGGGTCCCGACCAATATATGCTATGCAAAGGAGAGGTCTGGACCAATACATGTTATACAAAGGAGGGTCTGGACCTATATATATATTATACAAGGAGGGGTCTGGACCAATATATGCTATACAAAGAAGGGGTCTGGACCAATAAATGTTTTGCAAGGGAGGGGTCCGGACCAATATATGATATACAAGGGAGAGGTCCGGACCAGTATATAGTATACAAGGGAGGGATCTAGACCAATATATGTTATACAAAGAAGGGGTCTAGACCAATATATGTTATACAAAGGAGGGGTCCGGAGCAACATATGTTATACAAATGAGGGGTCTAGACCAATATATGTTATACAAAGGAGGGGTCCGGACCAATATATGTTATACAAAGTAGGGGTCTGGACCAATATATGTTATACAAAGGGGGGGTCCGGACCAATATATGTTATACAAGGGAGGGATCTGAACAAATATATGCTATACAAGGGAGGGGTCCGGACCAATATATGTTATCAAAGGGAGTAGTCAGGACCAATATGTGCTATGCAAGGGTGGGGTTCGGACCAATATATGCTATGCAAATTAGGGGTCCAGATCAATATATGCTATACACGGGAGATGTCCGGACCAATATATGTTATACAAGGGAGATGTCCGGATCAATATGTTCTATACAAAGGAGTGCTCCGGACCACTATATGCTATACAAAGGAGGGATCCAGACCAATATATGCTATACAAGGGAGGGGTCCGAACCAATACATGCTATACAAAGGAGGGTTCCAGACCAATATATGTTGTACAAGGGATGGTTCGGACCAATATATGCTATACAAGGGAGGGGTCCGGACCAGTACAAGCTATACAAAGGAGGGGTTCGGACCAATATATGTTATACAAGGGAGGGTCCGGACCAATATATGTTATACAAAGGAGGGGTCCGTGCCAATATATGTTATGCAAGGCAAGGGTACGGACCAATATATGCTATACAAGGGAGAGGTCCGGATCAATTTGTTCTATGCAAAGGAGTGGTCCGGGCCACTATATGTTATGCAAAGGAGGAATTCGGATCAATATATGTTATACAAGGGAGGAGTCTGTGTCAAATTTGATATCAGCGGTTTTCACCACAGATCATAGTCATTTTTTAAGTATATATTGCATTATAATTGACTGTTATTACTTAGTATTGCTTTAATCTATATCTTGTTATTTCATTACAACATTACGATGGTACTCCATTTAAGGTGGTACCATACACAACAGGGAGATAACTCTTTAAAATATGTTGAACGTTTTGATCATATGATATTTGTATGCAGATTTCAAGCATCTCGGTGATCAAAACCATAGAGATAAAAGCTGCTATGTGGCTAGTGAATTTATAGCTCTGAATCTGTTGGTTGGAATTTGCTAACATTTTTATATTTATTACAGTATATATATTCAAACACACTGGCAAAACCATAAAAATATTAAACGAGCAGATCAAATTGTATCTGAAGTGTATGGTACCACCTTAAGCGACGTCCATTCTAAACTATCTTTTTTTCATATCATTTAAGTCGATCACATGGATAAATTGAAGTGTGACATTATTCTCTGTCGAATACTCGGGTAATTCGTAATAAGATATTGATCCCTTCGACATCGATATGACGAATTCCATCTAACAGTATGCTGCTAATGCTTAAGATCATCTACCAGTATCAATTCAAGATTTCAACGCGCTAATACAATCCTTCGTAAACATATTTAATAAGGAAACATGCAAATTTATGATAACAAGTCTGGAAAAGAAACTGATGAAAACATAAAAAAGATAAAAACGAGATAACCGAAAAGTCCAAAACTTTTAGCGTAAAATAGAATGTTATCCCCAGATGTAGAGGGAATGTTGAAAATATGATCACCAAGATGTAGAGAGAATGGTTAAAATATGATCGCCATATGAGGAGAGAATGATTTGATTATGATCACCAGGTGTAGAGAGAATGGTTAAAATGTGATCACCAGATGTAGAGAAAATGGTGAAAATATGATCACCAGATGTAGAGAGAATGGTTAGAATATGATCACCAGATGTTGAGATAATGGTTAGAGTGTGATCACCAGATGTAGAGAGAATGGTGAAAATGTGATCACCAGATGTAGTTAGATTAGTGAGAATATGATCACCAGATGTAGAGAGAATGGTGAAAATATGATCATCATATGTAGAGAGAATGCTTAACATGCGATGACCAGATGTAGAGAGAATGCTTAGAATATGATCACCAGATTCAGAGAAAATGGTAAAAATATGATCACGAGATGTAGGGAGAATGTGGTAAAAATGTGATCACCATATGTAGAGAGAATGGCTAGAATATGATAAACAGATTTTGAGAGAATGGTGAAAATATTATCACCAGATGTATAGCGAATGGTTAGAATATGATAACCAGATGTACAGAGAATGGTGAAAATATGATCACCAGATATAGAGAGAATAGTTAGAATGTGATCACCAGATATAGAGAGAATAGTTAGAATGTGATCACCAGATGTAGAGAGATTGGTTAGAATGTGATCACCAGATGTAGTTAGATTGGTGAGAATATGATCATCATGTGTAAAGAGAATGCTTAGCATGCGATGACCAGATATAGAGAGAATGGTTAGAATATGATCACCAGATGCAGAGAAAATGGTAAAAATGTGATCACCAGATGCAGAGAGACTGGTCAAAATGTGATCACCAGATGCAGAGATAATGGTCAAAATGTGATCATCACATGTAGGAAGAATGGTTTGAATATGATGACCAGATGTTGAGAGAATGGTGAAAATAGTATCACCAGATGTAGAGAGAATGGTTAAAATGTGATCACCAGATGTAGAGAGAATGGTTAGAATATGATCACCAGATGCTGAGAGAATGCTTAGAGTGTGATCAACAGATATAGAAAGAATGGCTAGTATGGTATCATCAGATGTAGTTAGAATGGCAAGAATGTGATCACCAGATGTAGAGAGAATGGTGTGTATATGATCACCAGATGTAGTTAGATTGCTGAAAATATTTTCACCAGATGTAGAGAGAATGGTGAAAATATTATCGCAGATGTAGAGAGAATGATGAAAATATGATCACCAGATGTAGAGAGAATGGTGTACATATAATCACCATATGTAGAAATAATGTTGAAATTATGATCACCAGATGTAGTTAGATTGGTGAAAATATGATCACCAGATGTAGTTAGATTAGTGAAAATATGATCACTAGATGTAGTTATATTGGTGAGAATATGATCACCATATGTAGAAATAATGCTTAGCATGTGATCACCAGATGCAGAGAGAATGGTAAGAATATGAACACCAGATGTAGAGAGAATGGTTAGAATATGAACACCAGATGTAGAGAGAATGGTTAGAATATGAACACCAGATGTAGAGAGAATGGTTAGAATAAGAACACCTGATGTAGAGAGAATGGTTAGAATATGAACACCAAATGTAGAGAGAATGGTTAAAATATGATCACCAGATGTAGAGAAAATGGTGAAAATATGATCACCAGATGTAGAGAGAATGGTTAGAATATGATCACCAGATGTTGAGAGAATGGTTAGAGTGTGATCACCAGATGTAGAGAGAATGGTGAAAATGTGATCACCAGATGTAGTGAGATTAGTGAGAATATGATCACCAGATGTAGAGAGAATGGTGAAAATATGATCATCATATGTAGAGAGAATGCTTAACATGCGATGACCAGATGTAGAGAGAATGCTTAGAATATGATCACCAGATTCAGAGAAAATGGTAAAAATATGATCACGAGATGTAGGGAGAATGTGGTAAAAATGTGATCACCATATGTAGAGAGAATGGCTAGAATATGATAAACAGATTTTGAGAGAATGGTGAAAATATTATCACCAGATGTATAGCGAATGGTTAGAATATGATAACCAGATGTACAGAGAATGGTGAAAATATGATCACCAGATATAGAGAGAATAGTTAGAATGTGATCACCAGATATAAAGAGAATAGTTAGAATGTGATCACCAGATGTAGAGAGATTGGTTAGAATGTGATCACCAGATGTAGTTAGATTGGTGAGAATATGATCATCATGTGTAAAGAGAATGCTTAGCATGCGATGACCAGATATAGAGAGAATGGTTAGAATATGATCACCAGATGCAGAGAAAATGGTAAAAATGTGATCACCAGATGCAGAGAGACTGGTCAAAATGTGATCACCAGATGCAGAGATAATGGTCAAAATGTGATCATCACATGTAGGAAGAATGGTTTGAATACGATGACCAGATGTTGAGAGAATGGTGAAAATATTATCACCAGATGTAGAGAGAATGGTTAAAATGTGATCACCAGATGTAGAGAGAATGGTTAGAATATGATCACCAGATGCTGAGAGAATGCTTAGAGTGTGATCAACAGATATAGAAAGAATGGCTAGTATGGTATCATCAGATGTAGTTAGAATGGCAAGAATGTGATCACCAGATGTAGAGAGAATGGTGTGTATATGATCACCAGATGTAGTTAGATTGCTGAAAATATTTTCACCAGATGTAGAGAGAATGGTGAAAATATTATCGCAGATGTAGAGAGAATGATGAAAATATGATCACCAGATGTAGTTAGATTGGTGAAAATATGATCACTAGATGTAGCTATATTGGTGAGAATATGATCACCATATGTAGAAAGAATGCTTTGCATGTGATCACCAGATGCAGAGAGAATGGTAAGAATATGAACACCAGATGTAGAGAGAATGGTTAGAATATGAACACCAGATGTAGAGAGAATGGTTAGAATAAGAACACCAGATGTAGAGAGAATGGTTAGAATATGAACACCAGATGTAGAGAGAATGGTTAGAATATGAACACCAGATGTAGAGAGAATGGTTAGAATATGAACACCAGATGTAGAGAGAATGGTAAGAATATGATCACCAGATGTAGAAACACTGGTGGAAATGTGATCACCATATGTAGAGACAATGGTGAAAATGTGATCACCAGATGCAGAGAGAATGGTTAGAATATGAACACCAAATGTAGAGAGAATGGTTAAAATATGAACACCGTATGTAGAGAGAATGGTAGGAATATGAACACCAGATGTAGAGAGAATGGTTAGAATATGAACACCAAATGTAGAGAGAATGGTTAGAATATGAACACCAGATGTAGAGAGAATGGTTAGAATATGAACACCAGATGTAGAGAGAATGGTTAGAATATGAACACCAAATGTAGAGAGAATGGTTAGAATATGAACACCAAATGTAGAGAGAATGGTTAAAATATGAACACCGGATGTAGAGAGAATGGTAGGAATATGAACACCAGATGTAGAGAGAATGGTTAGAATATGAACACCAAATGTAGAGAGAATGGTTAGAATATGAACACCAGATGTAGAGAGAATGGTTAGAATATGAACACCAGATGTAGAGAGAATGGTTAGAATATGAACACCAGATGTAGAGAGAATGGTGAAAATGTGATCACCAGATGTAGAGAGAATGGTTACAATATGAACACCAGATGTAGAGAGAATGGTAAAAATGTGATCACCACATTTACAGAGAATAGAAAAAATATGATCACCAGATATTGAGACTGTGATCACCAGATTTGAGGAGAATAACGAAAATAAATCTTTATAGATGAGAAGAATGGCGAGAATTCAATCGGTGCATATGTAAATTGTCTCCACAATCGATTCATTGCATTACTCTAGTATTTAAAACAGATCTGATGTTCATCAGTTTATCGTTCTACAGGTTCCCTTCCACAATATATCGATACATAGTGAAACAGGGAAATGGAAAATTGATCTTTAAAAGCATAACAGATGAATCATGTATTAAAATAAAGGTACAGTTAGAATATATAAACATTGTAATTTGTATTAAAATGTTAAACTGATGGTAGTAGCTGTATATTATATATAGTTAAACTGATGGTATTAGCTGTATATTATATATAGTTAAACTGATGGTATTAGCTCTATAGTATATATAGTTAAACTGGTGGTATTAGCTGTATATTATATATAGTTAAACTGGTGGTATTATCTGTATATTATGTATAGTTAAACTGGTGGTATTATCTGTATATTATGTATAGTTAAACTGATGGTATTAGCTGTATATTATATATAGTTAAACTGGTGGTATTATCTGTATATTATGTATAGTTAAACTGATGGTATTAGCTGTATATTATATATAGCTAAGCTGGTGGTATTAGCTGTATATTATATATAGTTAAACTGGTGGTAGTAGCTGTATATTATGCATAGTTAAACTGGTGGTATTATCTGTATATTATGTATAGTTAAACTGATGGTATTAGCTGTATATTATATATAGTTAAACTGATGGTATTAGCTGTATATTATGTATAGTTAAACTGATGGTATTAGCTGTATATTATATATAGTTAAACTGGTGGTATTAGCTGTATATTATATATAGTTAAACTGATGGTATTATCTGTATATTATGCATAGTTAAACTGATGGTATTATCTGTATAATATATATAGTTAAACTGATGGTATTAGCTGTATATTATGTATAGTTAAACTGATGGTATTAGCTGTATATTATATATAGTTAAACTGATGGTATTATCTGAATATTATGTATAGTTAAACAGATGGTATTAGCTGTATATTATATATAGTTAAACTGATGGTGTTAGCTGTATATTATATATAGTTAAACTGGTGGTATTAGCTGTATATTATATATAGTTAAACTGGTGGTATTAGCTGTATATTGTATATAGTTAAACTGGTGGTATTAGCTGTATATTATGTATAGTTAAACTGATGGTATTAGCTGTATATTATGCATAGTTAAACTGATGGTATTAGCTGTATATTATGCATAGTTAAACTGATGGTATTAGCTGTATATTATGCATAGTTAAACTGATGGTATTAGCTGTATATTATATATAGTTAAACTGATGGTATTAGCTGTATATTATATATAGTTAAACTGATGGTATTAGCTGTATATTATATATAGTTAAACTGGTGGTATTAGCTGTATATTATGTATAGTTAAACTGATGGTATTAGCTGTATATTATGTATAGTTAAACTGATGGTATTAGCTGTATATTATATATAGTTAAACTGGTGGTATTAGCTGTATATTATGCATAGTTAAACTGATGGTATTAGCTGTATATTATGCATAGTTAAACTGATGGTATTAGCTGTATAGTATGCATAGTTAAACTGATGGTATTAGCTGTATATTATGTATAGTTAAACTGATGGTATTAGCTGTATATTATGTATAGTTAAACTGATGGTATTAGCTGTATATTATGCATAGCTAAACTGATGGTATTAGCTGTATATTATGTATAGTTAGACTGATGGTATTAGCTGTATATTATGTATAGTTAAACTGATGGTATTAGCTGTATATTATATATAGTTAAACTGGTGGTATTAGCTGTATATTATGCATAGTTAAACTGATGGTATTAGCTGTATATTATGTATAGTTAAACTGATGGTATTAGCTGTATATTATGCATAGTTAAACTGATGGTATTAGCTGTATATTATGCATAGTTAAACTGATGGTATTAGCTGTATATTATGTATAGTTAAACTGATGGTATTAGCTGTATATTATGCATAGTTAAACTGATGGTATTAGCTGTATATTATGTATAGTTAGACTGATGGTATTAGCTGTATATTATGTATAGTTAGACTGATGGTATTAGCTGCATATTATGTATAGTTAGACTGATGGTATTAGCTCTATAGTATGCATAGTTAAACTGGTGGTATTAGCTGTATATTATGTATAGTTAAACTGATGGTATTAGCTGTATATTATGTATAGTTAAACTGATGGTATTAGCTGTATATTATATATAGTTAAACTGATGGTATTAGCTGTATATTATGTATAGTTAGACTGATGGTATTAGCTGTATATTATATATAGTTAAACTGATGGTATTAGCTGTATATTATGCATAGTTAGACTGATGGTATTAGCTGTATATTATGTATAGTTAAACTGATGGTATTAGCTGTATATTATGCATAGTTAGACTGATGGTATTAGCTGCATATTATGTATAGTTAGACTGATGGTATTAGCTGTATATTATATACAGATAAACTGATGGTATTAGCTGTATATTATGTATAGTTAGACTGATGGTATTAGCTGTATATTATGTATAGTTAAACTGATGGTATTAGCTGTATATTATGTATAGTTAAATTGATGACATTAGCTATATATTATGTATAGAAAAACTGATGGTATTATCTGTATATTATGTATAGTTAGACTGATGGTATTAGCTGTATATTATGTATAGTTAAACTGATGGTATTAGCTGTATATTATGCATAGTTAAATTGATGACATTAGCTATATATTATGCATAGAAAAACTGATGGTATTATTTGTATATTATGTATAGTTAAGCTGATGGTATTAGCTGTATATTATGCATAGTTAAACTGATGGTATTATCTGTATATTATGTATAGTTAAATTGATGACATTAGCTATATATTATGTATAGAAAAACTGATGATATTAGCTGTATATTATGCATAGTTAAACTGATGGTATTAGCTGTATATTATGCATAGTTAGACTGATGGTATTAGCTGTATATTATGCATAGATAGACTGATGGTATTAGCTCTATTGTATGCATAGTTAAACTGGTGGTATTAGCTGTATATTATATATAGTTAAACTGGTGGTATTAGCTGAATATTATGCATAGTTATACTGATGGTAATAGCTGTATATTATGTATAGTTTAACATGTTGTATTAGCTGTATATTATGCATAATAAGACTGATGGCATTAGCTGTATATTAGGCATAGTTAGACTGATGGTATTGGCTCTATAGTATGCATAGATAAACTGGTGGTATTAGTTGTATATTATATATAGTTAAACTGATGGTATTAGCTGTATATTATGTATAGTTAAACTGGTGGTATTAGCTGTATATTATGTATAGTTAAACTGATGGTATTAGCTCTATGGTATGCATAGTTAAACTGGTGGTATTAGCTGTATATTATAAATAGTTAAACTGATGGTAGTAGCTGTATATTATGTATCGCTAAATAGTTAAATTGGTGGTATTAACTGCATAATATATATAGTTAAACTAATGGTTTTAACTGTATGCTATATATAGTTAAACTGATGGTAGTAGCTGTATATTATATATAGTTAAGCTGATGGTATTAGCTGTATATTATGTATAGTTAGACTGATGGTATTAACTGTATATTATATATAGTTAAACTGATGGTATTAGCTGTATATTATGCATAGTTATACTGATGGTAGTAGCTGTATGCTATGCATAGTTAAACTGGTGATATTAGCTGTATAGTATGCATAGTTAAACTGATGGTCTTAGCTATATATTATGCATAGTTAAACTGGTGGTATTAGCGGTATGCTATGTATGATCAAACTGATGGTATTAGCTGTATATTATGCATAGTTAAACTGGTTGTATTAGCTGTATATTATGCATAATTATACTGATGGTATTAGTTGTATATTATGCATAGATAAACTGATGATATTAGCTGTATATTATGCATAGTTAAACTGGTGGTATTAGCTGTATATAATGTATAGTTAAACTGATGGTAATAGCTACATAGTATGCATAGCTAAACTGATGGTATTAGCTGTATATTATGTATAGTTAAACTGATGGTATTAGCTGTATATTATGCATATTTAAACTGATGGTATTAACTGTATATTATAGATAGTTAAACTGATGATATTAATTGTATATTATGTATGGTTAAACTGATGGCAGTAGCTGTATATTATGTATAGTTAAACTGATGGTAGTAGCTGTATATTATGTATTGTTAAACTGATGGTAGTAACTGTATATAATGTATAGTTAAATTGGTGCTATTAGCTGTATAGTAAGTATAGCTAAACTGGTGGTATTAGCTGTATATTATGCATATTTAAACTGGTGGTATTAGCGGTACATTATGTATAGTTAAACTGATGGTATTAGCTGTATATTATGTATAGTTAAACTGATGGTAGTAGCTGTATATTATGTATAGTTAAATTGGTGTTATTAGCTGTATATTATATATAATTAAACTGATGGTATTAGCTGTATAGTATGTATTGCTAAACTGATGGTAGTAGCTGTATATTATGCATAGTTAGACTGATGGTATTAGCTTTATATTATGCATAGTTAAACTGATGGTAGTAGCTGTATATTATGTATAGTTAGACTGGTGGTATTAGCTGTATATTATACATAGTTAAACTGATGGTATTAGCTGTATATTTTGCATAGCTATACTGATGGTAGTAGCTGTATGCTATGTATAGTTAAACTGGTGGTATTAGCTGTATGTTATGCATAGTTAAACTGATGGTATTAGCTATATATTATGCATAGTTAAACTGGTGGTATTAGCGGTATGCTGTGTATAATTAAACTGATGGTATTAGCTGTATATTATGTATAGTTAAACTGATGGTATTAGCTGTATATTATGTATAGTTAAATTGGTGTTGTTAGCTGTATATTATGTATAGTTAAACTGATGATATTAGCTGTATATTATGCATAATTATACTGATGGTATTAGTTGTATATTAAGTATAGTTAAACTGATGGTAGTAGCTGTATATTATGCATAGTTAGACTGATGGTATTAGCTTTATATTATGCATAGTTAAACTGATGGTATTAGCTGTATATTATGTATAAATAAACTGATGGTATTAGTTGTATATTATGCATAGTTAAACTGATGATATTAGCTGTATATTATGTATAGTTAAACTGGTGGTATTAGCTGTATACAATGCATAGTTAAACTGGTGGTATTAGCTGTATATTATGCATAGTTAAACTGATAGTTTTAGCTATATATTATGCATAGATAAACTGGTGGTATTAGCGGTATGCTATGTATAATTAAACTGATGGTATTAGCTGTATATTATGTATAGGTAAACTGGTTGTATTAGCTGTATATTTTGCATAATTATACTGATGGTATTAGTTGTATATTATGCATAGTTAAACTGATGATATTAGCTGTATAGTATGCATAATTATACTGATGGTATTAGTTGTATATTATGGATAGTTAAACTGATGGTATTAGCTGTATATTATGCATAGTTATATTGATGGTATTAACTGTATATTATGGATAGTTAAACTGATGATATTAGTTGTATATTGTGTATGATTAAACTGATGGTAGTAGCTGTATATTATGTATGGTTATACTGATGGTATTAGCTGTATATTATGTATAGATAAACTTGTTGTATTAGCTGTAGATTATGCATAATTATACTGATGGTATTAGTTGTATATTATGCATAGTTAAACTGATGATATTAGCTGTATATTATGCATAATTATACTGATGGTATTAACTGTATATTATGTATAGTTAAACTGATGATAGTAGCTATATATTATGTATAGTTAAACTGATGGTATTAGCTGTATATTATGTATAGTTAAATTGGTGTTGTTAGCTGTATATTATGTATAGTTAAACTGATGGTAGTAGCTGTATATTATGTATAGTTAAATTGGTGTTGTTAGCTGTATATTATGGATAGTTAAACTGATGGTAGTAGCTGTATATTATGTATAGTTAAACTGATGGTAGTAGCTGTATATTATGTATAGTTAGACTGATGGTATTAGCTGTATATTATGTATAGTTATACTGATGGTAGTAGCTGTATGCTATGCATAGTTAAACTGATGGTATTAGTTGTATATTATGTATAGTTAAACTGATGGTAGTAGCTGTATATTATGTATAGTTAAACTGATGGTAGTAGCTGTATATTATGTATAGTTATACTGATGGTAGTAGCTGTATATTATGCATAGTTATACTGATGGTAGTAGCTGTATGCTATGCATAGTTAAACTGATGGTATTAGCTGTATATTATGTATAGTTAAACTGATGGTAGTAGCTGTATATTATGTATAGTTAAATTGGTATTATTAGCTCTATATTATATATAGTTAAACTGATGGTATTAGCTGTATATTATGTATAGTTAAATTGGTATTATTAGCTGTATATTATATATAGTTAAACTGATGGTAGTAGCTGTATATTATGTATAGTTTAATTGGTATTATTAGCTGTATATTATATATAGTTAAACTGATGGTAGTAGCTGTATATTATGCATAGTTAGACTGATGGTAGTAGCTTTATATTATGCATAGCTAAACTGATGGTAGTAGCTGTATATTATGCATAGGTAGACTGGTGGTATTAGCTGTATATTATATATAGTTAAACTGATGGTATTAGCTGTATATTATGCATAATTATACTGATGGTATTAGCTCTATATTATGTATTGTTAAACTGATGGTAGTAGCTGTATATTATGTATAGTTAAACTGGTGGTATTAGCTGTATATTATGCATGGTAAAACTGATGGTATTAGCTGTATATTATGCATAGTTAGACTGATGGTATTAGCTGTACATTATGTATAGTTAAACTTATGGTATTAGCTATATAGTATGCAGAGTTAAACTGATGGTATTAGCTGTACATTTTGTATAGTTAAACTTATGGTATTAGCTATATATTATGCATAGTTAAACTGATGGTATTAGCTGTATATAATGTATAGTTAAACTGATGGTATTAGCTGTATACTATATATAGTTAAACTGATGATATTAGCTGTATATTATGTATAGTTAAACTGATGGTAGTAGCTGTATATTATGTATAGTTAAACTGGTGGTATTAGCTGTATATTATGCATGGCAAAACTGATGGTAGTAGCTGTATATTATGTATAGTTAAACTGGTGGTATTAGCTGTATATTATGCATGGTAAAACTTATGGTAGTAGCTGTATATTATGTATAGTTATACTGATGGTATTAGCTGTATAGTAAGCATAGTTATACTGATCATATTAAATGTATATTATGCATAGTTATCCTGATGTTATTAGCGGTATATTATGCATAGGTAAACTGATGGTATTAGCTGTGTATTATGCATAGTTAAACTGGTGGTATTAGCTGTATACTATGTATAGTTAAACTGGTGGTATTAGCTGTATATTATGCATAATTATACTGATTGTATTAGCTGTATAATATGCATAGTTAAACTGATGGTATTAGCTGTATATTATATATAGTTAAACTTATGGTATTAGCTGTATATTATGTATAGTTAAACTGATGGTATTATCTGTAGATCATGCATAGTTAAACTGATGGTATTTGCTGTATATTATGCATAGTTATACTGATGGTAGTAGCTGTATATTATGTATAGTTAAACAGGTGGAATTAGCTGTATATTATATATCGTCAAACTGATGGTATTAGCTGTATATTATGCATAGCTAAACTGATGGTATTGGCTGTATATTATATATCGTAAAACTGATGGTATTAGCTGTATATTATGCATAGTTATACTGATGGTATTAGCTGTATATTATATATAGTTAAACTTATGGTATTAGCTGTATATTATGCATAATTATACTGATTGTATTAGCTGTATAATATGCATAGTTAAACTGATGGAATTAGCTGTATATTATATATAGTTAAATTTATGGTATTAGCTGTATATTATGTATAGTTAAACAGGTGGAATTAGCTGTATATTATATATCGTCAAACTGATGGTATTAGCTGTATATTATGTATAGTTATACTGATGGTAGTAGCTGTATATTGTGCAAAGTTAAACAGGTGGAATTAGCTGTATATTATATATCGTCAAACTGATGGTATTAGCTGTATATTATGCATAGCTAAACTGATGGTATTGGCTGTATATTATATATCGTAAAACTGATGGTATTAGCTGTATATTATGCATAGCTAAACTGATGGTATTGGCTGTATATTATATATCGTAAAACTGATCGTATTAGCTGTATATTATGCATAGTTATACTGATGGTAGTAGCTGCATGCTATGCATAGTTAAACTGGTGGTATTAGCTGTATATTATGCATAGTTAAACTGATAGTATTAGCTATATATTATGGATAGTTAGACTGATGGTAGTAGCTGTATGCTATGCATAGTTAAACTGGTCGTATTAGCTGTATATTATGCATAGTTAAACTAATAGTATTAGCTATGTATTATGCATAGTTAAACTGGTGGTATTAGCGGTATGCTATGTATAATTAAGCTGATAGTATTAGCTGTATATTATGTATAGATAAACTGGTTGTATTAGCTGTATATTATGCATAATTATACTGATGGTATTAGTTGTATATTATGCATAGTTAAACTGATGATATTAGCTGCATATTATGCATAATTATACTGATGGTATTAGTTGTATATTATGCATAGTTAAACTGATGGTATTAGCTGTATATTATGTATAGTTAAACTGATGGTATTAACTGTATATTATGGATAGTTAAACTGAAGATATTAGTTGTATCTTGTGTATGATTAAACTGATGGTATTAGCTGTATATTATGCATAGTTACACTGATGGTAGTAGCTGTATATTATGCATAGTTACACTGATGGTAGTAGCTGTATATTATGTATAGTTAAACTGATGGTAGTAGCTGTATATTATGCATAGTTAAAATGGTGGTATTAACTGAATATTATGCATGGTAAAACTGATGGTATTAGCTGTATATTATGCATGGTAAAACTGATGGTAGTAGCTGTATATTATGTATAGTTAAATTGGTGTTGTTAGCTGTATATTATGTATAGTTAAACTGATGGTAGTAGCTGTATATTATGCATAGTTAAACTGGTGGTATTAGCTGTATATTATGCATGGTAAAACTGATGGCATTAGCTGTATATTATGCATGGTAAAACTGATGGTAGTAGCTGTATATTATGTATAGTTAAATTGGTGTTGTTAGCTGTATATTATGTATAGTTAAACTGATGGTAGTAGCTGTATATTATGTATAGTTAAACTGGTGGTATTAGCTGTATATTATGAATGGTAAAACTGATGGTATTAGCTGTATAGTATGCATGAATATACTGATGTTAATAGCTGTATATTATATATAGTTAAACAGGTGGTATTAGCTGTATATTATGAATAATTATACTGATGGTATTAGCGGTATATTATGCATAGGTAAACTGATGGTATTAGCTGTATATTATGCATAGCTAAACTGGTGGTATTAGCTGTATACTATGTATAGATAAACTGGTGGTATTAGCTGTATATTATGCATAATTATACTGATGGTATTAGCTGTATAATATGCATAGTTAAACTGATGGTATTACCTGTATATTATGTATAGTTAAATTGATGGTATTAGCTGTATATTATATATAGTTAAACTTATGGTATTAGCTGTATATTATATATAGTTAAACTGATGGTATTAGCTGTAGATCATGCATAGTTAAACTGATGGTATTAGCTGTATATTATGTATAGTTATACTGATGGTAGTAGCTGTATATTATGTATAGTTAAACAGGTGGTATTAGCTGTATATTATATATCGTCAAACTGATGGTATTAGCTGTATATTATGCATAGCTAAACTGATGGTATTGGCTGTATATTATATATCGTAAAACTGATGGTATTAGTTGTATATTATGCATAGTTAGACTAATGGTATTAACTGTATATCATGCATTGTTAGAATGATGGTATTAGCTCTATGTTATGCATAGTTAAACTGGGGGTATTAGCTGTATATTATATATCGTTAAACTAATGGTATTAGCTGTATATTATGCATAGCTAAACTGATGGTTTTAGCTGTAGATTATATATCGTTAAACTGATGGCATTAGCTGTATATTATGTATAGATAAACTGATGGTATTAGCTGTATATCATGTATCGTCAAACTGATGGTATTAGCTGTATATTATGTATAGTTAAATTGATGGTATTAGCTGTATAGTATATATTGTTAAACTTATGGTAATAGCTGTATATTATGTATAGTTAAACTGATGGTATTAGCTGTATATTATATATAGTTATACTGATGGTAGTAGCTGTATATTATGTATTGTTAAACTGGTGGTATTAGCTGTATATTATATATCGTCAAACTGATGGTATTAGCTGTATATTATGCATAGCTAAACTGATGGTATTGGCTGTATATTTTATATCGTAAAACTGATGGTATTAGCTGTATATTATGCATAGTTAGACTGATGGTATTAACTGTATATCATGCATTGTTAGACTGATGGTATTAGATCTATGTTATGCATAGATAAACTGGGGTATTAGCTGTATATTATATATCGTTAAACTAATGGTATTAGCTGTATATTATGCATAGTTAAACTGATGATTTTAGCTGTATATTATATATCGTTAAACTGATGGCATTAGCTGTATATTATGTATAGTTAAACTGATGGTATTAGCTGTATATTAAGCATAGCTAAACTGGTAGTATTAGCTGTATATTATGCATAGTTAATCTGATGGTATTAGCTGTATATTATGTATAGTTAAACTGATGATAGTAGCTGTATAGTATGCATAGTTATACCGGTGGTATTAGCTGTATATTATATATAGTTAAACTGATGGTATTAGCTGTATATTATGCATAGTTAGACTGATGGTATTAGCTGTATAATATGCATTGCTAAACTGGTGGTATTAGCTGTATATTATATATAGCTAAACTGGTGGTATAAGCTGTATATTATGTATAGCTAAACTGATGGTAGTAGTTGTATATTGTGTATAGTTAAATTGGTGATATGAGCTGTATATTATATATATAGTTTAGCTGATGGTATTAGCTGTGTATTATGTATAGTAATACTGATGATATTAGCTGTATATTATATATAGTTATACTGATGTTATTAGCGGTATATTATGCATAGGTAAACTGATGGTATTAGTTATATATTATGCATAGTTAAACTGATGGTATTAGCTGTATATTATGGATAGCTAAACTCATGGTATTAGCTGTATATTATGCATAGTTAAACTGGTGGTATTAGCTGTATATTATGAATAGTTAAACTGTGGATACTAGCTGTATATTATGCATTGTTAAACTGATGGCTTTAGCTGTATATTATGCATAGTTACACTGATGGTATTATCTGTATATTATGCATAGCTGTACAGACGGTATTAGCCGTATATTATTCATAGTTAAACTGGTGGTATTAGCTGTATATTATGCATAGTTAGACTAATGGTATTAACTGTATATTATGCATAGTTAAACTGATGATATTAGCTGTATATTATATATAGTTAAACTGATGATATTATCTGTATATTATATATAGTTAAACTGATGGTATTAGCTGTATATTATGCAAAGTTAAACTGGTGGTATTAGCTCTATGTCATGCACAGTTAAACTGGTGATATTAGCTGTATATTATGCATAGTTAAAGTGATGGTATTAGTTGTATATTATGCATAGTTAGACTGATTGTATTAGCTCTCTAATATATATAGTTAAACTGGTGGTATTAGCTGTATATTATAGCTAGTTAAACTGATGGTAGCATCTGTATATTATGCATAGTTAAACTGATGGTAGTAGCTGTATATTCTGCATAGTTAAACTGGTGGTATTTGCTGTATATTATGCATAGTTAAAGTGATGGTATTAGTTGTATATTATGTATAGTTAAACTGATGGTATTAGCTGTATATTATATATAGTTAAACTGGTGGTATTAGCTGTATATTATGCATAGCTAATCTGGTTTTATTAGAAGCATGCTATATATTGTTAAACTGATGGTATTAGCTGTATATTATATATAGATATACTCATGGTATTAGCTGTATATTATATATAGATATACTCATGGTATTAGCTGTATACTATGCATAGCAAAACAGATGGTATTAGCTGTCTATTATGCATAGTTAGACTGATGATATTAGCTGTATGTTATGTATCGCCATCGGTAAACTAATGGTATTAGCTGTATATTATATATAGATATACTCATGGTATTACCTGTATATTATATATTGATATACTCATGGTATTAGCTGTATATTATATATTGATATACTCATGGTATTAGCTGTATATTATATATTGATATACTCATGGTATTAGCTGTATATTATATATTGATATACTCATGGTATTAGCTGTATATTATATATTGATATACTCATGGTATTAGCTGTATATTATATATTGATATACTCATGGTATTAGCTGTATATTATATATTGATATACTCATGGTATTAGCTGTATATTATATATAGATATACTCATGGTATTAGCTGTATATTATATATAGATATACTCATGGTATTAGCTGTATATTATATATAGATATACTCATGGTATTAGCTGTATATTATATATAGATATACTCATCGTATTAGCTGTATATTATATATAGATATACTCATGGTATTAGCTGTATATTA
This sequence comes from Bathymodiolus septemdierum, assembly GCA_963383655.1. NCBI lineage: Eukaryota > Metazoa > Mollusca > Bivalvia > Mytilida > Modiolidae > Bathymodiolus > Bathymodiolus septemdierum. Next base: position 129,378,828 of record OY726519.1, on the reverse strand, counting down.
TATATAGATATACTGATGGTATTAGCTGTATATTATATATAGATATACTGATGGTATTAGCTGTATGTTATATATAGATATACTCATCGTATTAGCTGTATATTATATATAGATATACTCATGGTATTAGCTGTATATTATATATTGATATACTCATGGTATTAGCTGTATATTATATATTGATATACTCATGGTATTAGCTGTATATTATATATTGATATACTCATGGTATTAGCTGTATATTATATATTGATATACTCATGGTATTAGCTGTATATTATATATTGATATACTCATGGTATTAGCTGTATATTATATATTGATATACTCATGGTATTAGCTGTATATTATATATTGATATACTCATGGTATTAGCTGTATATTATATATAGATATACTCATCGTATTAGCTGTATATTATATATAGATATACTCATCGTATTAGCTGTAAATTATATATAGATATACTGATGGTATTAGCTGTATATTATATATAGATATACTCATGGTATTAGCTGTATGTTATATATAGATATACTCATCGTATTAGCTGTATATTATATATAGATATACTCATGGTATTAGCTGTATATTATATATAGATATACTGATGGTATTATCTGTATATTATATATAGATATACTCATGGTATTAGCTGTATGTTATATATAGATATACTCATCGTATTAGCTGTATATTATATATAGATATACTCATGGTATTAGCTGTATATTATATATTGATATACTCATGGTATTAGCTGTATATTATATATTGATATACTCATGGTATTAGCTGTATATTATATATTGATATACTCATGGTATTAGCTGTATATTATATATTGATATACTCATGGTATTAGCTGTATATTATATATTGATATACTCATGGTATTAGCTGTATATTATATATTGATATACTCATGGTATTAGCTGTATATTATATATTGATATACTCATGGTATTAGCTGTATATTATATATAGATATACTCATGGTATTAGCTGTATATTATATATAGATATACTCATGGTATTAGCTGTATATTATATATAGATATACTCATGGTATTAGCTGTATATTATATATAGATATACTCATCGTATTAGCTGTATATTATATATAGATATACTCATGGTATTAGCTGTATATTATATATAGATATACTCATGGTATTAGCTGTATATTATATATAGATATACTCATGGTATTAGCTGTATATTATATATTGATATACTCATGGTATTAGCTGTATATTATATATAGATATACTCATCGTATTAGCTGTATATTATATATAGATATACTCATCGTAGTAGCTGTATACTATGCATAGCAAAACAGATGGTATTAGCTGTCTATTATGCATAGTTAGACTGATGATATTAGCTGTATGTTATGTATCGCCATCGGTAAACTAATGGTATTAGCTGTATATTATGCATAGCTAAACTGGTGGTATTAGCTGTATATTGTGTATAGTTAAACTGATGGTATTATCTGTATATTATGGATAGTTAAACGGATGGTATTAGCTGTATATTATATATAGTTATACTCATGGTATTAGCTGTAGCTATGTATAGTTAAACAGATGGTAGTAGCTGTATATTATGCACAGTTAGACTGATGGTATTTGCTGTATATTATACATAGTTAAACTGATGGTAGTAGCTGTATGCTATGCATAGTTAAACTGATGGTATTAGCTGTATATTATGCATCGGTAAACTGATGGTATTAGCTGTATATTATGCATCGGTAAACTGATGGTATTAGCTGTATATTATGTACAATTATACTGATGGTAGTATATGTATATTATGTATAACTAAACTGGTGGTGTTAACTGTATATTATATATAGTTAAACTGATTGTAGTTGCTGTATATTATTATAGGGATAAACGCATGTTTTCGGAGTTTATTGATGTATAACCTGGACCAATTCACTCACAAACAAATAAAAGTCCAAAGGACTTTTATGTAAGTTTGTAATTTGTTTGTGAGTGACTTGGTCCAGGTTATATATCAATAAACTCCGGAAAAAATGTGTTTAATCGTTATAATTCTGTAACTAAGTTTTGTTTTGTTCATTTGTTTTGAAAATTTACCTTTGGGAATCCCCAGTACGCACACATACATTCCATCGATGTGTTTCGGCCATGAATAACAAAATGAATTAACCTTATTTCCTACTTTAAACTAGACGGTCATGTAATTAAGTTACCGATATTTTCCAATTTGATGGCATTTTGCATTTAGCTACTCAAAGAAGTAAAATGCCCACAAAATCGTAAAATAAATCAGTAACCAGCTTGTGTCAATCAGCGTCCCTTGTAAACAACGTCATAGGATGACGATATATTGAAAAAGTCGAAGTCTATAGATGGTTGTCTTAAGTATTTTTTCCGGAATTTTTTTTTTTGTGAATAATACAAGCTTTTTTTTTCATTGACATTATTTTTTTTATTTCATATCTAACAATAATTGTCGATTATTAACAAAAAATGTTGTTTCTTTTATCTTTTATTGGCATCGATGTTGGTCATGTATTTGTGTGTTATAGGTATCAATGTTTGTCATGTATTTGTGTGTTATAGCTATCGATGTTATTCATATATTTCTCGATTATAGGTATCGATGTTTGTCATGTATTTCTGGGTTATAGGTATCGATGTTGGTCATGTATGTGTGTATTATAGGTATCAATGTTGGTCATGTATTTGTATGTCATAGATATCGATGTTGGATATGTATCTGTGGGTTATAGGTATCGATGTTGGTCATGTATGTGTTGGTTATAGGTATCGATGTTGGTTATGTATTTGTGTGTTATAGGTATCGATGTTGGTTGTGTATTTGTGTGTAATAGGTATCAATATTGGTCATGTATTTGTGGGTTATAGGTATCGATGTTGGTCATGTATTTGTGGGTTATATGTATCGATGTTAGTCATGTATTTCTGGGTTATAGGTATCGATGTTGGTCATGTATTTGTGTGTTATAGGTATCGATGTTGGTCATGTATGTGTGGGTTATAGGTATCCATGTTGGTCATGTATTTGTGGGTTATAGGTATCGATATTGTTCATGTATTTGTGGGTTTTAGGTATCGATGTTGATCATATATTTGTGGGTTAGAGGTATCGATGTTGGTCATGTATTTGTGGGTTATAGGTATCGATGTTGGTCATGTATTTGTGGGTTATAGGTATCGATGTTGGTCATGTATTTGTGGGTTATAGGTATCGATGTTAGACATGTATGTGTGTATTATAGGTATCGATGTTGGCTATGTATTTGTGGTTTATAGGTATCGATGTTGGTAATGTATTTGTGGATTATAGGTATCGATGTTGGTTATGTATTTGCGTGTTATAGGTATCGATGTTGGTCATGTATTTGAGGGTTATAGGAATCGATCTTGGTCATCTATTTCTGGGTTTTAGGTATCGATGTTGGTCATGTATTTGTGGGTTATAGGTATCGAAGTTGGTCATGTATTTGTGTGCTATAGGTATCGATGTTGGTCAAGTATTATTGCGTTAGAGGTATCGATGTTGGTCATATATTTCTGAGTTATAGGCATCGATGTTGGTCATGTATTTCTGGGTTATAGGTATCGATGTTGGTCATGTATGTGTGTATTATAGGTATCGATGTTGGTTTTGTATTTGTGGGTTATAGGTGTCGATGTTGGTCATGTATTTGTGTGTTATAGGTATCGATGTTGGTGATGTATTTGTGGGTTATAGGTATCGATGTTGGTCATCTATTTCTGTGTTATAGGTATTGATGTTGGTCATGTATGTGTGTTTTATAGGTATCGATGTTGGTCATTTATTTGTGGGTTATAGCTTTCGATGTTGGTCATGTATCTGTGTCCTATAGGTATCGATGTTGGTCATTTATTTGTGGGTTATAGGTATCGATGTTGGTCATGTATGTGTGTATTATAGGTATCGATGTTGGTTATGTATTTGTGTGTTATTGGAATCGATGTTGGTCATGTATATGTGGGTTATAGGTATCGATGTTGGTCATGTATTTCTGGGTTATAGGTATCGATGTTAGTCATGTATTTGTGTGTTATAGGTATCGATGTTGGTCACGTATTTGTGTGCTATAGGTATCGATGTTGGTCATGTATTTGTGGGTTATAGGTATCGATGTTGGTTGTGTATTTCTGTGTTATAGGTATTGATGTTGGTCATGTATTTATGGGTTATAGGTATCGATGTTGGTCATGTATCTGTGGGTTATAGGTATCGATGTTGGTCATGTATTTGTGGGTTATAGGTATCGATGTTGGTCATGTATTTGTGGGTTATATGTATCGATGTTGTTCATGTATTTGTGGGTTATATGTATCGATGTTGGCCATGAATATCTGGGTTATAGGTATCGATGTTAGTCATGTATCTGTGGGTTATAGGTATCGATGTTGGTCATGTATTTCTGGGTTATAGGTATCGATGTTAGTCATGTATTTCTGGGTTATAGGTATCGATGTTGGTCATGTATTTGTGTGTTATAGGTATCGATGTCGGTCATGTATTTGTGGGTTATAGGTATCCATGTTGGTCATGTATTTGTGTGTAATAGGTATCAATATTGGTCATGTATTTGTGGGTTATAGGTATCGATGTTGGTCATGTATTTATGGGTTATAGGTATCGATGTTAGTCATGTATTTCTGGGTTATAGGTATCGATGTTGGTCATGTATTTGTGTGTTATAGGTATCGATGTTCGTCATGTATTTTTGGGTTATAGGTATCGATGTTGGTAATATATTTCTGAGTTATAGGCATCGATGTTGGTCATGTATTTCTGGCTTATAGGTATCGATGTTGGTCATGTATGTGTGTATTATAGGTATCGATGTTGGTTATCTATTTGTGTGTTATAGGTATCGATGTTGGTCTTGTATTTGTGGGCTATAGGTATCGATGTTGGTCATCTATTTCTGGGTTATAGGTATCGATGTTGGTCATGTATGTGTGTTTTATAGGTATTGATGTTGGTCATGTATTTGTGGGTTATAGCTTTCGATGTTGGTCATGTATCTGTGTGCTATAGGTATCGATGTTGGTCATTTATTTGTGGGTTATAGGTATCGATGTTGGTCATGTATGTGTGTATTATAGCTATCGATCTTGGTTTTGTATTTGTGTGTTATTGGTATCGATGTTGGTCATGTATTTGTGGGTTATAGGTATCGATGTTGGTCATGTATTTTTGTGTTATAGGTATCGATGTTGGTCATGTATTTCTGGGTTATAGGTATCGATGTTAGTCATGTATTTGTGTGTAATAGGTATCGATGTTGGTAATGTATTTCTGGGTTATAGGTATCGATGTTGGTCACGTATTTGTGTGCTATAAGTATCGATGTTGGTCATTTATTTGTGGGTTATAGGTATCGATGTTGGTTGTGTATTTCTGTGTTATAGGTATCGATGTTAGTCATGTATCTGTGGGTTATAGGTATCGATGTTGCTCATGTATTTGTGGGTTATAGGTATCGATGTTGGTCATGTATTTGTGGGTTATATGTATCGATGTTGGTCATGTATATGTGGGTTATAGGTATCGATGTTGGCCATGAATATCTGGGTTATAGGTATCGATGTTAGTCATGTATGTGTGTATGATAGGTATCGATGTTGGTTATGTATCTGTGGGTTATAGGTATCGATGTTGGTCATGTATTTATGGGTTATAGGTATCGATGTTGGTCATGTATCTGTGGGTTATAGGTATCGATGTTGGTCATGTATTTGTGGGTTATAGGTATCGATGTTGGTCATGTATTTGTGTGTTATAGGTATCGACATTGGTCATGAATGTGTGTATAATAGGTATCGATGTTGGTCATGTATCTGTGGGTTATAGGTATCGATGTTGATCATGTATTTGTGGGTTATAGGTATCGACGTTGGTCATGTAATTGTATGTTATAGGTATCGACGTTGGTCATGAATGTGTGTATTATAGGTATCGATGTTGGTCATGTATTTGTGGGTTATAGGTATCGATGTTGGTCATGTATTTCTGGGTTATAGGTATCGATGTTAGTCATGTATTTCTGGGTTATAGGTATCGATGTTGGTCATGTATTTGTGTGTTATAGGTATCGATGTCGGTCATGTATTTGTGGGTTATAGGTATCCATGTTGGTCATGTATTTGTGTGTAATAGGTATCAATATTGGTCATGTATTTGTGGGTTATAGGTATCGATGTTGGTCATGTATTTGTGGGTTTCAGGTATCGATGTTAGTCATGTATTTCTGGTTTATAGGTATCGATATTGGTCATGCATTTGTGTGTTACAGGTATCGATGTCGGTCATGTATTTGTGGGTTATAGGTATCCATGTTGGTCATGTATTTGTGGGTTATAGGTATCGATATTGTTCATGTATTTGTGGGTTTTAGGTATCGATGTTGATCATATATTTGTGGGTTAGAGGTATCGATGTTGGTCATGTACTTGTGGGTTATTGGTATCGATGTTGGTCATGTATTTCTGGGTTATAGGTATCGATGTTGGTCATGTATGTGTGTATTATAGGTATCGATGTTTGTTATGTATGTGTATGTTATAGGTATCGATGTTGGTCATTTATTTGTGGGTTATAGGTATCGAAGTTGGTCATGTATTTGTGTGTTATAGGTGTCGATGTTGGTCATTTATTTGTGGGTTATAGGTATCGATGTTGGTCATGTATTTGTGGGTTATAGGTATCGATGTTGGTCATTTATTTGTGGGTTATAGGTATCGATGTTGGTCATGCATTTGTGTGTTATAGGTATCGATGTTTGTCATGTATTTGTGGGTTATAGCTTTCGATGTTGGTCATGTATCTGTGAGCTATGGGTATCGATGTTGGTCATGTATTTCTGGGTTATAGGTATCGATGTTGGTCATGTATGTGTGTATTATAGGTATCGATGTTGGTCATGTATTTATGTGTTATACGTATCGATGTTGGTCATGCATTTGTAAATTATAGGTATCGATGTTGGTCATGTATTTGTGGGTTATAGGTATCGATGTTGGTCATGTATTTATGTGTTATACGTATCGATGTTGGTCATGCATTTGTAAATTATACGTATCGATGTTGGTCATGTATTTGTGGGTTATAGGTATCGATGTTTGTCATGTATTTCTGGGTTATAGGTTTCGATGTTGGTTATGTATATCTCTGCTATAGGTATCGATGTTGGTCATGTATTTGTGTGTTATTGGTATCGATGTTGGTCATGTATTTGCGGGTTATAGGTATCGATGTTGGTCATGTATTTCTAGGTTATAGGTATCGATATTGGTCATGTATTTGTGTGTTATAGGTATCGATGTTGGTTATGTATTTGTGTGTTAAAGGTATCGATGTTGGTCATGCATTTGTGTGTTATAGGTATCGATGTTGGTCATGTACTTGTGGGTTATAGGTATCGATGTTGGTCATGTATTTGTGTGTTAAAGGTATCGATGTTGGTCATGCATTTGTGTGTTATAGGTATCGATGTTTGTCATGTATTTGTGGGTTATATGTATCGATGTTGTTCATGTATTTCTGGGTTATATGTATCGATGTTGGTCATGTATTTGTGGTTATTGCTTTCGATGTTGGTCATGTACTTGTGGGTTATAGGTATCGATGTTGGTCATGTATTTGTGTGTTATAGGTATCGATGTTGGTCATGTATTTGTGTGTTATAGGTATCGATGTTGGTCATGTATTTGTGTGTTATAGGTATCGATGTTTATCATGTGATTGTGGGTTATAGGTATCGAAGTTGGTCATGTATTTCTGGGTTATTGGTATCGATGTTGGTCATGTATTTCTGGGTTATTGGTATCGATGTTGGTCATGTATTTCTGGGTTATAGGTATCGATGTTGGTCATGTATATGTGAGTTATAGGTATCGAAGTTGGTCATGTATTTCTGGGTTATAGGTATCGATGTTGGTCATGTATGTGTGTATTATAGGAATCGATGTTGGTCATATATTTGTGGGTTACAGGGATCGTTGTTGGTCATGTATTTGTGTGTTATAGATATCGATGTTGGTCATGTATTTCTGGGTTATTGGTATCGATGTTTTTCATGTATTTCTGGGTTATAGGTTTCGATGTTGGTCATGCATGTGTGTATTATAGGAATCGATGTTGGGCATGTATTTGTGGGTTATAGGTTGCAATCTTGGTCATGTATTTGTGGGTTATAGGTATCGATGTTGGTCATGTATTTATGGGTTATAGGTATCGATGTTGGTCATGTATTTGTGGGTTATAGGTATCGATGTTGGTCATGTATTTCTGGGTTATAGGTATCGATGTTGGTCATGTATTTGTGGGTTTTAGGTATCGATGTTGGTCATGTGATTGTGGGTTATAGGTATCCATGTTGGTCATATATTTGTGGGTTATAGGTATCGATGTTGGTCATGTGATTGTGGGTTATAGGTATCGATGTTGGTCATGTATTTCTGGGTTACTGGTATCGATGTTGGTCATGTATTTCTGGGTTATAGGTATCGATGTTGGTCATGTATTTGTGAGTTATAGGTATCGATGTTGGTCATGTATTTCTGGGTTATAGGTATCGATGTTAGTCATGTATGTGTGTCTTATAGGAATCGATGTTGGTTATGTATTTGTGGGTTATATGTATCGATGTTGGTCATGTATTTGTGGGTTACAGGGATCGTTGTTGGTCATGTATTTGTGGGTTATAGGTATCGATGTTGGTCATGTATTTCTGGGTTATTGGTATCGATGTTGGTCATGTATTTCTGGGTTATAGGTATCGATGTTGGTCATGTATTTGTGAGTTATAGGTATCGATGTTGGTCATGTATTTCTGGGTTATAGGTATCGATGTTAGTCATGTATGTGTGTCTTATAGGAATCGATGTTGGTTATGTATTTGTGGGTTATATGTATCGATGTTGGTCATGTATTTGTGGGTTACAGGGATCGTTGTTGGTCATGTATTTGTGGGTTATAGGTATCGATGTTGGTCATGTATTTCTGGGTTATAGGTATCGATGTTGGTCATGTATTTGTGGGCTATAGGTATCGATGTTGGTCATGTGATTGAGGGTTATAGGTATCGATGTTGGTCATGTATTTCTGGGTTATTGGTATCGATGTTGGTCATGTATTTCTGGGTTATAGGTATCGATGTTGGTCATGTATTTGTGAGTTATAGGTATCGATGTTGGTCATGTATTTCTGGGTTATAGGTATCGATGTTAGTCATGTATGTGTGTCTTATAGGAATCGATGTTGGTTATGTATTTGTGGGTTATATGTATCGATGTTGGTCATGTATTTGTGGGTTACAGGGATCGTTGTTGGTCATGTATTTGTGTGTTATAGATATCGATGTTGGTCATGTATTTCTGGGTTATTGGTATCGATGTTTTTCATGTATTTCTGGGTTATAGGTATCGATGTTGGTCATGCATGTGTGTATTATAGGAATTGATGTTGGGCATGTATTTGTGGATTATAGGTTGCAATGTTGGTCATGTATTTGTGGGTTATAGGTATCGATGTTGGTCATGTATTTGTGGGATATAAGTATCGATGTTGGTCCTGTATTTCTGGGTTATAGTTATCGATGTTGGTCATGTATTTGTGGGTTATAGGTATCGATGTTGGTCATGTATTTCTGGGTTATATGTATCGATGTTGGTCATTTATTTCTGGGTTATAGGTATCGATGTTGGTCATGTATTTGTGGGTTATATGTATCGATGTTGGTCATGTATTTGTGGGATATAAGTATCGATGTTGGTCCTGTATTTCTGGATTATAGTTATCGATGTTGGTCATGTATTTGTGGGTTATATGTATCGATGTTGGTCATGTATTTGTGGGTTATATGTATCGATGTTGGTCATTTATTTCTGGGTTATAGGTATCTATTTTGCCTCTTTCGACGATTTTGATATTTAATTTTAAAGCTGCGACAGTGTGGTATCTTTTTGATTGTCATTTTATTTATATCCAGATATGTATCGCATTGATGTTTGTTGTTTTTGTTTGTATGATGGTTATTAACGCCACTTTCATCAATATTTCAGCTATATTGTGGCGGTCAGTTTTATTGGTATAGGAAACGGAGGACCTGGAGAAAACCATCGACCTGTTGGGATTCGAACTCACAACACCAATGGTGATAGGTACTGATTGCATCTGTAGTTGTAAATACCGCTACCATACAATCACGGCCACGACTGCCCCCTGTATCAAAATGAGATCCAAAAATGTATCTCATTGATATCCAGAAATGAATAGCACTGATATCCAAAAATGTATCACATTGATATCGAGAAATCTATCACATTGATATCGAAGAAAATGTATCAAATTGATATCCAGAAATGTATCACATTGATATCCAAAAATGTATCAAATTAATATCCAGAAATGTATCACATGGATATCCAGAAAACGTATCATATTTATATGCAAAATGCATAATATGGATATTTGACAAGTAATCACATTGAGATCCAAAAATGTATCACATTGATATCCAGAAATGTATGGCATTGATATCGAGAAATGAATAGCACTGATATCCAAAACTGTATCACATTGATATCGAGAAATGTATCACATTGATATCCAGAAATGTATCACATTGATATCCAGAAATGTATCACATTGATATCTGGAAATGTAACACATCGATATCCAAAAATGTATCACATGCATATTCGAAAAGTAATCACATTGATATTTCACAAATGTATCACATTGATATCCAGAATTGTATAGTATTGATATCCGGAACTGTATCACATTGCTATCTAGAAATGTATCACATTGATATCCAGAAATGTATCACATTGACATCGAAGAAAAATGTATCATATGGATATCCAAATATGTATCGCATTGATATAAAAACATGTATCACATTGATATCGAGAAATGTATCATATTGATATCCAGAATTGTATCACATTTATATCGAGAAATATATCACATTGATATCCAGAATTGCATCACATTGAAATCGAGAAATGTATCACATTGATATTCAGAATAGTATCACATTGATATCGAAAAATGTATCACATTGATATCCAGAATTGCATCACATTGAAATCGAGAAATGTATCACATTGATATTCAGAATAGTATCACATTGATATCGAGAAATGTAACGCATTGATATCGAAGAAAAATGTATCACATGGATATCCAAAGATGTAGCGCATTGATATCCCCAAAAAATATCTTATTTATTTCCAGAAATGTATCACATTGATATCGAAAAAAATGTATCACATTGATATCCAGAAATGTATCACATTGATATCCAGAAATGTATCACATGGATATCCAGAAAAAGTATCACATTGGTATCCTAAAATGTATCACATGGATATTTGAAAAGTATTCACATTGAGATGAGCTAGGTAATTGGATTACCCAACAACTCATACAAGCTTATCACCAATACGACGTGGGTTCGCGCCCGGCTTTGGAAATAACAAAAAAGGGTACACTCGATTCACAGTCGCAAGTGATAAGGTTTACCGGTTGCTTGTCCATAGTCGGTGGTTCTCTCCGGGTACTCTGGCTTTTTCCACCACTATAAAAGGTCGCCATGTTATAGCTGAAATATTGCTGAAAGTGGCGTTAAACAACAAAAATCAATCAATCAATCGAAATCGAAAAACATATGAAACTGATATCCAAAATTGCATCACATGATATCCAAAAATGTATCACATTGATATAAAAAAAATGGAACACATTGATATAAAAAATGTATATTTTTCTATAGTGTATTGGAAATGACAATAACATGATTGCTGAAATAAGGAAGCTAAATCAGAATGGTGTAGACAGATTGAGCTTGACGTGTGAGTTTTATCTTTAAAATAGTTTGATTTATCTGATAATATGTGAATTTATGAAGCATGGCCTGTCAAATATGAGTACTATGCCATGACACATCCACAATTCAAAAAGGTTTGGGTATATTTTAATTGAAAATAGCAAATTCAGGGCCGTAACTGCCTTTTCTGATTTTCTGAGAAGAAAAAAACAATAAATAAAACTAAATAATAAAAAAAAATACAGAGCGAGAGGGAGAGAGAGAGAAGGACTGACAGCCAACTTCAACTAGTCTTTATCATCCACCATGACAGTTTTAACATTTTTCACCTGAGGTTGACAGATGGATGGCAAGTGTGTCCGCTGCAACTTAGTTTGTCAACACACTCACTGGCTCAATTTCTTATGCTGACTCTGAATTGTATCCAAATGTTCATGCGATTTTAAAGCTACTTCTAACATTACCAGTCGGTTCCTGTGCATGTCAGAGGTCTTTCTCGGCTCTTCGGTGACACAAGACTTCGTGTCAGTAGAGCACCAATGACTGAAGATCACCTGTGTGGATTGGCGATGCTTCACGTCCACCGTAATGATATTGGCGGGAAGGTAAATCCAGAACCTGTTCTCAAAAGAGGAGAATCGTTTTTGCATCCACCGACTAATTACTGTCATTTGAAATTAGTCATCAAAATATTTTTTTTTTTAAATTAAACTCAGTTGCGTTATGCTTAATTTATCATAGAGGATTCGACAAGTGGTCGTGATTTACAATAGTAACTGGTACATAAAGCGTCTCAATAATATAGAAATCGATAAATAAAAAATGCGTTATTTTGGGTCGTAATAGCTGGTCATCATACCTCTGCTTCCCCTGTTTTAAATCCCTAGTTACGGCCCTGACATTAAATCCCTAGTTACGGCCCTGACATTAAATAATGTGTAATTGTTGTTTGACGCCAAGAGAAAATGTTTGGAGCTCCATCATGGCGAGAGGAGAACATGTTACATTTCGATGAGATGATGATAATTGTAATAGACTAACACACAAAGTTTCATTCTAATAGGGATAGTTCATTAACACAGTTCACTTATTAGCATGTCGCTACACTCTGGTACATTATCCTGATGTCGAGCTAGACCAGCTTTTTACTCCTTAGTGCTGCGTGCTTGGTGAAGAAGCAGAAAAGACAATTGTCATAGTCTTTGTATTGGCTCGATCTGGGCTAGAACCCACGATCTACCGCATTCGAGGCGAGCACGGTGTGGTCCCTTTGATGTCTAAGTTACAGATGCACATTGTTGTAACTACAGTTGGTAAAGTTTGAATATATCATATTAGCTGCTTTGTGATATGTTTTAGTGCTTGACAATATTCATGCCCTTAACGTACAGTGTTTCATCTATATAACAGGTTCAATAACATAAAACAACTATAAAGAAATTAGGAAAGGTATGGCTTTACCGAGTCACCTATTCTGACTGCCACTGAAGGTATGGCTTTACCGAGTGAACTATTCTGACTGCCACTGAAGGTATGGCTTTACCGGGTTACCTATTATGACTGCCACTGAAGGTATGGCTTTACCGAGTGAACTATTCTGACTGCCACTGAAGGTATGGCTTTACCGGGTCACCTATTCTGACTGCCACTGAAGGTATGGCTTTACCGAGTGAACTATTCTGACTGCCACTGAAGGTATGGCTTTACCGGGTTACCTATTATGACTGCCACTGAAGGTATGGCTTTACCGGGTCAACTATTATGACTGCCACTGAAGGTATGGCTTTACCGAGTGAACTATTCTGACTGCCACTGAAGGTATGGCTTTACCGAGTGAACTATTCTGACTGCCACTGAAGGTATGGCTTTACCGGGTTACCTATTCTGACTGCCACTGAAGGTATGGCTTTACCGGGTCAACTATTATGACTGCCACTGAAGGTATGGCTTTACCGGGTTACCTATTCTGACTGCCACTGAAGGTATGGCTTTACCGAGTGAACTATTCTGACTGCCACTGAAGGTATGGCTTTACCGAGTGAACTATTCTGACTGCCACTGAAGGTATGGCTTTACCGGGTTACCTATTCTGACTGCCACTGAAGGTATGGCTTTACCGGGTCAACTATTATGACTGCCACTGAAGGTATGGCTTTACCGGGTCACCTATTCTAAAGTATGTAGCGACTACAATGGACTTACCTTTTTTTCGAAATATACAAAACAGGTTTTTAACTTGCTGGGAGCATAGCACTCTTCAAACAGGCTATCCACTATGTTCCACGTTAAAGCTTTCCATATTATAACCTGATAACCCTACCGTCATAGAGAGGGTCCCCCCCTATACGCCAGCCGGAACACGCCTAATGTAAGAGAGGGTTCCCCCTATACGCCACCCGGAACGATAACCCTACCGTCATAGAGAGGGTTCCCCCTATACGCCACCCGGAACGATAACCCTACCGTCATACAGAGGGTTCCCCCTATACGCCACCCGGAACGATAACCCTACCGTCATAGAGAGGGTTCCCCCTATAGGCCACCCGGAACGATAACCCTACCGTCATAGAGAGGGTTCCCCCTATACGCCACCCGGAACACGCCTAATGTATTTGTTTTGTTTTTGCTTACAGAAATAATTATCTATTGAACTAATGTATCATTAACGTCTTTGATGTTTATTTTGCTTAAAAATATTAATTATGCAAATTTTGTTTCTTTCAGTTACTCCAAATGATCTAGTATATTATGAACGAGTGCTGGTATTGATTATGGCCATTCTATTATACTCTGACTTTTACACAGAAGGCAATAGTCAATTCACAACTAAGAATATTTGTATTATAATTTTAGCTTTATTTTTGTTATTTATAATTGGTATATCTGGCACTACTTCATTTGCATGGTGGTAACAGAACATTTCCCTGATAGAGTTATGATTAAACGAAACTTTATGACAAAAGAAATGATTTAAATTTTCTCATTGTGAACTTTCCATTTATATGTAGCAACATTCTCGTTTTATTCCAATAAATGTCAAGTCGAAACAGTGCAAAATGAGATTGTTTTATTGGCTTAGATATTATACTGTTATCCATTCTTATTTTCTCGAAACCATTCTTATTTATTCCGATTTTGGTATCTCTAGGTAAAATTAAGGATGTAAAATTAAAATTTCCCTGCACCAGATAACTTCACTACTTGATTACCTTGACATAATAGTATTGATAACGTCTACCTATATTAGAAAAGTTTTAAAGAAACCAAAGGGGTAATCAGAAGCCTTAAATCGAAAAAAGTCAGACAATACAATAGCTCAACGAAAATGACAAAAAACCAACAAGCGTGATCTATAAAACACTACACAGAAAACTAAAGATGGAGTAACACGACTTTGTTATTTGTTGCTGTTGCCTACAGATCGATCAGTTGTTCCCGACAACATCTTCTGTTGTACACACCCTGTGTTCGTGTTCTTGTGGAAACACTAATAAATGTTAATGTTAAAATGACAGACTTTCTTAATAAGCAATGTTAAATTTAGTTAACATTTTATATTCTAAAGGATTGTTTTATTGGTGTTTATCCTGCATTTGTGTAATATTGAACATGAAGGGGTGAAAACAAATGTCATTGTTATTTAGTCATGAACCTAATGAAGTTGTTATGATACCTGCATTTTTTCAAGCCACATGGAATAAATCATAACAATATAATCGAGGGCATAATAGAGGAAACCATTAAAAACTATTGGAGCGACCCTTGTTAAAAAGATGAGCAACAAGTACCCCATAGAAAACGTGGGGTGAACCAATGTGCTCGCTAAGGATTTTTAGTTCTATCTTGTCATTGCTGATGCTGTTGGTGATACGCCTTTTATCTCAGACTTGAACTTGATCAATATGGAAAAAAACAAAAAACAAACAGTGAAATGAAATAAAACAATTACGGCACTTCACTGCATGCGATATTATACAATTAATAACTTTTCATAAGGTGGACACTGTGATTTATCAACCCCGAGGAAGTGATGTTCACCGAAGCCAACGGCTGAGGTGAACATAAATAATAAATAATAAATAAATAAATCAGCTTTATTTAGAGTCGGCATGGTTAAAAACAACATACAACATAAGCTCTGTTGAGCTTTTGACCGACATACACAGACACAGAATAAATAACAAATAACAAGCATGCAACATACAGCTAAAATACAAGACTAAGTAAGCACTACATGTAAAATACTAACAGTTACCAGATAAGCAAAAAAGCAGATTAAAAGCTGATGTTATAAGCTAAGCATACCAAGAGCTAATGTAGCAAACTATGAACAACTAAAAGCTGATATTATGAGCAAAGCATAAAATTTTTATAAGCACAATAAATAAAAACTGGATATGACCTAGATGGTAGAAATTTAAACAAATTTAAAAGTCAGCACAAACTGAACATGTACATACATTTCCATTCCAAGATTTAAAATATTCTTAAACTGATTAAAATTGGACATTTTTCTAAAATCATCAGGTAGGTCATTCCATAAAACAGCTGCTGCATATTTAAAACTATTCTTACCGTAGGTAGATGTTCGCACCCTAGGTATATCTACAATATTGGAATATCTAAAATTATATTTACAATCTTTAAAAACAACTAAATCATGTAAACAAGATGGTGAAAGTTTGTTTAAAATCTTAAAACATTCAATAGCCATGATACGCATTCTTCTAACTTTCAGAGATGGAACTTCTAAGAGGTTGATAAATCAGTGTCCACCGAAATGAAAAGTCATCAATTGTTTTATTAAATGACACATTCTAAGTGCAATTTTGGGGTGAAAATTGTGAATTGTTGCTGTTTCTTTGACATTTCCTTTTATTCTTTTTTATATGTAGCTGCTTCAAACCAACCAGTTCTTAAAGCTTGACATTCTAATGTTTCAAAACAATAAAATTGATTAAGAAAAAACGAATACAATTTCAAAATTTTAACAAATAAAATATCAGAACGTGTCTTAACTTCTGGTTGTACTGACGAAGCTGCTTCGTTCATTTTTGTTTACTAACAGTCGTCTACTGATTACCGAAGTTCGTTAGCAAGACCGCCTCTGATTGGTTGAGGTTCAAAATGTCGACCAATCAAATTTATCGATATTAATCAGCCTACTGGTTTTCCCCTGTTACTATATTTGGGTACGTACTAACTGTGACATGAGATTTATTAACCTCACGCGCAAAATTGCGCGGTGGACATGTAGT
Source organism: Bathymodiolus septemdierum (assembly GCA_963383655.1). Classification (NCBI taxonomy): domain Eukaryota; kingdom Metazoa; phylum Mollusca; class Bivalvia; order Mytilida; family Modiolidae; genus Bathymodiolus; species Bathymodiolus septemdierum. The sequence continues at coordinate 129,361,686 of OY726519.1, read as the reverse complement.
TCTGTTAGAGGAAGCAATGAACCTTCTAATCCAATTAGAATTAAGAAAATTCATAGTCATTTAATAATATACATTTATTGCATGCTGGTGAGGGAGATATGAAAATGTATTCACCCAAGAGTATCATATTCCCTAAGGGCAACGCCCGAGAGGAATATGATACTCGAGGGTGAATACATTTTAAAATTTCCTGAACCCGCATGCTATAAATGTTTTATTATAGACGTTACGCGCGCTATTGGTGATAATTTGACCAAATAGAACATGAAATAAGTAAAACGAATGTAGATTTTTTTTAGATTGATGGATTTTTATTTCCGATACATGCTTGTATAGGGAATTATACGAATAATTGTTTTATTATATTAGATTAGGTTTATTTTTGCTTTTGAAAACGAATTTATTGGAAGAAAACGTCGTTAACGCACAAATTTCTCATGTAACGCGTTACAAAATATCCGTATGTCTTTTACATTTTTCTGAGTAAAAACCTAAAAATACGTTTTTCGGACCATTTTTTTGTGGGACCGGAAGCAGATTCAGCGTGCTCTATGACCCCATTAACGATTTCTGATTAAAGCAATGCTTGAAGGAACAAATCGGTAAGTTCATGGTAAGAAAAGATCGTAACGCTGAAGGAAAAACATCTGCACGCCACAGCTATGTTTTACAAAATTTTCACAAAAAAAGTAGACATATCAAATGTTATTATCTTCAAAAACGAAAAAGTCTTTTCAAAAATGATTTTTTTAAAGCAAGTTAAAAAATATTCGTAAAGGGTCAACAACATATCCAGTTGAAAATTGACGTATAAAAAACGACGAAGTATAAAACTTTACACATTCCAAACTATATTTTTCGCTCATAATTTTCGTGCTAAATCCAAATAACAAAAAATGCTCATTTTCAGTGGCAGAAAATGAACTTAACAAACTTGATTTCGGATAAAAGTTACGATTTCTACGTAAAATTGTAGAAGGTTACCCAATTTGTCCAGTAAACGTTTTTTTCTTATCGACGGCAAAATAACGTCACGCTACTTCTATATTTTTCTATAATACCGAATGAAACCAAGAGCAGGCGGAGGGGAAAGGGTGGAAAAAAGTTTTCTAAAATCTAAATGATGACATTAAGAATTCTAAATAAAAAAAAATTCCTCCATCCATACACATATTTAATGAGATAATGCTGTGGGGTTCACATCTGTATCTACACGGCTCACAATAGATTAAATGGGGTTTCCACCACTAATAAATGGGCAGTTGACTTACAGTTATCATCTGAGGTCTTAGTTGGGAAAATAAAAACCCAGCTCTAAACATACCGGTAAAACAATTTATTTTTCAAATAGATTTATATTTATGTGTCTCGAGCTATTAAGTTCAGATCAGAACTGTAACATCTCATGTTTCTTACTCATTACCCTTGTACTTACAGTTATAATTCTCATGTTCCTTGCTCATTACCCTTGTACTTACAATTATAATTCTCATGTTCCTTGGTCATTACTCTTGTACTTACAATTATAATTCTCATGTTCCTTGCTCATTACCCTTGTACTTACAATTATAATTCTCATGTTCCTTACTCATTACCCTTGTACTTACAGTTATAATTCTCATGTTCCTTGCTCATTACCCTTGTACTTACAATTATAATTCTCATGTTCCTTACTCATTACCCTTGTACTTACAATTATAATTCTCATGTTCCTTACTCAATACCCTTGTACTTACAATTATAATTCTCATGTTCCTTACTCATTACCCTTGTACTTACAATTATAATTCTCATGTTCCTTACTCATTACCCTTGTACTTACAATTATAATTCTCATGTTCCTTACTCATTACCCTTGTACTTACAATTATAATTCTCATGTTCCTTACTCATTACCCTTGTACTTACAATTATAATTCTCATGTTCCTTACTCAATACCCTTGTACTTACAATTATAATTCTCATGTTCCTTACTCATTACCCTTGTACTTACAATTATAATTCTCATGTTCCTTACTCAATACCCTTGTACTTACAATTATAATTCTCATGTTCCTTACTCAATACCCTTGTACTTACAATTATAATTCTCATGTTCCTTACTCATTACCCTTGTACTTACAATTATAATTCTCATGTTCCTTACTCATTACCCTTGTACTTACAATTATAATTCTCATGTTCCTTGCTCATTACCCTTGTACTTACAATTATAATTCTCATGTTCCTTGCTCATTACCCTTGTACTTACAATTATAATTCTCATGTTCCTTACTCATTACCCTTGTACTTACAATTATAATTCTCATGTTCCTTACTCATTACCCTTGTACTTACAATTATAATTCTCATGTTCCTTACTCATTACCCTTGTACTTACAATTATAATTCTCATGTTCCTTACTCAATACCCTTGTACTTACAATTATAATTCTCATGTTCCTTACTCATTACCCTTGTACTTACAATTATAATTATCATGTTCCTTACTCAATACCCTTGTACTTACAATTATAATTCTCATGTTCCTTACTCATTACCCCTGTACTTACAATTATAATTATCATGTTCCTTACTCATTACCCTTGTACTTACAATTATAATTCTCATGTTCCTTACTCATTACCCTTGTACTTACAATTATAATTCTCATGTTCCTTACTCATTACCCTTGTACTTACAATTATAATTCTCATGTTCCTTACTCATTACCCTTGTACTTACAGTTATAATTCTCATGTTCCTTACTCATTACCCTTGTACTTACAATTATAATTATCATGTTCCTTATTCAATACCCTTGTACTTACAATTATAATTTTCATGTTCCTTACTCATTACTCTTGTACTTACAATTATAATTCTCATGTTCCTTACTCAATATCCTTGTACTTACAACTATAATTCTCATGTTCCTTACTCATTACCCTTGTACTTACAATTATAATTCTCATGTTCCTTACTCAATACCCTTGTACTTACAATTATAATTCTCATGTTCCTTACTCATTACCCTTGTACTTACAATTATAATTCTCATGTTCCTTACTCATTACCCTTGTACTTACAACTATAATTCTCATGTTCCTTACTCATTACCCTTGTACTTACAATTATAATTCTCATGTTCCTTACTCATTACTCTTGTACTTACAACTATAATTCTCATGTTCCTTACTCATTACCCTTGTACTTACAATTATAATTCTCATGTTCCTTACTCATTACCCTTGTACTTACAATTATAATTCTCATGTTCCTTACTCAATACCCTTGTACTTACAATTATTATTCTCATGTTCCTTACTCATTACCCTTGTACTTACAATTATAATTCTCATGTTCCTTACTCATTACCCTTGTACTTACAATTATAATTCTCATGTTCCTTACTCATTACCCTTGTACTTACAATTATAATTCTCATGTTCCTTACTCATTACCCTTGTACTTACAGTTATAATTCTCATGTTCCTTACTCAATACCCTTGTACTTACAATTATATTTCTCATGTTCCTTACTCATTACCCTTGTACTTGCAATTATAATTCTCATGTTCCTTACTCATTACCCTTGTACTTACAATTATAATTCTCATGTTCCTTACTCAATACCCTTGTACTTACAGTTATAATTCTCATGTTTCTTACTCATTACCCTTGTACTTACAATTATAATTCTCATGTTCCTTACTCAATACCCTTGTACTTACAATTATAATTCTCATGTTCCTTACTCATTACCCTTGTACTTACAATTATAATTCTCATGTTCCTTACTCATTACCCTTGTACTTACAATTATAATTCTCATGTTCCTTACTCATTACCCTTGTACTTACAATTATAATTCTCATGTTCCTTACTCAATACCCTTGTACTTACAGTTATAATTCTCATGTTCCTTACTCAATACCCTTGTACTTACAATTATAATTCTCATGTTCCTTACTCATTACCCTTGTACTTACAATTATAATTATCATGTTCCTTACTCAATACCCTTGTACTTACAATTATAATTCTCATGTTCCTTACTCATTACCCTTGTACTTACAATTATAATTATCATGTTCCTTACTCATTACCCTTGTACTTACAATTATAATTCTCATGTTCCTTGGTCATTACTCTTGTACTTACAATTATAATTCTCATGTTCCTTACTCATTACCCTTGTACTTACAATTATAATTCTCATGTTCCTTACTCATTACCCTTGTACTTACAATTATAATTCTCATGTTCCTTACTCATTACCCTTGTACTTACAATTATAATTCTCATGTTCCTTACTCATTACCCTTGTACTTACAATTATAATTCTCATGTTCCTTACTCATTACCCTTGTACTTACAGTTATAATTCTCATGTTCCTTACTCATTACCCTTGTACTTACAATTATAATTATCATGTTCCTTACTCAATACCCTTGTACTTACAATTATAATTCTCATGTTCCTTACTCATTACTCTTGTACTTACAATTATAATTCTCATGTTCCTTACTCAATATCCTTGTACTTACAACTATAATTCTCATGTTCCTTACTCATTACCCTTGTACTTACAATTATAATTCTCATGTTCCTTACTCAATACCCTTGTACTTACAATTATAATTCTCATGTTCCTTACTCATTACCCTTGTACTTACAATTATAATTCTCATGTTCCTTACTCATTACCCTTGTACTTACAACTATAATTCTCATGTTCCTTACTCATTACCCTTGTACTTACAATTATAATTCTCATGTTCCTTACTCATTACTCTTGTACTTACAACTATAATTCTCATGTTCCTTACTCATTACCCTTGTACTTACAATTATAATTCTCATGTTCCTTACTCATTACCCTTGTACTTACAATTATAATTCTCATGTTCCTTACTCAATACCCTTGTACTTACAATTATAATTCTCATGTTCCTTACTCATTACCCTTGTACTTACAATTATAATTCTCATGTTCCTTACTCATTACCCTTGTACTTACAATTATAATTATCATGTTCCTTACTCATTACCCTTGTACTTACAGTTATAATTCTCATGTTCCTTACTCAATACCCTTGTACTTACAATTATATTTCTCATGTTCCTTACTCATTACCCTTGTACTTGCAATTATAATTCTCATGTTCCTTACTCATTACCCTTGTACTTACAATTATAATTCTCATGTTCCTTACTCAATACCCTTGTACTTACAGTTATAATTCTCATGTTTCTTACTCATTACCCTTGTACTTACAATTATAATTCTCATGTTCCTTACTCAATACCCTTGTACTTACAATTATAATTCTCATGTTCCTTACTCATTACCCTTGTACTTACAATTATAATTCTCATGTTCCTTACTCATTACCCTTGTACTTACAATTATAATTCTCATGTTCCTTACTCAATACCCTTGTACTTACAGTTATAATTCTCATGTTCCTTACTCATTACCCTTGTACTTACAATTATAATTCTCATGTTCCTTACTCAATACCCTTGTACTTACAATTATAATTCTCATGTTCCTTACTCATTACCCTTGTACTTACAATTATATTTCTCATGTTCCTTACTCAATACCCTTGGACTTACAATTATAATTCTCATGTTCCTTACTCATTACCCTTGTACTTACAATTATAATTCTCATGTTCCTTACTCATTACCCTTGTATTTACAATTATAATTCTCATGTTCCTTACTCATTACCCTTGTACTTACAATTATAATTATCATGTTCCTTACTCATTACCCTTGTACTTACAATTATAATTCTCATGTTCCTTACTCATTACCCTTGTACTTACAATTATAATTCTCATGTTCCTTACTCATTACCCTTGTACTTACAATTATAATTCTCATGTTCCTTACTCAATACCCTTGTACTTACAATTATAATTATCATGTTCCTTACTCATTACCCTTGTACTTACAATTATAATTCTCATGTTCCTTACTCATTACCCTTGTACTTACAATTATAATTCTCATGTTCCTTACTCATTACCCTTGTACTTACAATTATAATTATCATGTTCCTTACTCATTACCCTTGTACTTACAATTATAATTCTCATGTTCCTAACTCAATACCCTTGTACTTACAGTTATAATTCTCATGTTCCTTACTCATTACCCTGTACTTACAATTATAATTATCATGTTCCTTACTCATTACCCTTGTACTTACAATTATAATTCTCATGTTCCTTACTCATTACTCTTGTACTTACAATTATAATTCTCATGTTCCTTACTCATTACCCTTGTACTTACAATTATAATTCTCATGTTCCTTACTCATTACTCTTGTACTTACAATTATAATTCTCATGTTCCTTACTCATTACCCTTGTACTTACAATTATAATTCTCATGTTCCTTACTCAATACCCTTGTACTTACAATTATAATTCTCATGTTCCTTACTCATTACCCTTGTACTTACAATTATAATTCTCATGTTCCTTACTCATTACCCTTGTACTTACAATTATAATTCTCATGTTCCTAACTCAATACCCTTGTACTTACAGTTATAATTCTCATGTTTCTTACTCATTACCCTGTACTTACAATTATAATTATCATGTTCCTTACTCATTACCCTTGTACTTACAATTATAATTCTCATGTTCCTTACTCATTACTCTTGTACTTACAATTATAATTCTCATGTTCCTTACTCATTACCCTTGTACTTACAATTATAATTCTCATGTTCTTTACTCATTACCCTTGTACTTACAATTATAATTCTCATGTTCCTTGCTCATTACCCTTGTACTTACAATTATAATTCTCATGTTCCTTACTCATTACCCTTGTACTTACAATTATAATTCTCATGTTCCTTACTCATTACCCTTGTACTTACAATTATAATTATCATGTTCCTTACTCAATACCCTTGTACTTACAATTATAATTCTCATGTTCCTTACTCATTACCCTTGTACTTACAATTATAATTCTCATGTTCCTTACTCATTACCCTTGTACTTACAATTATAATTCTCATGTTCCTTACTCAATACCCTTGTACTTACAATTATAATTATCATGTTCCTTACTCAATACCCTTGTACTTACAATTATAATTCTCATGTTCCTTACTCATTACCCTTGTACTTACAACTATAATTCTCATGTTCCTTACTCAATACCCTTGTACTTACAATTATAATTCTCATGTTCCTTACTCATTACCCTTGTATTTACAATTATAATTCTCATGTTCCTTACTCATTACCCTTGTACTTACAATTATAATTCTCATGTTCCTTACTCATTACTCTTGTACTTACAATTATAATTCTCATGTTCCTTACTCATTAATCTTGTACTTACAATTATAATTCTCATGTTCCTTACTCATTACCCTTGTATTTACAATTATAATTCTCATGTTCCTTACTCATTACCCTTGTACTTACAATTATAATTCTCATGTTCCTTACTCATTACCCTTGTACTTACAATTATAATTCTCATGTTCCTTACTCATTACCCTTGTACTTACAATTATAATTCTCATGTTCCTTACTCATTACCATTGTACTTACAATTATAATTCTCATGTTCCTTGGTCATTACTCTTGTACTTACAATTATAATTCTCATGTTCCTTACTCATTACCCTTGTACTTACAATTATAATTCTCATGTTCCTTACTCATTACCCTTGTACTTACAATTATAATTCTCATGTTCCTTACTCAATACCCTTGTACTTACAATTATAATTCTCATGTTCCTTACTCATTACCCTTGTACTTACAATTATAATTCTCATGTTCCTTGCTCATTACCCTTGTACTTACAATTATAATTCTCATGTTCCTTACTCATTACCCTTGTACTTACAATTATAATTCTCATGTTCCTTACTCATTACCCTTGTACTTACAATTATAATTCTCATGTTCCATACTCAATACCCTTGTACTTACAATTATAATTCTCATGTTCCTTACTCATTACCCTTGTACTTACAATTATAATTCTCATGTTCCTTACTCATTGCCCTTGTACTTACAATTATAATTCTCATGTTCCTAACTCAATACCCTTGTACTTATAGTTATAATTCTCATGTTCCTTACTCATTACCCTGTACTTACAATTATAATTCTCATGTTCCTTACTCATTACTCTTGTACTTACAATTATAATTCTCATGTTCCTTACTCATTACCCTTGTACTTACAATTATAATTCTCATGTTCCTTACTCATTACTCTTGTACCTACAGTTATAATTCTCATGTTCCTTGCTCATTACCCTTGTACATACAATTATAATTCTCATGTTCCTTGCTCATTATCCTTGTACTTACAGTTATAATTCTCATGTTCCTTGCTCATTACCCTTGTACTTACAATTATAATTCTCATGTTCCTTACTCATTACCCTTGTACTTACAATTATAATTCTCATGTTCCTTACTCAATACTCTTGTACTTACAATTATAATTCTCATGTTCCTTACTCATTACCCTTGTACTTACAATTATAATTCTCATGTTCCTTACTCATTACCCTTGTACTTACAGTTATAATTCTCATGTTCCTTACGCATTACCCTTGTACTTACAATTATAATTATCATGTTCCTTACTCATTACCCTTGTACTTACAATTATAATTCTCATGTTCCTTGCTCATTACCCTTGTACTTACAATTATAATTCTCATGTTCCTTACTCATTACCCTTGTACTTACAATTATAATTCTCATGTTCCTTACTCAATACTCTTGTACTTACAATTATAATTCTCATGTTCCTTACTCATTACCCTTGTATTTACAATTATAATTCTCATGTTCCTTACTCATTACCCTTGTACTTACAATTATAATTCTCATGTTCCTTACTCATTACCCTTGTACTTACAATTATAATTCTCATGTTCCTTACTCATTACTCTTGTACTTACAATTATAATTCTCATGTTCCTTACTCATTACCCTTGTACTTACAATTATAATTCTCATGTTCCTTACTCATTACCCTTGTACTTACAATTATAATTCTCATGTTCCTTGGTCATTACTCTTGTACTTACAATTATAATTCTCATGTTCCTTACTCAATACCCTTGTACTTACAATTATAATTCTCATGTTCCTTACTCATTACCCTTGTACTTACAATTATAATTCTCATGTTCCTTACTCATTACCCTTGTACTTACAATTATAATTATCATGTTCCTTACTCATTACCCTTGTACTTACAATTATAATTCTCATGTTCCTTACTCATTACCCTTGTACTTACAATTATAATTCTCATGTTCCTTACTCATTACCCTTGTACTTACAATTATAATTCTCATGTTCCTTACTCATTACCCTTGTACTTACAATTATAATTCTCATGTTCCTTACTCATTACCCTTGTACTTACAATTATAATTCTCATGTTCCTTACTCATTACCCTTGTACTTACAATTATAATTCTCATGTTCCTTACTCATTACCCTTGTACTTACAATTATAATTATCATGTTCCTTACTCAATACCCTTGTACTTACAATTATAATTCTCATGTTCCTTACTCATTACCCTTGTACTTACAATTATAATTCTCATGTTCCTTACTCAATACCCTTGTACTTACAATTATAATTCTCATGTTCCTTACTCATTACCCTTGTACTTACAATTATAATTCTCATGTTCCTTACTCAATACCCTTGTACTTACAATTATAATTATCATGTTCCTTACTCAATACCCTTGTACTTACAATTATAATTCTCATGTTCCTTACTCAATACCCTTGTACTTACAATTATAATTCTCATGTTCCTTACTCAATACCCTTGTACTTACAATTATAATTCTCATGTTCCTTACTCATTACCCTTGTACTTACAACTATAATTCTCATGTTCCTTACTCAATACTCTTGTACTTACAATTATAATTCTCATGTTCCTTACTCATTACCCTTGTATTTACAATTATAATTCTCATGTTCCTTACTCATTACCCTTGTACTTACAATTATAATTCTCATGTTCCTTACTCATTACCCTTGTACTTACAATTATAATTCTCATGTTCCTTACTCATTACCCTTGTACTTACAATTATAATTCTCATGTTCCTTACTCATTACCCTTGTACTTACAATTATAATTCTCATGTTCCTTACTCGTTACTCTTGTACTTACAGTTATAATTCTCATGTTCCTTGCTCATTACCCTTGTACTTACAATTATAATTCTCATGTTCCTTACTCATTATCCTTGTACTTACAGTTATAATTCTCATGTTCCTTGCTCATTACCCTTGTACTTACAATTATAATTCTCATGTTCCTTACTCATTACCCTTGTACTTACAATTATAATTCTCATGTTCCTTACTCATTACCCTTGTACTTACAATTATAATTCTCATGTTCCTTACTCATTACCCTTGTACTTACAATTATAATTATCATGTTCCTTACTCATTACCCTTGTACTTACAGTTATAATTCTCATGTTCCTTACGCATTACCCTTGTACTTACAATTATAATTATCATGTTCCTTACTCATTACCCTTGTACTTACAATTATAATTCTCATGTTCCTTACGCATTACCCTTGTACTTACAATTATAATTCTCATGTTCCTTACTCAATACCCTTGTACTTACAATTATAATTTTCATGTTCCTTACGCATTACCCTTGTACTTACAATTATAATTCTCATGTTCCTTACTCATTACCCTTGTACTTACAGTTATAATTCTCATGTTCCTTGCTCATTACCCTTGTACTTACAATTATAATTCTCATGTTCCTTACTCATTACCCTTGTACTTACAATTATAATTCTCATGTTCCTTACTCATTACCCTTGTACTTACAATTATAATTCTCATGTTCCTTACTCATTACCCTTGTACTTACAATTATAATTCTCATGTTCCTTACGCATTACCCTTGTACTTACAATTATAATTCTCATGTTCCTTACTCAATACCCTTGTACTTACAATTATAATTCTCATGTTCCTTACTCATTACCCTTGTACTTACAATTATAATTCTCATGTTCCTTACGCATTACCCTTGTACTTACAATTATAATTCTCATGTTCCTTACTCAATACCCTTGTACTTACAATTATAATTCTCATGTTCCTTACTCAATACCCTTGTACTTACAATTATAATTCTCATGTTCCTTACTCATTACCCTTGTACTTACAATTATAATTCTCATGTTCCTTACTCATTACCCTTGTACTTACAATTATAATTCTCATGTTCCTTACTCATTACCCTTGTACTTACAATTATAAATCTCATGTTCCTTACTCATTACCCTTGTACTTACAATTATAATTCTCATGTTCCTTACGCATTACCCTTGTACTTACAATTATAATTCTCATGTTCCTTACTCATTACCCTTGTACTTACAATTATAATTCTCATGTTCCTTACTCATTACCCTTGTACTTACAATTATAATTCTCATGTTCCTTACTCAATACCCTTGTACTTACAATTATAATTCTCATGTTCCTTACTCATTACCCTTGTACTTACAATTATAATTCTCATGTTCCTTACTCAATACCCTTGTACTTACAATTATAATTCTCATGTTCCTTACTCAATACCCTTGTACTTACAATTATAATTCTCATGTTCCTTACTCATTACCCTTGTACTTACAATTATAATTCTCATGTTCCTTACTCAATACCCTTGTACTAACAATTATAATTCTCATGTTCCTTACTCAATACCCTTGTACTTACAATTATAATTCTCATGTTCCTTACTCATTACCCTTGTACTTACAATTATAATTCTCATGTTCCTTACTCAATACCCTTGTACTTACAATTATAATTCTCATGTTCCTTACGCATTACCCTTGTACTTACAATTATAATTATCATGTTCCTTACTCATTACCCTTGTACTTACAATTATAATTCTCATGTTCCTTACTCATTACCCTTGTACTTACAATTATAATTCTCATGTTCCTTACTCAATACCCTTGTACTTACAATTATAATTCTCATGTTCCTTACTCAATACCCTTGTACTTACAATTATAATTATCATGTTCCTTACTCATTACCCTTGTACTTACAATTATAATTCTCATGTTCCTTACTCATTACCCTTGTACTTACAATTATAATTCTCATGTTCCTTACTCATTACCCTTGTACTTACAATTATAATTCTCATGTTCCTTACTCAATACCCTTGTACTTACAATTATAATTCTCATGTTCCTTACTCAATACCCTTGTACTTACAATTATAATTCTCATGTTCCTTACTCATTACCCTTGTACTTACAATTATAATTCTCATGTTCCTTACTCATTACCCTTGTACTTACAATTATAATTCTCATGTTCCTTACTCATTACCCTTGTACTTACAATTATAATTCTCATGTTCCTTACTCAATACCCTTGTACTTACAATTATAATTATCATGTTCCTTACTCAATACCCTTGTACTTACAATTATAATTATCATGTTCCTTACTCAATACCCTTGTACTTATAGTTATAATTCTCATGTTCCTTACTCATTACCCTGTACTTACAATTATAATTCTCATGTTCCTTACTCATTACTCTTGTACTTACAATTATAATTCTCATGTTCCTTACTCATTACCCTTGTACTTACAATTATAATTCTCATGTTCCTTACTCATTACTCTTGTACCTACAGTTATAATTCTCATGTTCCTTGCTCATTACCCTTGTACTTACAATTATAATTCTCATGTTCCTTGCTCATTATCCTTGTACTTACAGTTATAATTCTCATGTTCCTTGCTCATTACCCTTGTACTTACAATTATAATTCTCATGTTCCTTACTCATTACCCTTGTACTTACAATTATAATTCTCATGTTCCTTACTCAATACTCTTGTACTTACAATTATAATTCTCATGTTCCTTACTCATTACCCTTGTACTTACAATTATAATTCTCATGTTCCTTACTCATTACCCTTGTACTTACAGTTATAATTCTCATGTTCCTTACGCATTACCCTTGTACTTACAATTATAATTATCATGTTCCTTACTCATTACCCTTGTACTTACAATTATAATTCTCATGTTCCTTGCTCATTACCCTTGTACTTACAATTATAATTCTCATGTTCCTTACTCATTACCCTTGTACTTACAATTATAATTCTCATGTTCCTTACTCAATACTCTTGTACTTACAATTATAATTCTCATGTTCCTTACTCATTACCCTTGTATTTACAATTATAATTCTCATGTTCCTTACTCATTACCCTTGTACTTACAATTATAATTCTCATGTTCCTTACTCATTACCCTTGTACTTACAATTATAATTCTCATGTTCCTAACTCAATACCCTTGTACTTACAATTATAATTCTCATGTTCCTTACTCATTACCCTTGTACTTACAATTATTATTCTCATGTTCCTTACTCATTACCCTTGTATTTACAATTATAATTCTCATGTTCCTTACTCATTACCCTTGTACTTACAATTATAATTCTCATGTTCCTTACTCATTACCCTTGTACTTACAATTATTATTCTCATGTTCCTTACTCATTACCCTTGTACTTACAATTATAATTCTCATGTTCCTTACTCATTACTCTTGTACTTACAATTATAATTCTCATGTTCCTTACTCATTACCCTTGTACTTACAATTATAATTCTCATGTTCCTTACTCATTACCCTTGTACTTACAATTATAATTCTCATGTTCCTTACTCATTACCCTTGTACTTACAATTATAATTCTCATGTTCCTTACTCATTACCCTTGTACTTACAATTATAATTCTCATGTTCCTTACTCATTACCCTTGTACTTACAATTATAATTCTCATGTTCCTTACTCATTACCCTTGTACTTACAATTATAATTATCATGTTCCTTACTCAATACCCTTGTACTTACAATTATAATTCTCATGTTCCTTACTCATTACCCTTGTACTTACAATTATAATTCTCATGTTCCTTACTCAATACCCTTGTACTTACAATTATAATTCTCATGTTCCTTACTCATTACCCTTGTACTTACAATTATAATTCTCATGTTCCTTACTCAATACCCTTGTACTTACAATTATAATTATCATGTTCCTTACTCAATACCCTTGTACTTACAATTATAATTCTCATGTTCCTTACTCAATACCCTTGTACTTACAATTATAATTCTCATGTTCCTTACTCAATACCCTTGTACTTACAATTATAATTCTCATGTTCCTTACTCATTACCCTTGTACTTACAACTATAATTCTCATGTTCCTTACTCAATACTCTTGTACTTACAATTATAATTCTCATGTTCCTTACTCATTACCCTTGTATTTACAATTATAATTCTCATGTTCCTTACTCATTACCCTTGTACTTACAATTATAATTCTCATGTTCCTTACTCATTACCCTTGTACTTACAATTATAATTCTCATGTTCCTTACTCATTACCCTTGTACTTACAATTATAATTCTCATGTTCCTTACTCATTACCCTTGTACTTACAATTATAATTCTCATGTTCCTTACTCGTTACTCTTGTACTTACAGTTATAATTCTCATGTTCCTTGCTCATTACCCTTGTACTTACAATTATAATTCTCATGTTCCTTACTCATTATCCTTGTACTTACAGTTATAATTCTCATGTTCCTTGCTCATTACCCTTGTACTTACAATTATAATTCTCATGTTCCTTACTCATTACCCTTGTACTTACAATTATAATTCTCATGTTCCTTACTCATTACCCTTGTACTTACAATTATAATTCTCATGTTCCTTACTCATTACCCTTGTACTTACAATTATAATTATCATGTTCCTTACTCATTACCCTTGTACTTACGGTTATAATTCTCATGTTCCTTACGCATTACCCTTGTACTTACAATTATAATTATCATGTTCCTTACTCATTACCCTTGTACTTACAATTATAATTCTCATGTTCCTTACGCATTACCCTTGTACTTACAATTATAATTCTCATGTTCCTTACTCAATACCCTTGTACTTACAATTATAATTTTCATGTTCCTTACGCATTACCCTTGTACTTACAATTATAATTCTCATGTTCCTTACTCATTACCCTTGTACTTACAGTTATAATTCTCATGTTCCTTGCTCATTACCCTTGTACATACAATTATAATTCTCATGTTCCTTACTCATTACCCTTGTACTTACAATTATAATTCTCATGTTCCTTACTCATTACCCTTGTACTTACAATTATAATTCTCATGTTCCTTACTCATTACCCTTGTACTTACAATTATAATTCTCATGTTCCTTACGCATTACCCTTGTACTTACAATTATAATTCTCATGTTCCTTACTCAATACCCTTGTACTTACAATTATAATTATCATGTTCCTTACTCATTACCCTTGTACTTACAATTATAATTCTCATGTTCCTTACGCATTACCCTTGTACTTACAATTATAATTCTCATGTTCCTTACTCAATACCCTTGTACTTACAATTATAATTCTCATGTTCCTTACTCAATACCCTTGTACTTACAATTATAATTCTCATGTTCCTTACTCATTACCCTTGTACTTACAATTATAATTCTCATGTTCCTTACTCATTACCCTTGTACTTACAATTATAATTCTCATGTTCCTTACTCATTACCCTTGTACTTACAATTATAATTCTCATGTTCCTTACTCATTACCCTTGTACTTACAATTATAATTCTCATGTTCCTTACGCATTACCCTTGTACTTACAATTATAATTCTCATGTTCCTTACTCATTACCCTTGTACTTACAATTATAATTCTCATGTTCCTTACTCATTACCCTTGTACTTACAATTATAATTCTCATGTTCCTTACTCAATACCCTTGTACTTACAATTATAATTCTCATGTTCCTTACTCATTACCCTTGTACTTACAATTATAATTCTCATGTTCCTTACTCAATACCCTTGTACTTACAATTATAATTCTCATGTTCCTTACTCAATACCCTTGTACTTACAATTATAATTCTCATGTTCCTTACTCATTACCCTTGTACTTACAATTATAATTCTCATGTTCCTTACTCAATACCCTTGTACTAACAATTATAATTCTCATGTTCCTTACTCAATACCCTTGTACTTACAATTATAATTCTCATGTTCCTTACTCATTACCCTTGTACTTACAATTATAATTATCATGTTCCTTACTCAATACCCTTGTACTTACAATTATAATTCTCATGTTCCTTACGCATTACCCTTGTACTTACAATTATAATTATCATGTTCCTTACTCATTACCCTTGTACTTACAATTATAATTCTCATGTTCCTTACTCATTACCCTTGTACTTACAATTATAATTCTCATGTTCCTTACTCAATACCCTTGTACTTACAATTATAATTCTCATGTTCCTTACTCAATACCCTTGTACTTACAATTATAATTATCATGTTCCTTACTCATTACCCTTGTACTTACAATTATAATTCTCATGTTCCTTACTCATTACCCTTGTACTTACAATTATAATTCTCATGTTCCTTACTCATTACCCTTGTACTTACAATTATAATTCTCATGTTCCTTACTCAATACCCTTGTACTTACAATTATAATTCTCATGTTCCTTACTCAATACCCTTGTACTTACAATTATAATTCTCATGTTCCTTACTCATTACCCTTGTACTTACAATTATAATTCTCATGTTCCTTACTCATTACCCTTGTACTTACAATTATAATTCTCATGTTCCTTACTCATTACCCTTGTACTTACAATTATAATTCTCATGTTCCTTACTCAATACCCTTGTACTTACAATTATAATTATCATGTTCCTTACTCAATACCCTTGTACTTACAATTATAATTATCATGTTCCTTACTCAATACCCTTGTACTTACAATTATAATTATCATGTTCCTTACTCAATACCCTTGTACTTACAATTATAATTTTCATGTTCCTTACTCATTACCCTTGTACTTACAACTATAATTCTCATGTTCCTTACTCAATACTCTTGTACTTACAATTATAATTCTCATGTTCCTTACTCATTACCCTTGTATTTACAATTGTAATTCTCATGTTCCTTACTCATTACCCTTGTACTTACAATTATAATTCTCATGTTCCTTACTCATTACCCTTGTACTTACAATTATAATTCTCATGTTCCTTACTCATTACCCTTGTACTTACAATTATAATTCTCATGTTCCTTACTCATTACCCTTGTACTTACAATTATAATTCTCATGTTTCTTACTCATTACCCTTGTACTTACAATTATAATTCTCATGTTCCTTACTCATTACTCTTGTACTTACAGTTATAATTCTCATGTTCCTTGCTCATTACCCTTGTACTTACAATTATAATTCTCATGTTCCTTACTCATTATCCTTGTACTTACAGTTATAATTCTCATGTTCCTTGCTCATTACCCTTGTACTTACAATTATAATTATCATGTTCCTTACTCATTACCCTTGTACTTACAATTATAATTCTCATGTTCCTTACTCATTACCCTTGTACTTACAATTATAATTCTCATGTTCCTTACTCATTACCCTTGTACTTACAATTATAATTATCATGTTCCTTACTCATTACCCTTGTACTTACAGTTATAATTCTCATGTTCCTTACTCATTACCCTTGTACTTACAATTATAATTATCATGTTCCTTACTCATTACCCTTGTACTTACAATTATAATTCTCATGTTCCTTGCTCATTACCCTTGTACTTACAATTATAATTATCATGTTCCTTACTCATTACCCTTGTACTTACAATTATAATTCTCATGTTCCTTACTCATTACCCTTGTACTTACAATTATAATTATCATGTTCCTTACTCATTACCCTTGTACTTACAATTATAATTCTCATGTTCCTTACTCAATACCCTTGTACTTACAATTATAATTTTCATGTTCCTTACGCATTACCCTTGTACTTACAATTATAATTCTCATGTTCCTTACTCATTACCCTTGTACTTACAGTTATAATTCTCATGTTCCTTGCTCATTACCCTTGTACTTACAATTATAATTCTCATGTTCCTTACTCATTACCCTTGTACTTACAATTATAATTCTCATGTTCCTTACTCATTACCCTTGTACTTACAATTATAATTCTCATGTTCCTTACTCATTACCCTTGTACTTACAATTATAATTCTCATGTTCCTTACGCATTACCCTTGTACTTACAATTATAATTCTCATGTTCCTTACTCAATACCCTTGTACTTACAATTATAATTCTCATGTTCCTTACTCATTACCCTTGTACTTACAATTATAATTCTCATGTTCCTTACTCATTACCCTTGTACTTACAATTATAATTCTCATGTTCCTTACTCATTACCCTTGTACTTACAATTATAATTCTCATGTTCCTTACTCATTACCCTTGTACTTACAATTATAATTCTCATGTTCCTTACTCATTACCCTTGTACTTACAATTATAATTCTCATGTTCCTTACTCAATACCCTTGTACTTACAATTATAATTCTCATGTTCCTTACTCATTACCCTTGTACTTACAATTATAATTCTCATGTTCCTTACTCATTACCCTTGTACTTACAATTATAATTCTCATGTTCCTTACTCATTACCCTTGTACTTACAATTATAATTCTCATGTTCATTTACTCGCATCCCCCATCACCACAACTCATGCTCAATTATATTACATAAGGGATAAACTCTCAATTTATTAAATGTCCCGCAATCCGTGCAGCAAGCTCAGTTTGCCTCTTATAGATAAAATACACAACTACTAAATTGGAAGAATTTTGGGCCACCTATTGTGGCCAGTTTTTAATTCTTACTACATAAAAAAATGTGTACATACATGTAAATAAAATCATGAGACAAAGGTGGGGTGCAAAAAAATACCACATGATCTATATATACCCCACCCGACGCTGCACGGAAATCTTTACCTTTTTATAACCCATTTTGATCACAAAAGAATGATTTATTTGTATATACACATCTTAAAATTGTTTTATGCCTACAACAGCATGAGACTTAGATCATTGTTACATTATACAGTATTCAGGTGAGATACTCGACTGCTCCCGCTCGTCAAGAATAATACTAGCACCAATAGAATTTGGCAATAAAAATGACTACATGTATCTATAACTACACATTACACAATATTCAAACATGACATAAAATGGTATAAAAACAAACTTAAAATGTATACATAAGGCTATTTTACGATGATGACTGCTCCTGCTCGTCATCCTTGGCAAGAAATATGTATCAAAACTAGTTAATACTCAAATTGCTTGTGAAATTATGCTAGAAATTACTCAGAGAGAACCGATTTGTGGATGAATGTACTTTAAAAAGGCATTTGACTTCCATCGACCAAGGGCTCTTATTTGGGCATCCAATTTTCCAAGTTCCATCGAAAAACTGCTTGCACCTATCCGAAAACTATGCGACTTGTAACATGAAGATGGAAGTCCAACTAGACTGAGTGATTGATTTAGAATTTGTGTGAATTGCGCCCTGTTAACAGGACTACCCTCAGGGGAAATAAATAATGGTCCCGGTGATTTACTTTTCAGATAAAGGTATTGTGCTAATTGATAAACAGAACAATAATTGATTTCCTATTTTCCAATGTGAATTTGAGTAATTAAACCCGGAGTTGAATGTTTATAAGATTTAAAACTAATTATGAAGCCATCGAAAACTGCTTTTACATCCTGTAACTGTAAACAATGATTCTTTCCTTCATTTTGATCGTTTTGTGTAATTTCCCCAATTCTCAAAAAACCATAGAAAGCCAACAAAAACTTTGCGTTATATAAAACAGAGTAATAATAAGACGAGCATGAAACTGACAAAATATCAACAAGTTTCTTCAAAATCGACAAAAGTTATTGGTAATCTACTGTCGAATGATGGATTTGTCATTTTAATCCCCTGTAGCAATTTTAAAATGAAAAAGGAATTGGAAGGGTTGGCTAAATTATGCAATTTGTGAAATAAATCCTACCGCAGAATTGTAAGAACTAATGGTTGAACTTGCAAGGCCTTTGTTATGTAAATGAGCCAAATATAAAGATAAAGTAGTTATCGAGACTGGTAAATTTGAGTCTGCAACAGTAAGATATGTTTAACAAAACCCACAAAAATGTTCCCATACTCTGTTGTACATAATTTTGGTCCTGGGAGCAAGTGATGCATCAACTAACTCATCCACATTGTTGTTCAGCAAGGTATTACTGGTAGAGCCGGGATCTAACTCAACTCCTAAGAATGTTAGAACCTGAGAGGGTCCCACAGTTTTCTTGGGTGTCATGAGTATCCCTATCTCTGAGCAAATATGTAAAAATGTGTTTAGGTACTGTTGACATAGGTGTTCGCTGGGAGCAACCAACAAAAAATCATCTAAAATATGCAACAACAGTCCCTCGGGTATCTGTGTTTGGCCTATCCATTCCAAAGAGGTACTAAACCTTTCAAATATTTGGCAAAAAGATGCACAGCCCATTGCCAAACACTTATCATAGTAAGACTGGTTGTCCCAAATAAAACCAAATTTATGATACTCAGTCGGTGAAAGTAGTGAATTCCTGTATGCCATTTGAATGTCACATTTTGCTAAATATACATCAGATTGATACATCTTTATGGCAGAAATTGCATCCTGAATCCTAGTATATTGCACTGAATAATATTCTGGTGATATAAATTCATTAACAGAGCCCCCTTTTTTCGGATAAGACAGATGGTGGATCATTCTAAGCTTATTTGGTTCTTTTTTCGGACATAGGCCCAAAGGAGAAACATGAAATTTTGGAAGAGGGTGGTGATCAAATGGACCCGCAAATCTTCCTGCAGCCAGCTCTGTCTGAATTTTTTCAGCAACAATACCAGTTCGTAAAAGTGCAGATTGCAAATTCCTACATTGCAGCTGTGTGTCTGATATGGCACTAAAAACCGTGAAACCCTTGGAAAAACCCTGTAAAATGTACCTCTTTTCTGCTTTGTCATAACCTGATAGGTATTTAGCCAGCAAATCAACTTGTATTGGTGTGGGGAGTTTTTGGTCGTATTGGTCGAACATTTTGGCGAAAGTTGTTTGTATTTGTAAATGGTGTCCTGTAGGGATGAAAATTATTATTACCGTTTCTGAAGCTAAAATTAACATTTTGACCGCCTGGTAACCTTGGGACATTTGAAACGCCCGCTATATAGCACCTGATACTGGGATGTAGCCTACTACATTTATAACAATTGTGGCTATATCTACATGGGATGGCACAACATTTGCCAGTGTGAAACTTTACACAAGGACTTGTGGTACAGACTGATTGTATTGTATTGAAGCTGGTAAGATTCAATTGCCCCCCTTGAACAGTTGATAACACTTTAACTGTATTATTAAACAATGTTCTATCCAGTAACGACTCTACATATATTTCCTGGTGTGTTACCCCTCAAGTTTTGTATTATTAAACAATGTTCTATTCAGTAACGACTCTACATATATTTCCTAATAATATCTCCAAATAATGAAGTTGATACAGAAAAAGTCTTTATAAGTGAGCACATGTCGATTTTTTAGATAGTGCTTAAAAAGGCCAACTCTCATGTAGTATTGTTCAATTCCGATACACATTAAGTTACGCCTGATTGATCACACATGCAATGAGAGTGGCCATAGAATACATGTATTTTACAGTACATTTCACCTTTTCCCTTGATGATGTAATAATAAACGTACAGAATAGAGGAGAGAGTAGAAGTGTATACAACATTGAACAACAGAAAATCTGCTGAACAATCTCCAATATACATGCAGAAGTAGACAAAATAAGGAAAGTATGCAATACTCATACAAAAAACGCAAAATAATGAAAATGTATAACACTCATACAAAAAGTACACAAAATAATGAAAATATTCAATACAATACAAAAAAAGTCAAAATAAAAATATCCAGTACTCATACAAACACGGACTAAATAAAGATAATGTCTAGCACTCATACAAAAACGGACTAAATAAAGATAATGTCTAGCACTCATACAAAAACGGACTAAATAAAGAGAATGTCTAGCACTCATACAAAAACGGACTAAATAAAGAGAATGTCTAGCACTCATACAAAAACGGACTAAATAAAGAGAATGTCTAGCACTCATACAAAAACGGACTAAATAAAGAGAATGTGTAGCACTCATACAAAAACGGGCTAAATAAAGATAATGTCTAGCACTCGTACAAAAACAGACAAAATAAAGATAATGTCTAGCACTCATACAAAAACGGACTAAATAAAGAGAATGTCTAGCACTCATACAAAAACGGACTAAATAAAGATAATGTCTAGCACTCATACAAAAACAGACTAAATAAAGATAATGTCTAGCACTCATACAAAAACGGACTAAATAAAGAGAATGTCTAGCACTCATACAAAAACGGACTAAATAAAGAGAATGTCTAGCACTCATACAAAAACAGACAAAATAAAGATAATGTCTAGCACTCATACAAAAACGGACTAAATAAAGAGAATGTCTAGCACTCATACACAAACGGACTAAATAAAGAGAATGTCTAGCACTCATACAAAAACGGACAAAATAAAGAGAATGTCTAGCACTCATACATAAACGGACTAAATAAAGAGAATGTCTAGCACTCATACAAAAACGGACTAAATAAAGAGAATGTCTAGCACTCATACAAAAACAGACAAAATAAAGATAATGTCTAGCACTCATACAAAAACGAACTAAATAAAGAAAAAAAAGAATATAACATATATACAACACTAGGTAAATTAGTAAACATGTAAGGGTTTACTTTTTTTTTTGGAAGACTGTGGAAATTATCCAAGTAGTGATTCTAAAAGACATAGAGGATTCAATAGACACCATAGATTATTACAGTCTCTTGAAAATTATGTAAAACAACTCGAGCTTGTAACCAAGTATTACCTTTTTGAATAGGGTTTGTATAAAGAAATATATATATATATATATATAACATTCTTTATGGATAATTTATGAAGAGAGATGATGTTTGTAATGCACACAAGTTTTTTTTTCCTTTTTTTTCAAGAAGTATAACTTGTATACACTCAGGGAAAACAATACGCACAATTTAGAAATATAACATATGTACTTACTGCATGACGGGAAACATTCGCGGGAATTCTAATCCCGCGAGTCCAGGAATAGTGAAAACAAAACGGTCGCGAATGTTTCCCAGCCATACAGATTTCACAATAAAATGCAAAGAAGCGTAGAAATAGAGTCGCTAGCAATGCGCGAAAAGAAAAGACGGAGCGAAAGTTTCCCGGCTTACAGAATTGTTTTACAACACCGATATATTTGATTTAATCCACACATTTTAACTATTTGAGGCGATATTTTGATATGTACTTAGGACAACTAAAACTGAAAGAAATTGATTTGTTTGAGAATATGGTTGGTCACGTGATACTTTGTTTTGTTACAACAGGACAATTCAAGGCAAGAATGTCACATGACATAATATAAATAAAGTTATGAAATGTATTCAATGATACCCAAAGAGTAGACAGTTTTACTATTAGCGCTTGGGCTGTAGTAAGATAGTATATTTTATGGTAAACAGAATAGATTTATTGTTTATTAGTAGTTGTGTTTACAACTCGGTATTTGTATATACTATATAGCTACATGTACGACATGTGGTCAGTTACTAGGATGGATGAGAAAAAGATATATAAATTGGTAAAATAAAACAATGTATAATAAAAAAAATTTGAGTCACTTTTATGTTAGTTTAGTAAGCTAATTGTATTATAAGCTAGATATTTCATGCGACAACCTTTAATTAACCGTTGGTAGCAGGTATTGCAGCTGCACGATCCGCATACGATTTTACGGATGTAAAGTCTGGATAACCAAGCGCATGGCTGTTGGGCAATTCCAAAGCACGTAAGTCTGGAGATCGAGTTCGTTATTTATATCTTGATTGTTTTTTATGAATATTTTACTGTCCATTGTTCAGGTATTGGCGACAAAACAGGCTTTATTTAGTTGCCGAGCCTTGTAAGCAATAGCATTGCGACGCTTTGTTAAATCTTCGTTTACTCTCACGTGTGTGTATTCTGACTCCTTTAGTAGCTTAGTACATTTCAGTATGCGTCGTTTTATTAGGAGGTCCTTTACTCTAACTATTATCTGACGCGTACCCAGTTTGTGTCCATTTCTGTCACTTCTGTTGGGATTGCCTACACGGTGAGATCTTATTACGTCTCCATCCTGATAGTCTTTTTCGATTGATTTGACAATGTCCGTTACAATTGTTGTCGTGTTTTCCATTCTGTTTTCCACGATACCGCTAAAACGCATCAATTCGCGCCTCCCGTACTGTTCTATGGAATCAACCTCTTCTCGCAATTGAGCGTTTTCGTTTTTTAAGGTATCTATTTCATCAATAAAACCTTGGATAGACCCTTTTACGGCATTTTCTAATTCTGTTCCAAAAACTATCTGGATAGTAGATTGAATCTCGTCACTGAGCATTGTTTTAAGCTGCATTACAATATTATGTAAGTCCGAGGGTTGTAATGCAAAACTAGCAGGTTCTGATGAATTAATGACTAATTGAATGCGTGGACTAGTAGCCTGTTGGAAGTGAGGGTCTAGACGTGGGTCCAAAGATAATGGATGGAATTGTGGGGAGGCAGAGTTGGATTGTGAGTAGGATGGCGATAGTCGACATATTTGGCTTTTTTATGTGGACTGCTTCTCTTTCAGGTGGGGACGGTTTACTAAGGCGACGAGATCTTGTGGTTGGTGTATGTGTAAACATCAAGTCTATATTTAATGGCGGTGTTTGTTTGTTTACATTTATTTACAAACCAGGTGAACCATGTTATTATCATACATGTCCGAGTCAATACAGGTGAATACAGGTGACCTCTAATTACTTTGTTGAATTTACCAATAGCAATAACATATTAATTACAAAGTCATAATTGTCCAAATCTTCCACAATTAGAATAGTATCTATTTCATCATTTCAAAAATCCACAGTAAATCCTTCGGACAATTCTTAAAACTACATTTTTTTTTACATTTTTGCCGAGACATTTTTATGCATGTATTCACAACTTGAGCCTGCTCCTTTAAAGTAAGAACAGGATTAGACAAACTTTCTACCTACAAAGTCTTTGGCTTAAGAGTATTTTCTACAGATTCCGGTAAAAGTTTGCCCAACTCAATAAAGTCATTTGCCAAAATTTGCCGCTTTAAAATTTCCGAAATTCTGGCCCCCAATGATACCGCTTGATGCATATAATACCTTGAACTGCTTTCATTCCCCACTAAATTTTCATTATTTTCTAATGGCTGATTTCCATTGTAACTAGTTATTGCTGATAAATTATTAATACAATCCATGTTATTATTTGTGTCATTTACAAATTGTTGAAACTGTACATGTTCTGTACCTAAATTTAGCTCTGGTAAAACCTCTTCTGGAGCAGATGTTGTTGTACTACCTGTGGAATTCATAGCAATGTTCCTCTGGTTAACATTATTTACGCCTATGTTCCTTGGGTTAACTAAATTGTCAACATGGCCTAGATTCCTATTGTTTACTACAGACATGCTAACATTGTTCCCCAGTTCCAGTTTTTAAGCCATTTCAGAAACTTGTTGTTGTAGTGATGTCACTGAGCTTGTTAGTGATTGTACCAAGTTCATCATTTGATCATTAGGTTGTGGTGGCGAATGATTATCAGCGTCATGATCTATCACATTAAAATTTGCATTTTGACTTTCCTGTGGTACTTGGATACTACTGACAACCTGCGGGCCTGTATCCTGGTATCCTGGAGGATCTTCTATCCTTCGATGAACGTACTGGTGGCATCCTGCAAATTGAGTGAATAAATGGTAGTTCATAAAGATTAACTTCAACCCCCCCTCTGCCCCGTCTTCAGAGGTACTACTACCGGTATCTACAGCACCCCAACATAAATCTATACACCAGTATAACTGAGATATCCGCTATATTGCCCATATATATGTTGATTCAAATTGGTAATAATTTCTTAAATAATAACATAAATATGACACCTAAAGATTTCTGTTTTCTTTTCTTATAGATTGAATATATAATCTTATAAATAATATGACTATAATATGAGAATATGTATATTTAGTAATAATAGCTATGATGTCTATTTTATATATAAATATAATAAGTATGATATATATAATAAGTATGAAGTCTGTGTTTTTAATTTTTATTTTCTTTTATATATATATAGTTTATATAAATTATAAATTTTAGGAGAGCTGAGACAGAAAGCCAGAAAGACCTTCTACAATCTTACCATACAACTCATGCTGAGTTGATATAATGGCACCTCTTAGACTTGTTGATAATCTCCAGCTATCAATATCATTTAAAGAGGCATTTTCTGCCAAAATCGTAAATTGTTGTTACCCATAAAAACTATCAGATATGATTGATGCCTTAATAAAACGTGTTTCTGTAACTTATACATGTTATGAAATGTACGCGCATCGGGGGAAAAAGGTGCAACTGCTCGTGTTTTGAGATCATCAAGAAATGGTCGCCATCTTATTAATTATCGGCATTGTTTACGGAGTTTGCCGAATCGTCATTAAATCAGTACAACAATGTACTTATTTCTTATTTTCTGTGAATCTGTTTTAAGTCGGCGTTAAATACGGACAAAGAACCATGCAAGTTTGCAGTTAATAAGCGACAAAATACAAATTATTCGTTTTTACCTGTCACTAGTAAGGTCAGATGCATACGGAGAAAGCGAGGTCAAATTATTTGCTTGCAAGGAAATAATAAATGGATGGTAATTTCCGTTCTCAAAAGGCGAAAAGTGGTACGATAAGCTGTTTAATGTGAAATATTTACCTTTATTTCATCATTTTAAAGCTATTTACCAATTTCCAAAACATATTTTTTTTTGGTCAAAATCGTAGCTAATGCCCCTTTAAATGTACTCCGTCATCTGACATTATCTCGGGGTCGTCTCATTACTCCGACAGTTATTTCTCCGACACTCATAACTCCGACAGTCATTACTCCGACACTCATTAATACTCCGCGGGACCATGCATCCCGGACTGCATCATCGTATCCTATCTAATCGCAACTCCGAACAACTATATGATAATTGCACGGAGTGGATATTGAAAATATGATCACGAGTGCCGCAAAGCGCATCAGATTAAACGAGTGTGCGGAACTTGCTACGCGCACGAGTTTAATCTGAATGCGTTTCGGCACGAGTGATCATATATTCAATATTCACGACGTGTAATTGATTATTTTATTTATTTCATTGACGAAAATAAAAGATATAGTGGAAAATTTAGATGAACTACCCAACAGAATACTTCCAAACTTGGCACATTTGTTAATTTTATGTGTGTTTACAAGTGTCCTGTGCGGAGTCAATAAAGAAGTGAAGGAAAATAACAACAACAACCAAAAGCCAAATCCAATCTTGGCCTTTTATATACAA
The DNA here is from genome assembly GCA_963383655.1 of Bathymodiolus septemdierum. NCBI lineage: Eukaryota > Metazoa > Mollusca > Bivalvia > Mytilida > Modiolidae > Bathymodiolus > Bathymodiolus septemdierum. The sequence continues at coordinate 129,334,005 of OY726519.1, read as the reverse complement.
ACCCGGGGAGCACAGACAACAATCTAAAGGGGGAAAAAAAACAAAATTACGAGCCCAATGATTTCGACCGAATGCAAGTGAAGTAATTTCTGTCTGAAACTGTTGCAATGCACCCGCAGTATTGGTCGCGGGTAGTACGGGTCTCTTCAACAAATCCAACTCCGTACGCATCTGATGCAATGGTAGGTAGGTGTCGCTCAACTATGAGACAATTTGATAACTTGAAAAGGTAGGCCATGTATTTTTGCTATCCTGAAATTTGAGGCAAATATGACGGGAATCGAAGAAACAAACTAATCAGAGAAAGCATTTTTATTAGATCTACATGAAATAATATTTTCTTTTGTAAAAAATATTTTGTTGGGCCGCGCTTAAAAGCTTTAAAAACAATAGCGCTGCATACGAAAAAAACTGCCGACTCAGGGATAAAAACCATGCCCCTTTCAAGTTAAATGGGCAGTCCCGTACTGTATTTGGATTGCTAAAAGCGCCAGAATTGCAAAGACTATCGGTCACTGTCGAAGTATTAAGAGTCCGAGTAATGATTGTCGGAGTAATAAGTGTCGGAGTAATGACTGTCGGAGTATTGAGTGTCGGAGTAATGACATTATCCCATTATCTCAACATTTGGGAATTGATTTGAATTGAATTGAATCTGTGTTTCCAAAATATGTAGCCATGAAACAGAGTTTGCCTCAAGTGTTCTGTTAATCTTATCCACTCTAGCATTATATTGCGCTAAGGTTAGACCTCCTTTTCGTAACACTCTATTTCTATGGAAAAGTCTGCCAACTAGAACTTTAGGAACTCCCAACATTTTTATTGTTCTATACAGTTGGTCAGTGGCTATCACCACATGTTCTATTTTAAACCCGTTTGTGCTAAATACTGCCAATTTGTATAAGAACCAAGTCAGGCCTCAAATTATGTAACTCTACAAGATGTCTATATAATGTGTTAGTGTGGCCACCGCGTACTCCTCGTATTTTAACTTCATTGCACCACACTTGTAAATCATAAAATTGTTGTAAATATTTTTCCAAGCGTGAAATGTGTGAACTTCCAATTACAAATGTTCTCATCTTTAAATAATTATCATTTAAAATTCAATCTGACTAATTAAATAACGATTACCTAATTTTCTCCCAACGATAAATCCTGTGTACAAAATTTGAAACTGCCACGTGATTTGTGTATTACTGTGTCAAATCCATGACGTAGTGTTGACCAGCTTGTGTATTGTGTAATCGTATACAATTATGACCTTCATGAGAAGTTAATATCCATAATTATTAAATTGAGAAAGGGTTATTTTCCCGAGTTCCTTCGGACCTCGGGAAAATAACCCTTTTGAGATTTAATAATCATGGATATTAACTTCCCATGAAGGACATAACTATATTATTATACTGAACTAATATGAGGGAAATAACTATATATTGGTTCGACGTATGAGGGAAATATTACTAGCTATTGGTTCGACGTGCAAAAGCGCGCCAATTGAAGTTATTTTGTGCTACGTGCAGATTCCCTCACAGTTATTTGACCTACGTGCAGTTTGCCGCTGGAATAATGAGTTATTTCTTGTTCCATGGCATACAACTTTACCATATCTTAATTATTTCTTGCTTGGTTTCTATAGTAAAGTATAATAATCAATATTAAACCATAAAACTTCGGCTAATTCCACAACTTTCATACAACAACAGACAATTTCCACATTATATATACAATGTAGATTAATTCCGTGCACGATAAAATTTGTCTTATTGAACTTCTCAATAAATATTTGTAGTCGCTGATCGATGACCCACATTCACAACGAGATGCACAAATATTTCTAAACGACTGGTGTTAAAATACACATACATCCATTAAAATAAGTCCATAAGAATAAAGGATAATCAATGTCAAAAAAGTTTCCTAAAATCTAAATGATGAAATTAAGAATTCTAAATAAACAATTTGTCCTCCATCCATACACATAATTAATTAGATAATGCTGTGGGGTTCACATCTGCATCTACACGGCTCACAATATAATCTAGTGGCTATCACCGTGCAGCCTACGTGATTTATATATTGGTTTCTGTGAGTACGTATCCGATGGCCGTTGAATATCTAGTGGCTATCACCGTGCAGCCTAGGTGATTTATATATTGGTTTCTGTGAGTACGTATCCGATGCCCGTTAAATATCTAGTGGCTATCGCCATGGAGCCTAGGTGATTTATATATTGGTTTCTGTAAGACGCTGAATGTGAGACATAGGACGTTGAATGTGAGACATAGGACGCTGAATGTGAGACATAGGACGCTGAATGTGAGACATAGGACGTTGAATGTGAGACATAGGACGTTGAATGTGAGACATAGGACGCTGAATGTGAGACATAGGACGTTGAATGTGAGACATAGGACGTTGAATGTGAGACATAGGACGTTGAATGTGAGACATAGGACGTTGAATGTGAGACATAGGACGTTGAATGTGAGACATAGGACGTTGTGCACGATGTTGGTGCACACTGCCATTGCTTTTGTTTGTTCATAATTAACTATTTATTGCTGTTGTTCCTCTATTTCTGCATAAAATTGAGCAAAAGCTGCTCAATATATAACATTTATCACAAATTTAATCAGTTTATTTTTACTAGCTCCAAAGGATGTGTGTTCAAATTTACGCATTAAAACATCAATGTTGTGGCGTTAGACGTAACATAAAAAAATGTATTGTGTTGAAAAACAATTTAATTACCAAAACTATTCATTGGATTCCCTCTAAATTTAAGTACATAAAAACACGACGTGATATATTTATACCATAACACTATTGACGACGCATAGCTTAAACAAAACGATGTGTGTCATCATGTTTGCGGTGTACTCGACCTGTTAGATTCATGAAATGTGAATTACCATCCTATATAAACACCTTTTTTGTCTTGTTTATCCAAACAGCACGTCATTGATACCTTTGAAACTTCAAAGCTGTTCTCTCCGAGCAGGAACTAGAAACCGCAGGTCTAGCAGAGTTGTCTTCGACGTGATAATTGTTATTGGATAGCGTTACACGTGAATTGCTACCGGATCATGCTAAAATACCGTAAGACAAGTTAGTTCATATATTTTATTTCCTAAATCTTCAAAACTCAAATATATTGTCTCAATGTTTTTGTCCGTGGTCTAGCAGAATTATCCATCTTTGGAATTTTTACGTATTCTCATAAAACGTTAGGTAGAATTCATCCTAGTATAGATGTATACATGTGTTTAATATTTTCATAAACATATCCTACATGTACTTTTCATAAACATATCCTACATGTACTTTTCATAAACATATCCTACATGTACTTTTCATAAGCATATCCTACATGTACTTTTCATAAACATATCCTACATGTACTTTACATAAACATATCCTACATGTACTTTTCATAAACATATCCTACATATACTTTTCATAAACATATCCTACATGTACTTTTCATAAACATATCCTACATGTACTTTTCATAAGCATATCCTACATGTACTTTTCATAAACATATCCTACATGTACTTTTCATAAGCATATCCTACATGTACTTTACATAAACATATCCTACATGTACTTTACATAAACATATCATACATGTACTTTTCATAAAAATATCCTACATGTACTTTTCATAAACATATCCTACATGTACTTTTCATAAACATATCCTACATGTACTTTTCATAAACATATCCTACATGTACTTTTCATAAACATATCCTACATATACTTTTCATAAACATATCCTACATGTACTTTTCATAAACATATCCTACATGTACCTTTCATAAACATATCCTACATGTACTTCTCATAAACATATCCTACATGTACTTTTCATAAACATATCCTACATGTACTTTTCATAAACATATCCTACATGTACTTTTCATAAACATATCCTACATGTACTTTACATAAACATATCCTACATGTACTTTTCATACACATATCTTACATGTACCTGTCATAAACATATCCTACATGTACTTTACATACACATATCCTACATGTACCTGTCATAAACATATCCTACATATAGCTGTCATAAACATATCCTACATGTACCTGTCATAAACATATCCTACATGTACTTTACATAAACATATCCTACATGCACTTTTCATAAACAGATCCTACATGTACTTTACATACACATATCCTACATGTACTTTACATAAACATATCCTACATGTACTTTACATAAACATATCCTACATGTACTTTACATAAACATATCCTACATGTACTTTACATAAACATATCCTACATGTACTTTTCATAAACATATCCTACATGTACTTTACATACACATATCCTACATGTACTTTACATAAACATATCCTACATGTACTTTTCATAAACAGATCCTACATGTACTTTACATACACATATCCTACATGTACTTTACATAAACATATCCTACATGTACTTTACATAAACATATCCTACATGTACTTTACATAAACATATCCTACATGTACTTTACATAAACATATCCTACATGTACTTTTCATTAATCATTCAACATCAACCAACAAACATCACGGAATTTTGAATGTTTTTCTTTAATTTATTTATATTGGATGGATGGTGCCACAATTATTCTCAAGACTTCGTGGTGTTGTCCGTGGTTCTCACTACTTTCAAATTAGAGGGAGAAGTGGGAGACAAACAGAGAGAAGAGGGGTGATTTCTGGGAGAAGAAATGGTGATTAATCAAAGCATTGTTTTGCGACATCTCTGAAGTTAACCTTCCCAAATTTAGTTAATGGTTTTAAAGCTGTCTGATCTGATTTGTTCTGGGGTTGTTATTCACAATTGCCTAAAGAACGTCGATTCAATGTCAAATATTTATTTCTGTCTACCCTGACTATTCAGTATTGGCATCTTGTATAGCTGTGATTTTTTTTGGCAGTACAATTGCCTCTTGTTGCTTGGTATGCTTGGAGTTCACCCCCGGTTTTTAGTAGGGTTCGTGTTACTCGATCTTTAGTTTTATATGTATGTTTTGTTGATCGTTGTTTGTCCTTTTGTACTTTTCCTTTTGGCCATTGTGTTGTCTGCCCTTCTTCGAAATACGGATTCTGATTACACCTTTTGTATCTTCAAGCTCTTCTCACAGTCACAAAGTCAAAGACAGTTAGAATTACAAAATCAGATGAAAGGAATCAATCTCGATGATGCCCTGGGTGATTTTGATAAATATCACATTTAACCATAAGTAACAGGATGTCATGACCATAATGTTGACACGTTTGTTGATTCACGCCACATGTAACTTGTTTGTGTTATTTCACATGTGTGTCTTACAGAAATGTTCAAGTTGTTTTAATATGTATAATGTGTTGATTGTTATCAGTGGAATTCTTCACCCAATTACTGGTGATGTCATGATTATTTGACATAACCACATGACGCTACGCGCGAAATACAAACAAAACATAAATAACAACAAAACAAGACAAAACAAAGTTAAAATATGATTAGATGTAGAGTGATGCCAAATGTATCTTCTTACACTTTGTCGAAATGCACCAAAATTTTCAACTGAGCTATGGTATTTTACTCCGCAAAGGTCTTTTCTACAAGCTATTAGCATAAGGAGTTGGTCACAAAACTATTGATATAATTCAAAATATGTATTCAGAAACTCATTCGTCACTAAAAATGAACAATAGTTTCACAAACGTTTTTAATATCAACAGAGGCGTTCGTCAATGTCCCA